>JAQNBH010000018.1:9355581-9955581 GCA_028752905.1 Cladorhizidae sp. MBARI D1340-BT2 | reverse complement strand
TGGGTGGGAAATAAACCTGAGCGGAGTATACAGTGCTGGCATCAGTCTTCTTTAACCGGTTAATTGTGATAGACGCCAAGACTGGCCCCTAAAAGAACAGCTAATTGTTTTTTTAACGTGTTTATATGGAAGTATTGCACTTCTAGAAAATAGGACGCCGCTTGTAAGAATCCATTACTAGCATGACTGAGCCCTATAGCTCCATCTAACAAGATAAGATAGCTAGCTACACACAGAAATTATTTGCACCCAAAATTATAGTTAGCTTTTTCCTACCTTCATTGCTAGCGAGCACACTTATGGCTATGCATGTAAATATACTGGCGTCATCCACCCTCTAGGAGCTTCCCAAGGGAGTATATAGTAAACCATTTTTCTGAAAAGAAAAAAACAACTTCTCCCCCTTCTCTACAGGTCCAGATATGCCTTCACAAGCTGTGTTTAAAATCTGGAAGCATTTTGTTGCACTATTCTAAAGTTATGGAGAGTTTCATGCATGCATTTTGCTATTATTTCAGGAAGAAGTAGCCCAAGAATCCAAGCTGAAATCATCCCCATTGTGGAAACTTCGACCGTCTGCATCTTGGCAACCGCTCACCCTACAGTGATGAAATATGCTAAAAATAGCCTTACTGCGTCATGAATGATTCCATGGTAACTGCGCAACGGCCAAGTAAAATTTGAGTATTCGCGCAGGTTGTTTAGTTGAGTTAGTGTCCAAGATGTCCGACTCAAGGTTTTGCACGAGGAAGTTTGCCTCTACTCACCGTCCGAAGAGGCAGAAAGTCTTCACGAAGAAAGCCCCAGAGGTTGCTACAGCTTCGAAGATACTACCTTCGCCTGCCGTTACTACTTCAGGAAAGAAGCTAGCGCTCGCTGCTTCACGATCTTACCATCGCTCAATCTACTTCAGCTACTGCGTTGACTTCTTCCTTCTTCTCTCTTTCCTCTGACCAGCATTACAACCAGGAGGACTACCACCTGGTGAAGATGAGCTCTCTCCAGAGAGCTGTTCATGCTGGGGCTCTCCTCTGACAGTGACAGACAGTGCAGGAGGGAGTTAGTGTCCAGGGTTGCCATCTGTTGCAGTCCTTTCTGACTGACCCCTATCGTGCAGAGGATCAGACTGTCAACACAAAGTCTATCCTAGCCATGAGGACCATTGGTAAGGGAAGGGCGAGCTGGATACCCTCACTGCCATCATGGGCATGCTTCCCCATGTCCAAGCCTTCCTACTCTTCTCACCGTGAGAAGATCGCTGCTGCCACGTTGATTGAGCGTGAGGCACAGTTCTCTGCTGCTGCAGCACTCCTCCGGAAGGATGCCGCTCCAGATGAAATTGTGGACATTCGTGTGACTTGTGATGCCACTTGGTCTAGGCGAGGTCACCAAGCTAAATACGACGTTGTTGCTGCCTCGTGGGAGAATGGGCTTGTGTTAGATGCTGAGGTGCTCAGCAAGTTTTGATATGAGTGCAATGCAAAGAAAAACATGGACACTGCATCTGATGAGTTCCTTATTGGTGGGAGGAACACCAGGTTGATTGCAGCCAGAACTACTAGGGGTCATCAGGGGGTATGGAGGCAGAGAGAGCAAGGCGGGGGTCATCAGGGGGCATGGAGGCGGAGGGAGCAAGGCGGGGGTCATCAGGGGGTATGGAGGCAGAGGGAGCAAGGCGGGGGTCATCAGGGGGTATGGAGGCGGAGGGAGCAAGGCGGGGGTCATCAGGGGGTATGGAGGCGGATGTGGCAGCGGTCTATAGAAAAGTATAAGCTCCGGTACATGGAGGTAGTTGCTGATGGTGATTGCAAGACCTTTGCTGAACTGACAAAGTGGAAGCCATATGGTGAGGGCAACCCTGTTGTGAAACATGAATTGGTTGGTCACGTACAGAAATGTATGACCAACAGGATAGAGGCTCTCAAGAAGACAAAACCCAAGGATGAGAATGGGGAGCTGATCAAGATCGGTGGGAAAGGGCGATTGACGAAGGAAGTTGTTGCCTGCTTCCAAAAGTACTTCGGCAAGGCTATCCATGGGCACAAGGGTGACCCAGAGGGGATGAAAGATACCATCATGGCTATATATTACCACTCGCTGGAAACACCCCAGGACCATCACTGCCCCAGAGGGACTTGCTCTTGGTGTAAACACCAGCGTGCATTGGCGAAGGGTGAGGAGCCTCCACACCATCACTGCCCCAGAGGGACTTGCTCTTGGTGTAAACACCAGCGAGCATTGGTAGGGTGAGGAGCCTCCACACCATCACTGCCCCAGAGGGACTTGCTCTTGGTGTAAACACCAGCGAGCATTGGTAGGGTGAGGAGCCTCCACAACCACACACCACCATACCCAATAAAGCCGCCCCGCTATTCCTTGATGTTTTCCGGAAGCTTTCAGACCCAGCACTGATTGAGCGTTGGCAAGCCAGAACCAGAATGAGAGCTTCAAAAGCCTGATATGGAGCAGATGCCCCAAGACTGATTTTTGTGTGGTCAGCAATGCTGTGGACTTGGCTGTAATGACCTTCAATTCCGGGAATGTGTCACTGCGATCTCTGTTTGATCGTCTTGGTTTGAGCTGCGGATCACTCACCTCCAACTTCTTTCAGTTGCAGGATGACAATCGCGTCTGGCTCGCTGAATGGAAGAGCAGCGACGTAGTGAAGAAGAGGAGGCCGGCCATGGTTGCACTGGAGGAGCGCTTGGTGGAGGAGGGTGTGCCGCTGGGTGATGAGGGGGAGGTGTGACCACGTGCCTGGCGTGGTTTCCCCGCCCCTCCTCTTTTTGTTTTTGTTCACTTCTGTGTATGTTGCCTATGGCTTAGGTCAGCATTTCTTTTATATTCTTGCTATAGGTCATGGCGGGATGACCTGTAGGTCTAGAGCTACACCATTTTTAGTGCCATTTTAAAGCTCTTTTTATGCTCTATACAATGAGCAAATTATATTATTGGGGAATGCCATTTTAAAGCTCTTTTTATGCTCTATACAATGAGCAAATTATATTATTGGGGGGAGGTACCAGTCAAAAGTTATACATTAATGTTTAACATCGATTTTTTTAAATTTTTCGGTACCATGCAGGATTTTATCTGGGGATATTGTTTTGGGGGGGAAACATTGGACAAATGTGATAATTGCAACACGTGGTTCTTAATATGCCAATAACACTAAGTGCAGTGGGCTAGGTTTGTCTGGAGAGCTCTTTGATTGCTTTAAAATGGATCTAAGAAAGTATTTTACTAAGAAAATACCTGTGCTTGACCCTGATTGCTCCACTAGTCCAAAAAGAAATAAGCCTGAAACTGATGTAAGTGCTGGACTGCACTCTTTTGAGTCTGGTGGTGATGAATCTGACAATAATGCAAGTTTGTCTGACACTGAAATGGATAATCCTCCAAAAAGGAAGAAAGTGGAAAAAACTAGCAGAAAGGAACAAGTCAAGCAATCAAAGAAAAGAATGTCTTTCAATTCAAGGTTGTTACATGACTTCCCTTGGGTTCGACACGATTCAGCAATTGATGGGGCATTCTGTACCATCTGTGAGAAGTGGGGAAAGCCTCCCCTTCAAGTTCGAGGAGCTTGGGTACATGAGCCATTTAGAGCTTGGAAAAAGGCCAGAGAGAAAATGCAAGAGCATGTTAAGTCCAACTGGCACAAGGAGGCATGTTTACTGGCTTTAGAACACGAGCGTTCCCAGAGAGAAGGTACGATTTTTGAGCAGATACAACAGTCTGTTTCAAGAAGACAACGAGATGAAAATCGTACTGTTGTGAAGAAATTGTCACAGTGCACCTACTATTTGACCAAAAATAGAATTGCCCATACAACTAACTTTGCTGATCTAGTTGAACTGGTACTTGCTTGTGGAGCTAAAGATCTTCAGCTGTTTGTTCATGATGAAGTGCGTAGGAATGCTATGTATACATCCACAACTGACACTACTACTGCCATTGCTCTTTGGGTAGAAGAAGGGCTCCTACAGAGTTTAAAAGAGTCTCCCTACTTCACTCTAATGGGGGATGAATGCACTGACGTGGCGTCCATGGAAGAGCTATCCTTGTGTTTCAGGTGGCTAAGAGATGGCAAACCCGAAGAGCACTTTCTTGAGGTGATACATGTCAAAAGGGCGAATGCTGAAACCATTACTTCAGCCATTACCACCTACCTAGGAGACAAGGGAATCAATGTGAAGTGTATGCGAGGAATAGGTTTTGATGGTGCCGCCACATTTTCAGGAGGAAAGACAGGAGTCCAGACACGGCTTCGTAGGCTATCTCTACATGCCATATTCATTCACTGCAGGAATCATTTGCTACAATTAGCATGTGTACAAGCAGCAAATCAAGTTCCACGCATCAAACGGGTATACAATAACCTCACAACTCTATGGAAATTGTTCTATTACTCCCCCAAAAAGGCAGAGCAGCTGAAGGAGATTCAAGCAGTTCTCAATATGCCCCAGCTAAAAATGCTTAAACCTACTGACACCCGCTGGCTGTCGCATGAAAACACATTCAGGTCAGTTAAAAGATCATACATTGCAATAGTTGTGGCGTTTGAAGCAATTTATGAGGAGTCTGGTGATGCTGAAGCTCATGGTCTGTCTCTACTTCTCAGAAAGCTGGAAACAGTAGCATCCATTTACATGCTTTCTGAGGTGCTTGCTAGTATTGCAAGGCTTTGTAGAGCCTTACAGACAAAGGGCTTTGATCTTGTTCAAGTTCCGTTGGCAGTATCTTCGACTCTTCAGGAATTCCATCCTATTCAAGTATCTCCTACAGACTCTGCATGGTATGCCAGTCTAAAGGAAGTTATTCCAGACCTTCAATTGTCTGGTATTGCTATGGAGTCCTTCGAAGAAACCTTGAGCACTTTCCACACTCGGGTAATAAATCCTTTCATTACACATCTAACTGAGAATATTAACAGCAGATTTGCTGATGGTAAGGATTTATTAGTTGCATTTTCAATTTTTTATCCACGTCACTTGCCACCTGAATCTGATCAAAGATACAGAGAGTATGGTAAAGACAAGTTAATTCAACTTTGTCGACAGTATGGGGTCCAATTGGAAGTAGACGACAACGGCAAAGTGGTTAAGTTTGATCCTGATATTGACTCTGAGCTGGTTATGGAAGAATGGATGACGTACAGACGCCTTTTAATCTCACAAAAAGGAGTCCGAAACATGCAAGAGGGGACAGAGGAAGTCCTTAAAAGTCCTATCTACAGGCAAATGTTTCCTAACATTGTGAAGCTAATGTCAATCTTACTTTGTCTTCCAGTAAGCACTGCTTCAGTAGAGCGTAGCTTTTCAGCAATGAAAACTGTCAAAACAAGGCTACGAAATAGACTTGCTGATTCAAGCCTTAGCAATTTGATGAAAATAGTCATTTAAGGACCAGATAAATTATCTGATATAGACTTAGATAAAATTGTGACTATATGGAGCACGATTAAGACAAGAGCTTTACATGTTTAGTTATGTATTTCATTATGCAACTTCATAAAAAAATTAATGAGTGGGAGGAGAGGGTGGGGGGGAAACATGTCCTCTTGGGGGGGAAACATACCCCGGTCTCCCCCCCCCCAGATAAAACCCTGCCATGAGGTTATTGACCTCCCACTTCACTTCTAAGTACAGTGGACCCTCGTTTATCCGCACCCCAGTTATCCGCACACCCCAGTTATCCGCTCCGCATACTCGGATTATAGGCAAGGCAAATTTAAAAAAAAATTAAAATGCCTTTTTTTCTTTTTCCTTTCCCCCCCCCCCCCCCCCCCTTTTTTTCTTCCTTCTCCCCCTCGATGGGCGGGGTCTATTGAACTCGTTGAACTCTTCGGATAATATTTTCACAACAGCTAGACTGATGGCTGAACAAAAAGTCAAGCGGAAGAGAGTTGTCATGTCTATTGGAAAAAAGATAGAGATTCTGGACAAGAAGGACTTCAGTGCTTCACAGTTGGCCAGGGAATATGGGGTTGGAATTTCAACAATATGTGACCTAAGAAAGAGAGAGGACAAAGTTAGATCTTTTTACTTATCAATGGAAAGCAGCACCATTGCTAAGAAAAGGAAGGTTGTAAGGACTGCTAATGATGAACAACTTGACAAGGCTGGTGGTAAGTAAAAACGAAACATTTAGCTAGCTACTGTACCTTACTACAATGGCTGTTTCTGTGTAGTGTTCCTATGGTTTACGCAGAAGAGAATTGAAGGGATGCCTGTGTCTGGCCCACTGCTAAGTGAGAAGGCAAACCAGTTTCATAGAAACTTGCACCCAGACACCCACGATGCATGTTTCAAGGCCAGCTCAGGATGGCTATGGCGTTTTTGTAATCGCCATGGCATACGACAGCTGTCTATGCAGCTATCAGCCAATCCCAGTGCTCTCGATCCATTTCGTGCCATTCTTCAGGAATACTTGGAGAAGGAAGAGCTAACCCTCAATGATGTTTACAATTGCGACGAAACAGGGTTGTATTTTCGCCTCCTTCCAAGGAAAACTTTGGCATCAGCTGCGGAGAAGTATGCTCCAGGAATGAAGAGTGCCAAGGATAGAGTGACCTTGATGGCTTGTAGCAATGCCACAGGCACACATAAACTTCCCTTACTCCTCATAGGTGTATGCAAGACTGTAATGTGAATGTGGTCTGTGTAGTGCTTGTATTTAGTGTCTGTGTTTTTACATTAGGAAAATCTGCCAAACCTAGATGCTTCAAGAATATGAACATGAAGGACTTACCTGTTAAATACTATGCACAGAAGAGTGCATGGATGAGCTCCTCCCTCTTCAAGACATGGTTTCACGAAGAATTTGTACCTGCTGTCCAGAGCTACCAAGATGGGAGAGGCATCCAAAGAAAAAAAGCTCTGCTACTGTTGGATACTGCTCTATCGCATCCAGACATTGACATTCTCACTAATGGTTGTATTAAGGCAATGTTTCTTCCCCCAAATACAACCCCCCTCATCCAACCCATGGATCAGGGAGTACTGGAATCATTGAAAAGGCGGTACAGGAAGCTTATTTTACGGCAACTTCTAAATGAAGAAGAACAATCGATGCTACAAAGTATTAAAAGCATCACAATGAAAGATGTGGTGTACAAGAGTGCTGAGGCATGGGATGATATTCCCTCGCTTACCTTGGTCAAGTCATGGAATAAGTTACTCAGACCTCCCAATGATCATGATGCTGCAGATAATGATGAGCCTACTTCAGAAGCTCAAGATGACGAGCTTACTTCTGTAGCAGCAGTTGAAGAAGATGACGAGCCGACTTCTGTAGCAGCTGAATTTCAACCACTCTTGCAGAAGCTGGACACTACCAAAGAAAGCATATCAATCTGGCTACATGGAGCAGATGAAATGAGCCACCAGGAACTGTCGGATCATGAAATTTTGCAACAGGTAACTTATCTCAATAATTACTGTATGTACACTATGTCCAGCAATGGCACATCTTTACATTCAAATTGTACGAATGTACATGTAATCATTACAGGCTACACTAGAACTCCATGACGACAGTTCGGATGAGGAGAGTGATTCATCCTTATCCCTTGGCATTCCATCCAGTGCCGAGGCAGCAGAAATGATGGATAAATGTCTACTGTGGTATGAGCATCAGGAAGAATCCGAATCAACCACCCTCCTTCACTTAAAAAGGGTGCATAGATTGGCTTCTCATAAGAGACAGTCCAATCTGAGGCAAACAACATTGCAGTCATTTAAACAATAAACATTTATACATATGTACTGTATGTACATACATTGTACCGTAATTATTTAATCATATTCATAGATGACCCTCACTTATACGTAAATTTCACTTATACGTAAGGGGCTTGGTCCCAAGCCTTACGTATAACTGAGGGTCCACTGTACAGTCTGTTCTCTCTAATAGTCCACCAGTGGGAAAGTGGTCTCAAGGTGGAATAAATTAGGGAGAATGGACTACTAGAGAAAATGCCATAAAAGCATATAATTAAACTTTAATTTTATTATTATTGGTCCATAGGTTGCTCAGTGCACAATCTCTAATAACAGTCTGCCTGGAGTTTAATTCAACTTTTTCTTTTTTCAGTTCAATCCAGGCATTTACGATAAACGTTTGTAAGCATACTTGTAGTGTCATCTTCTTGCAATGATGAAGTCAGATGAAGTAAACTTTTAACCATCTTCAAGCTTTCGTCCAGATCAGTGCAGTTTAAAATGTCTTTACGATTCACCTCACCACTTGACTCTCCAACACTGTCATTGGCATCAATATCTGTCTCGGAGCAAGTTGGTGAATTAGAACTTGCACTTTCAAGATCACTGTGGAACTCTTGATTGCTTATGCATTGCTGCTCTTCTTCTACGACTATTTCTATTTCATTCAGTCGCACAATCTCGCTGTCTTCGATGGTGAACCATTCTTCCAGTGCTGTTGCTAAGCCACCAGGGTCTTCATTAGATTGCACACACAAAGATTGAAGATCTCCAAGCATGTGTTGTTCAGTTGGCTGTAAGTCAGTGCTTGAAACAGTCTCATCGAATGACTGAAGTGTAGTTCTCTTGAACAAAGTGCAGAGATCTTTAATGGCTGATGAAGTACATTGCTGATGGTATCTTCCGTGTTTTGGTGAAGCTGAGCAGTATGCAGCGGAGGAAGAATATCAGCCTTAAGCCAGCAATTAGCTAAGGTAGACTGAGTCAGGGAATCCCATGCTTGATGTGCAAGTGTTCCTGCATCAAGAAGATTGGGTGAATAAGCATGGTCTATACCTCGCACACCTGCTATTAGAGCTGCCCCAAGCTGTCGTAGCTGATCATAATTTTCAAGATTCTTGACCATGATGTGAAGAAGCTTGCTCTTATAGTTGGCTTTCAGTGCAGCTATGATACCCTGGTCCATGGGCTGGCGGACAGCAGTACAGTTAGGTGGTAGAAAAATCCATTTCACTTGTGGATCTTACAATGCAGAGTCATCTGTGTTATGCAACCCAAAATTATCAGCCAACAGTGCAACTTGTCTTGAAGTCTGCTTCCTTATTTGAGAAAGAAAGACATCTCGGAACCACCACTTGGTAAGCTTGCTATCGTTCCAAGCATTTGATTGGTTGTTGTATGGAATAGGTGATTGACGAACACGAAGGTTCCAATCATTGCCAGAGGAATCCTGTGAGTTCCTGTGGCATTAGTGCAAGTGATGAGTGTGACTCGATCTTTCACTTTCTGTGCCTTTTCCCCTCGAACTTGTCTTCTTTCTTCATTTCGTGTTGTATAAGTGGAATGAGGAATGAGCTTGAAGTATAGGCTGTTTCATCCCAATTGTAGATGTCTTCTGGGTCATAACTTTCTAGGTCCTTTCAATTTTACTTTTGATTTGCTCATGGTCAACTTCTCCAGCTTCGCCATGCAAACGAACACTCTTTCCAATGCCATTTCGCTTCCTGACTTTCTCCCACCACCCACTTGATGCTTTGAAGTTGGTTTCGCCTAGAGATTTAGCCACTTCTTCAGCTTTAGCCTTTATTATGCTTAATGAAACAGGGAGTGGCTTTGCATTGCGAAGAAGACTAACAAAGGCAACCACTCTCTCTTCAATTGCACCATATTGTGTGTGGGGGGCGATTGCATTTGAGATCAGCAGGTGAGTTGAGAAATTTCTGCTTGAGGTCCTTTGCTTTCCAAAGTATCCTGTTAAGGATTTTTTTACTGACCCCAAATTCTTCAGCTAGTTGAGTTTGGTTAACCCTATTCCGTGACCACTCCATGCTGGCAAGCTTAAAGCCTCGCTTTTTGGCCTCATCAATAATTCCACACTTCCTCTTCAGGGTTAGCTCAACTCTAGGCTTCTTTGCAAGAAGTTGAGCTGGTGTTAGCTGCTTCCCCTTCCTGGAGCTACTGCCAGGGAGTTCCCTTAGATAAGCTGGCATCTGCCTCTGACTCATAGTGCTCTAGCAAAACAATTTCAGCTCTTTCAACACTTTAAAAAACAAACACGTGAGTGCAGCTGCAAGTCATGTGCTGCACATGCATGATGCAATTACCAGTGTGTGAGCAATTACCAGTGTGTGTGTGACCATGCCATGCAATTTACAGTTGTACACATCAAAGCCAAAGCACAAGTGGGTCGGGTTAGTCAGGGTGGACTATTATAGAGAATGGACTATTAGGGAGAATGGACTACAGTAGACCCTCGCTAATCCGGACCCCGTTAATCCGAAACCTCGCTAATCCGAACGACATTAGGTAGCAAAAAAAAAATTTTTTTTTTTTTTTTAAGATAAATTTTTTTTTAATAAATAAAAAAATTTAAAAAAATTTAAAAACAATTTAAAAAAAGAAAAAAGTCGTGCCATTATTGAACTTTGAAACTACCATGAGCCTGTCATATGATGCAGCTGCAGTGATATGGAGAAGAAAAGAGCACACAAGAGCCTTACCATTGAGGAGAAGGTCGAGATCCTGGCCCAGCTCGGGAAGAAAAGCTACTATCTGAACAATATGGAGTAGGTGTCTCCACTATGTCAGACATAAAGAAGAAGGGCAGCGAGTTGCGAGGATGCAAAGAAAGATGGATTCTGGAGATCTGCTAAAAGAATGAGGATGGGAAGGGAACATAATGATTAAAAATTACTTGTACTCCAACCCACACCTGCAAAAAATAAACAAATTCAGAGTTCAATATAATGATATTCATACATTTCACTAATCCGAAAATTTCACTAATCCGAACTACTCAGATCCCCAGGCTATTCGGATTAGTGAGGGTCTACTGTATTAGAAAGAACTGTATGTAGTATTGTAGCAAACTCATTGTATACCTCTGTGGTAATGCAAGACCACCTGTAAATGAGAAGTGGTTGATGACACAATTTTTTTTTAACATTGGCACAAGGATCACCATTCAGGTTTCGAGGGCATGTACTTGTGACCACTGTACAAACATAACTTGTTAGTCTTCAAAAAATGCATCATTGTAAAGCCCTTTAAACATGCTTTCTGGTCCAAAAATTATCTGCAAAGGACAACAAACAAAAAAGTTTTGAAGGATACAAATTTCGTTTTGAAAATTCATTGAAAATTCACTAAAATGGTTTACTTCTCCCATTTAGGGGAGACAGTTGCATTTTTAATTTTTTTAACTTGTGGTTACAACTTTAGAGCTCCGTAGATTCTGCAAACTTCATGATATGGACTTGATATATAGCTCAAAAGATAGGTCTCTCTGTGTGCTCTCTTTTGATACTAAAATATGTTTCATAGGTACAGTAGGAAGTCAGTTATCCGAACGTCAGTTATCCGCACACGTCGGTCAACCGAACGCTAAATGAAGCCACACCTACCACCCATTTAATTATTTTTTTAAATATTTTTTTTAACCTTCCTTCAAAAGTGTGCACTCGTGCTCATGCGCATAAACGTAGGATGCTAGCTGTTGATGCCCAAATCATTTCGGGAGGAAGAGGAGGTGGAACACCAGAAATTGACACTCTTCTCAATAACTTGGCCATTCAACCAGAAGAGAGAATCGGTTGGCCTTTGGCTGACGACAACGATGCAGGCTACCATGAACTGACAGAAGAGGAGATTGTGGCACTTGCTACAGAAGGTGACAAAAGTGATAGAGAAGAGGAAGAGGAAGAGGAGAGTCTTCCAGCTGTGTCCCATTCCCAAGCTTGCACTGCACTAGAGACAGTTCTAGCATATGTCCAGGAGCAGCCTGGAATCCCACTGAGCACAACTGTAGTGCTAAATAATCTCCTAATTGAAACTGCAAAAAAAAGATTTGTAAATAAGAAACAAACAAAAGTTACAGATTACTTTACTCAAGCTGCAGACTAGATATTCTAAATGTTAGATTACATACAATATGCATCCACTTTTATTGATTATGTGTAGTAAAATGTCATAATATCCCGTATCGCTAAATTTATTTTGTGTGACCAGTTATCCGAACATTTCAGTTATCCGAACACCCTCTGTCCCACTGACTTCCTACTGTATAACTACAGGCAAGTTACTAGACCCTAAAGTGGAGGGACCTCAAAAACCTGAATCCCAAAAACCGCTGCCAAAATAACTCCAGATTGCTAAGTGCTAAGGATTTGAAATTGGTACCAGTGGCGAGAGGAAGCCCTAGGCCAGGGGTGCCCAATAGGTCGACCGCGATCGATCGCAAATGTAGTACGGTTAGATCGCGCGTCATTCAATTTTTTTTAATTTATTTTTATAAATGCTATCCTATCATCTATCCTCCTTTTGGCAGTTGCCACTTGATTGACGTACAGGGCGGCTAGTCTTGTGTTATTACTTCACTTCTAACACACGGGTCACCACATAGAAAATGCGCGAGCTACTGCAAAACTACAACGAGCTAGTGACCTAGTTAGCCTGCCAATTTATATCTACTAAAGAAGGGATATAAAAAATTAGTGGGGGAGCCGGATCCTGTAAGAAACCAAAAACTTACCACTTCCAGCGGAATACGAGGCCTTTTTTTCCATCCTTTTTTTCCATCATGTAATATTCGTCTGACTCCATTCAGTATAAGTTACCAGAGTAAGGTAGTGACCACAATTGTTTTGTGCCGTAAGGGTTCATGCAGTGATTCAAGGTATGCCAACATATATTATATATATAAAGTATACTCAGTACAGTACATATATAAATAAATATATTAGCATTTTTTAATACAGGTTGAGGTAGATCATTTTGACCTGGTCATTTTAAAAGTAGCTCGCAAGCCGAAAAAGTGTGGGCACCCCTGCCCTAGGTTATTCAATAACCTTTTTCATTAGGCGTTAACATTTTAGTACATGGTCAAGCGTGTGGGTGGAAAATTGATTACGTTAAAAATCGTTAAAAATAATTTTCCACCCACGCGCTTGACCACGTACTTACATTTTTAACGCCTAATGGAAAAGGTCATTGAATAGCCTAGGGCTTCCTCTAGCCACTGGTAATCTTTAGAACTTAGCAATCTGGAACTTTTATTTTGGCTGAAATTTTTGGGATTCGGGTCCCTCCACTTTAGGGTCTAGTAACTTGCCTATAGTTATACCTATGAAACATATTTTAGTATCAAAAGAGAGCACACAGAGAGACCTATCTTTTGAGCTATATATCAAGTCCATACCATGAAGTTTGCAGAATCTACGGAGCTCTAAAGTTGTAACCATAAAAATTAAAAATTAAATTAAATTAAAAATGCAACTGTCTCCCCTTTATATGGAAGTATTGCACTTCTAGAAAATAGGACACTGCTTGTAAGAATCCATTACTAGCATGACTGAGCCTTATAGCTCTATCTAACAAGATAAGCTAGCTAGCTACACATAGAAATTATTTGCACACAAAATTGTAGTTGGCTTTTTTCCTACCTTCATTGCTAGAACTTGGCGTCATCCACCATCTAGGAGCTTCCTTAAGCCACTACACTCCATCTCTGCATGTTTCTATAGGAGTAGGAGCATCACAACAGTTGATCGTTAGCTAAACATCGCCTCAACATCGAAGATAGCATATGAGACCAAGAAGCACTAAGGCCAAACTACCACTAAAACTAAAGCGTGGTGGACTAGATAATTTTTGTAACCTGGTAGCCAAGACACTGCTTAGCTTTAGGGCAGATGTACATAGTCCAAGCTCTTCAAACTCTGTCCATGCTTCAGGCATTCCCCCCCCCCCCCCCCCTTTCCTCTCCCGTACTGAACGAGGCGGTCACTTGATAATAACTCTGCCCCACGTAGATAATGATGAGGTTAATCGGTAAAGGAATGATATCCATGAAGTGCTCTACTGCCACTCCCTTTTCAGTCCAACGACAAGATGGACAACTCTTCTACTGTAGTAATGTCTGTACACTCGTCAGCCATTAAAATGTAGAACTTTGCCCAGTGAAAATGTTCAAGAAGGGATTCCTCAACCCACTGGCCAACCAGTGTTTGCATTTTACCCGGGTAAAACCTATTTAACCAGTGGGTAAAACCGGTATTTCTCCCAAGTTTTACCCCTATTTTACCCAGTGATATAAAACACTTATTTGTAGCCCTGTCACAGCCCTGTCCCAGAGCCACAAGTGTCTGGACACCAGGGCTATTTAAAAAGCAAGCAAATACCACAGGTCATCATTCACTGCTTACAGTTTAGTAAGTGTACTGCAATTACAAAAATGAGAAAGCCCAGAAACTCATCTTCTGCTGCGAGGACCACAGGAGATTGACTATTAAACCTGTTTAACTTGCATATCAATTGGACTTTAATCCCATGAATCATGTTTAAATATTTAAATAAATCATGAAATAAAATATATATATATACTATAGTAGACAACCTTGTCATTTGGTAAATAAATGCTGAGTGAAACACGGCTCCTGTTTTTGTCTAGTTCTTTACAGTTGCCATTTATTGAATGTCTTACTTCCTGATTACAGTGTTAATTTCTTATAATATCTTCACAGTTTATAATAAATCTATTGTGTCTATTATTTTAACCTGGGTTGTATCCATGTTTGGGTAAAACCTGGGTAAAACCCGGGTAAAAGATATTTAACCCAACCCGGGTTACACCCAAGCCCTGGGTAAAACCTGCGAACTCTGTAACCAACTGCTGTTATAAATAGCTGTAGCATCTTTTGATAGTTGTATGTGGCATTCCTTCCAGCACGCTCGCTGTGGTTTCCAAGATCTTCACCGCCACAGCCAACAATTACGTCGACCAATCCATCAGAGTTTGTGGTATGAGCGATGGCGCCGAGAAAGGTGGCGGGTACAGCTGCTGCTCTGGAACCTGCTCCCTCCTCCGCTGCTATGGAACCTGCTCCCTCGTCCGCTGCTATGGAACCTGCTCCCTCGTCCGCTGCTATGGAACCTGCTCCCTCGTCCGCTGCTATGGAACCTGCTCCATCCTCCGCCGCTCTGGAACCTGCTCCATCCTCCGCTGTTCTGGAACCTGCTCCCTCCTCCGCCGCTCTGGAACCTGCTCCCTCCTCCGCCGCTCTGGAACCTGCTACCTCCTCCTCTGCTATGAAACCTGCTCCCTCTCCGCTGCCCTGGAACCTGCTCCCTCCTCCTCTGCTCTGGAACCTGCTCCCTCGTCCGCTGCCCTGGAACCTGCTCCATCCTCCTCTGCTCTGGAACCTGCTCCCTACTCCGCTGCTCTGGAACCTGCTCCCTCCTCCTCTGCTCTGGAACCTGCTCCCTCCTCCTCTGCTATGGAACCTGCTCCCTCCTCCGCTGCTATGGAACCTGCTCCCTCCTCCTCTGCTCTGGAACCTGCTCCCTCGTCCGCTGCTCTGGAACCTGCTCCCTCCTCCTCTGCTATGGAACCTGCTGGTTCCACTTAATAAGACTAGACATGACCATCACTATGGAAACAGAGTTCACATTTTTCCCGTCAACTTTTCAGTTTTTGAAAGGCTTCGCCATCCATGCTCAAGCACCACGGCGAGCGTCACTGTACTCATGCCAGGGGAACAATCCTTCCCACTTCTTGTTGCACTTCCCGATACTCACAAGTGGACGTACAGCAGCACTTCACAGAAGCAGCTGGAGAGTGAGAGATACGTTGCTTTCTAGGAGGCGGTGCTACTGAGCAGTCAGTCTCTGACGACTGAGCTCACTGAGCTCTCTGGTTCATCCTTAAGGATGGTTCACATTATGCTGCAAGGGCTACGAGTTGCAACGCGTCGATTCGTGCAGTTATCAATATCCGCCTGGTTGTGTCGCATCGAACTATTGAAATTGAACTTTCACCTCCAATTACGAAACTACACCCATTAATTAAGGAACCTTCAATCTCTAAATGACTTGTCAGATAAAGTCAAAAATAAGAAAGTTCCTCACTGTCTTATCAACCTTCGTCACTGTCTCTATCAACCTTTCCACATTCATCTATTCCTTGGAGAAACCTTTTTTTGTTATGGAAACACAAATAGAGCACACCAACACGTGTCCACTGACGCGTCGCAACAAGAACTGGAATAGAAATCGAGAGAAGCGATGCTATATCATGTTCACGATATCACCAAATTGATGCATATGACATCACTAGCGGGAGCAGAAGGAGGTGGCCTGGGGTCAGAGAAGAGCTCCGACCAAAATATTGAACGAATATCCATGACAATGAAAAAGACAGGTTTGAATATTTAGCCTTCTGCTCTTTGGTTCTATACATAGAGTGGATCCTGGTGATGTCATCTACTGTTTCTATTTTTAGATTTGCCAAGTCATGCTGAGTGGGCTGCTGAGACAACTTGTCAACTTGACAAGTCATTTAACATCCAATTGACACACCCTTTTCAAGTCGGTGGGTGTTAAGTCACTGACTAGGTAAGTTACTCTGCTGACTATTTCGCTCTGAAATTGCATCAGTAAACCTATGAAGACCTAAAAACCCAATATTTCCTGCCAGACCCCCCCCCCCCCCCCCCCCCCCCAGAGGGTGCCCTGCCATCCCAGAATATTCAAATACTTCTTTTAGCCCTGCCTTATGAATAATCCTGATACAAAACCTGGACACGCGTGCTGACACTATCCTTTCGGCCATGCCCCAGGGCAGGCAAGCACCTATAGTGGCCACACCTCCTCATTACTCATACTAACCCACACCATCGGAGCCAATTCCTCCGCCTGTAGGCAGTGCTCGAGCAAAAAAATAATCCACCGGGAAAGTAGGCGTGTGTTGAACACATGCTGAGCGCACTTTCTTTACTGACGGACAATTTACGGCGACTATAGCCTTCCACTCCCAAATGCATCACATTTATCTCTCCGTCAACTGGTTCTGTGGCGGCCATAAGCAAATGTAGGGGGAGTCATTTCCCACGATCACGGAAAGCAATCCGAATTCACAGAGTTGGTATGACGAAAATGTAAATGAGGCTCTGCATGATATTCCTATTTAATTAACTACTACAGTTGCCATCAACACAGCTGTGGCTTGAGGCTATGTGTATCCTTTCCACTGCGTAGCTTTGGACTTTCCCGAAGCAGTTGTAGATTGGGGAATGACTAATTGGGAATCACTCGAGAGTTACAGCGTACACGTATTCCTGATGAAGGCTAGAGCATCTAGTTTCTAGTCGAAACGTCGAGTGAATACAATTTGTGAGTTGATTATTGAGAAGGTGATTTTAGTGTACAAATAGTTTACCTTGAAGCCTGATACTGCACTTTAGAAGTCGGGACTGATTAAGACTGAATATAGAGTGGGGCAATATAATTAAATGAACCCCCCCCCCCAGCACTCAGGGGGTTAAAGCATCCGTATGCATGTGGAAGAAAGACATGTCAAGAGACAAGATGGCCAAGAGAAGTAACCTGTTAGCTGTGTATGAGCAGAGGAGCAACGGAACTATGGTGCCAAGCAGTTCAAGGAACACCCTTCTCTGTATCTTAACTCATTTTTGCACTTCTTTTAATCTCTGAAATGGAAAATGTTCTAAAAGTTAACGACGCAACAGAATTAGGCGAAACATAATTTTTTTTTGAAAAGGAAAATGATTCCCTACTGCAACTGTCGCTGCTAATTGTGATATATAAACAGGTAAGTGTTAACCTCATGGACGTAAGCACTCCCAGTGAGAAAAAAGTCGATCTCATAGGTAGTGTGGCTCGACAATTTGCCGACAAGAAAGAGAGACATCGCTTACTGCGGCTGCGGCTGTTGAGAGAAGTGGACTTCCTTGTCAAGCATCGCATCCCGTTTATCCTCATTTCATCGAGTTTCTAGCGGCTAATCCTTATGTCAGCACCTCAATGAGTGTCCAGTGAATGCCCAGCAGGTAACAAGTCCGAGGATAGAGAAGTCAAACTGGTTTCCCAGAAGATACAAAACCACAACTTGCTTTACACCTACACCAGTAACAGGACCTGTCCAATATACCGCAATGTTTCAGTCAATAAGCTGGCGGAAGCTATTGACACGTGGCTTGAGAACCGGCTCATTCAAAACCTGAAATCCATTCCATATTGTGTCTGATGAATGCCAAGATATCTCTCCACAGGAAGAGGTGGCTCGTTGTTGGTTGCCCAGAGGAACACTTCTTGACAGTGTTACACCTGTACATATCACAGAGACACCAATGCAGAGGTGATCACTACTGCCATTACATATTTCATCAGCGATAAAAATCTGGACTACTCCAGGTCAGTTGGACGGGGATATAATGGGGAGCTTCCATTTTCAGGTGTGGAGTGCAGAGTAGGATCAGTATGAGAGATGCACCACCTGCACTGTACATCCTTGCTCATCATCAACTACAGCTTGCCTCCATTCAAGCAGCTCAATGTGTCGGGGTTCTCAAGAAGATGCTTGGCCACCATGACCAATCTGTGGAAGCTGTTCCACTATTCCTCCAAGAAAGCTGAAGCGTTAAAGCATGTTTGAACCTCCATGAGCTCAAGGGAACTGATCTAGAGACACGAGGTGGCTGTCTCATGAACGGTTCTTGAAAGCTATCTTAAAGGAGCAATTTGGTTTTGATCATCACTCGGCACACCCTCTAGATATGATGATAGTGGCATGTTGAGGCTTATGGCCTAGTCTAGTACTAGGCTCCTGATGGTGGGATGTTGAGGCTTACGGCCTAGCTCTAGTACTAGGCTCCTTGATGGTGGGAAGCTGAGGCTTACAGCCTAGCTCTAGTACTAGGCTCCTTGATGGTGGGATGTTGAGGCTTTTGGCCTAGCTCTAGTGCTAGGCTCCTTGATGGTGGGAAGCTGAGGCTTACGGCCTAGCTCTAGTACTAGGCTCCTTGATGGGGGGATGCTAAGGCTTACAGACTAGCTCTAGTACTAGGCTCCTTGAATTCAGTGTTTGCATTTTACCCGGGTAAAACCTATTTAACCCAACCCAGTGAGTAAAACCTGTGTTTTAAGTATTTCGCCCAGGTTTTACCACTATTTTACCTGGGTTTTTTACCCGGGTTTTATCCAGGTATTACCCAGTGATATAAAACACTTATTTGTAGCCCTGTCACAGCCCTGTCCTAGCGCCACAAGTGTCTGGGTGGTGGTGGACACCAGGGCTATTTAAAAGACAAGCAAATACCACAGGTCATCATTCACTGCTTCAGTTTAGTAAGTGTACTGCAATTACAAAAATGAGAAAGCCCAGAAAATCGTACTGTTTTTGTCTAGTTCTTTACAGTTGCCATTTATTGAATGTCTTACTTCCTGATTACAGAGTTAATTTCTTATAATATCTTTACAGTTTATAATATATCTATTGTGTCTATTATTTTATCCTGGGTTGTATCCATGTTTGGGTAAAACCTGGGTAAAACCTGGGTAAAACCTGGGTAAAACCCGGGTAAAACCTGGGTAAAAGGTATTAACCCAACCCGGGTTACACCCAAGCCCTGGGTAAAACCTGCGAACTCTGTCCTTGATGGTGGGATATTGAGGCTTACGGCCTAGCTCTAGTACTAGGCTCCTTGATGGTGGGATGCTAAGGCTTATGGCATAGCTCTAGTGCTAGGCTCCTTGATGGTGGGAAGCTGAGGCTTACAGCCTAGTTCTAGTACTAGGCTCCTTGATGGGGGGATGCTGAGGTTTACGGCTCAGCTCTAGTACTTCTTCTCTGGAGTAGCTTCTCTAGCCCTTCTTTCTATGTCCCTGACTTCCTAGCAAAGTTCAAATGCCTCACGCAGGAAAGCCATAGACTTCAGTCAACTGCCAACAGTACTGGAGAGTATTCTATCTGTTGAGTTAAAGAGATTGAAGCAAGACAGGGCCGATTGGTGCAGAAGCAACTACCACTGACCTCACTAACAACATAGCATCACTCTCTGTACATAGAAGTTGCAAGACAATTTCACTAACCTCAGGGATATCAAGGAATATGTTGCTCATCCTTACATCGCTAAGAGGCTCAATTCTCTGATGCGGCTGTAAAACTTCTCGTGTCCTCTTCGGTGTTCAACCATGGATCACTTCCAATCAATACAGCTCTAGCTGATTACAACAGAGAAGAGTAACAAGCATTGCTCGATTTTTATGGAGAGGAAGTCGAAATTGAGTTTGATGGCTCCACATACAGCTCTCCACCACTTAAGGACAGGGATGAGGTGTCTGCTGAGTGGAAAATTTTCAAGTGAGCTCTTGTGAAGAAGAAAAGAGATAAGGCACCAAGTCCCCTAGGTGAAGAAAGTGAAGAAAGAGATGGAGTCCTCAGGTGAGTATGCCGAGATATTTCCAGAAATCTTCACAAACTTCCCAACAACTTTTTTGCTCTACCAGTTGATGCGGCTACCACTAAGCATTCCTTCAATCAAATGAAGCTTCTCAAAAATCGTCTTCGATCTTAGTTACATTAATCTTGGCAGACTAACTCAAATTGCTATCACATGTCCTCAGCTACCAACAGTTGCATCAATCAGAGTTTAGACATTACTAACAGCAAAGTCACGGAGTAGCCTTGTCAGCATTTGTTAGCCACATTGTAGTGATGTGACTGTTGAAATGTCTGAGGAGAGGAGGTGGAGTCCGAGGGCACCCTTACCTCTGTATAAAACCTGCAGCTGCAAGTGCCAATCTAACATCTGGAGATGAATAGATTTAGTCACATTTAAGAAGTGCACACCCGCTAGCTTGCGTGAGCTCCAGAAGGAGATGGTGGATACTAGCCAACAGGGTGGAGGCCAATGGACTACTATCTCATAATCTTGGCGGTTTCAGGAGATTAAAAAATGGGGTGGGGGGGGGGGGGGGGAGACCATTCTTTCAACTTTCGGTTGTAGACTGGCTCACCACACTCATGCACCACACTCATGCATGCACAAGAAAGAGATAGTCTGCTCAAACTCGACAACCATTTGTGCTTCATATGCCATGACAACCGTGGCATGTGAAAATCAACCGTGGTTTGACACTGTTTCTACACCTCTTCTTTCAACTGTGGATAGATCAACACCTGTACTGCTGACGCACACCAGTGTGAGGAATACCTCACTTGCTGACAATGTCAATGCAACGAATACTAGCGAGTTTTTGACCAGACTCTTTCATGCATGTACGAGGAGGGAGGCTACTGTTAGTGCTACATTCCACCGTGACCAAGGCATGGGTTAGGATTAGGAGGCCAAGAGCCAGGATTGGGGCTGTGTTTGCGGGGACATACCACAGTTCCCCGTGTTCCCGGACAACACTCAAGAGCACAAAGAATGACCGTGCATGAAGTACTGGAGTGATGAACTAAAATACAATGATCTTCTAGCATCACCACAGAAATGAAGACATATCCATTTACCATATCAATCAGTCTATTAAATGAGAGGTTGTGTTTATATCCCCTTGTACGTATGCACGCAGAGATTCCGAGGTGCTTCTAGTCCTATCGCGTATATAAAAAAGGAGCTGGCGTGGCATGCACTTTGAGCCCAGAGCAGCAAAATTCAAACTTATCAATCAATCCGCTTTTTGGCCGGCCATTCTTACAGCTTCAGTATGTGTACTTAATTACAGCTTCAGTCCGTGTACTTAGTTACAGCTTCAGTGCATGTACTAAGTACTTAGTTACAGCTTCAGTGCATGTACTAAGTACTTAGTTACAGCTTCAGTACGTGTACTTAGTTACAGCTTCAGTACATGTACTAAGTACTTAGTTACAGCTTCAGTACATGCACTTAGTTACAGCTTCAGTACGTGTACTTAGACAGCTTCAGTACATGCACTTAGTTACAGCTTCAGTACATGCACTTAGTTACAGCTTCAGTACATGCACTTAGTTACAGCTTCAGTGCATGTACTTAGACAGCTTCAGTACATGTACTTAGTTACAGCTTCAGTACATGCACTTAGTTACAGCTTCAGTACATGCACTTAGTTACAGCTTCAGTGCATGTACTTAGACAGCTTCAGTGCATGTACTTAGACAGCTTCAGTGCATGTACTTAGTTACAGCTTCAGTGCATGTACTTAGACAGCTTCAGTACATGTACTTAGTTACAGCTTCAGTACATGCACTTAGTTACAGCTTCAGTACATGCACTTAGTTACAGCTTCAGTGCATGCACTTAGTTACAGCTTCAGTACATGCACTTAGTTACAGCTTCAGTACGTGTACTTAGACAGCTTCAGTACATGCACTTAGTTACAGCTTCAGTACATGCACTTAGTTACAGCTTCAGTACATGCACTTAGTTACAGCTTCAGTGCATGTACTTAGACAGCTTCAGTACATGTACTTAGTTACAGCTTCAGTACATGCACTTAGTTACAGCTTCAGTACATGCACTTAGTTACAGCTTCAGTGCATGTACTTAGACAGCTTCAGTGCATGTACTTAGACAGCTTCAGTGCATGTACTTAGTTACAGCTTCAGTGCATGTACTTAGACAGCTTCAGTACATGTACTTAGTTACAGCTTCAGTACATGCACTTAGTTACAGCTTCAGTACATGCACTTAGTTACAGCTTCAGTGCATGTACTTAGACAGCTTCAGTACATGTACTTAGACAGCTTCAGTACGTGTACTTAGTTACAGCTTCAGTACATGTACTTAGTTACAGCTTCAGTACATGTACTTAGACAGCTTCAGTACATGTACTTAGACAGCTTCAGTACATGTACTTAGTTACAGCTTCAGTACATGTACTTAGACAGCTTCAGTACATGTACTTAGACAGCTTCAGTACATGTACTTAGACAGCTTCAGTACATGTACTTAGTTACAGCTTCAGTGCATGTACTTAGACAGCTTCAGTACATGTACTTAGACAGCTTCAGTACATGTACTTAGACAGCTTCAGTACATGTACTTAGACAGCTTCAGTACATGTACTTAGACAGCTTCAGTACATGTACTTAGTTACAGCTTCAGTCCGTGTACTTAGTTACAGCTTCAGTACATGTACTTAGACATACTTACAGCTTCAGTGCATGTACTTAAATGTTATACTTGCATTGGCTTCACCAAACAACATTTAGGCAGCAAGCTAACCAATCAGGCTACACTTAGGCAGCAAACTTACCAACCAGCTTACCAACCAGCATGAAATAGCCAAGCTGCTTTGGAAAAAATTTCCCTTTACTTTTCATGACAAGTTATACGGCTTTGGCAATGAACTGGAGGCCTGGTCGCGCCCAAAGTATGCTAGCCAAGCAAGCCATACATTTGTTTTGGAGAGACACAATAGCCTGCTCACACGTGGCCCTTCACCCAGCGACAGTATGCAAAATCTCATTTTTTACGACATGTCACACCCTTTTATACCCAAACCTTATTTAAAAAATCTATCGCATGTTAAAGCACACCGTCTGCTAGCAGCCAGGCTAGCCGTTTACTTACTGACCCTTAAAGTTGTTGCTAAGAGTCAAGTGACCTCTGTCTGACCTTGCCAATTATATCCCTCTGTGTTAGTGATCAGGATTTTCTACGTGGCTCCTCCTATAGACTTGTAGCATATGTTACTTATAGCTGCTGTTGGGGCTCTAAAGCTTCACTCCCTTCTCACTGGCATGCTCCATGGTGGCCTGTCTCACGTTTGCATCGCATCTAGAGTTTGTGACATCACCACTTATGAACTGTATATCACTTCCTGTGGTGCACTAGGGAACCGTGTGATAGCTCCTTTAGGTAAAACAAACGTTTCCAGCATCACCCTGACTTTCTAATTCACAATAGGTTGGCTGCTATAAAGTGGTGCGTTAAATTATATTTGGGAAGCTTATTAGGGAAGCTTATTACCCACATTATCCTAGAATTGAACCAATCCAGTGATTCCAGGATTAGAATATTATCATTGCACAGTTTCTATGAGTGAAACTGTGTATCAACATTAACCACATTTGAACATCTTGTACTAACTTCAACACTGACATTTGAAATGTCCACATGGCACTACTATTCAGGACATCACATTCCTGGAATCCTAAGAATGAGCAACTCTTTGTAATCCACAAGCCCATAACAGCCACGAGGAATTACAAGTAGGGATGACTAGCTTAGCCAAGGAGTAAGTTGGAGGAGGCTTATGACCTCGGCTCAGCTTCATACCAAAAAGTTTACATGTAGATAATGACTACAGATTTTATATCTAGAAGCTTACCTTCTTCAGATCCAGGACTCCACCCTCTGCTACTTGTAACAAATCCACGAACTTTGCCGTAAGAAGGCCTAGCGATTTCTCGTGTCTCCCTCCTCCGTTGTAAGTGGGGGAACTTCTCCCAGCCTCGGTTATCTCCGTGTCAGACATTCAAGAAGTCTCCTTTCGCCAAGTTCGTCTTTCGTGCGTGCCTAGTTTAAAAGCTACGTGATTGGTCGTATTCTGTCATGTGACCACCACCCACGAGGTAACGTCGATTGAAAAAAAAACATCTCGCCCAGTATGTCCTCTAAGAAAGCTATACCCAAGCTACACGCTGTGACTTTGATAAGAAGTGGCATAGGAAGGCCACACTGGGAAAAGAAGACTCTGATTGCTCTCAGACTGACCAAGATGCATAAAACTGTGATCCACAAGAACACACCCACAATGAATGGCCACTTGGCTTCTGTCAAAGACCTCATAAAAGTCCAGCCTGTGGTGTTCAGAACTGATCTAGAGAACTCTCCTACAGGTGGTGATTTTTTCCAGGACAATGCAAACTTCTTTATAGATGAAGAACCCCATGATTTGGAATCAGAACCCCATGATTTGGAATCAGAACCCCATGATTTGGAATCAGAACCTCGGAAACCTCAAGACTTGTAGTGGGTCAGTAATAAGGAGAACACAACTACTGTAGCATTGAGTAGATATTCTTTCAGCATGCTGCAAAGGACTAGTGCACAATTTGCCAATACTAACGATGAACTGTTCAGGGCTGAGCTATTTTTTCCCCGGAGAGTGGACCTAATAATTATATCCCTGATTCTTTGTATGTAGGAGATATCCCATTCCTGGGCCCATGATGTGGCCACTGATTATCAAAACATTACATTATGGCCTGACTAGCATTTAAAAAATAAAAATAATTATTCAGCATGTTGGGTGCTTTATGGCTAATGTCACAATGGGCCCCCAAGAGGAAATGCCAATGAACAACGAGTGCACGGTGATGTCAGATCCACACTTCAGACTCGCATATTGCTCTTTCTCTGTGAGTGCTATATATATACAGCTTAGGGCAGGACAAATTTGATGTAGTTTGTTCGCGAGTCCAAGTCCAGGAAAATCATGTTTCAGGAGCCCCACTGCGATGCAATGTGTGTGCGGGGGGGGGGGGGTTGCATACAAGGTGAATACAAGGTGAATACATTTTTGGGGTCACCTTTTCATGAACAGGACACCACCTGTAGCTACTAATTATTGATTGGCATCAGATTGCTGGACAACTCTCTCATGAACATAGCCATTGAATTACGCAGCTCTTAATTAAAATGTCAAACTGACTAAGTCTAATGGTAGCAAAAGTAGCTATATTCAACAGGAATGAGTGGTCTACACAAGTCACTTGGAAGGGAGGGTGGATCGAAGTGGGAAGCCACATGTTCTTACAGTCAATAAAACCAAGTACATACAGTGGGGAGGGGGGCACACCATAGTGCCTCCTGCCCATCCCAGATAAAACCCGGGTTGCCTGGAGCATAAGTAGTTGCAATATCAATACATTGTATCTTCAATTGGGCCATGTGCACTACGCACGCATTGTTTTGGCCATGTGCTGAATTTGGTGGAACCCACTTTTGACACTCTGTATGAGATTACAAAGCTTTAATCATCAAAGAGAGATGTTTTTAAAAATATCAAGGCAAACTTTGCTGTGGAATCTCCAGGTATTAAAGTTTCATGTCCAACTCGGTCGACAGATCAATAGGATTGATTTTAGAGAATTTTGAAGTTTTGCAGTCAAATTGGCAAGTTGAGGAGACAATAAAAGACACAGAAGTAAGAACAAGAATAACTGGTGTTGCTGTACAGATGGGATTTTTTAAATGAATTTATTATAAGGTGAAAAAATCTGTGTAGCTTGTTAAAGTCAAAAACATATGAAACTCACTCTTCAGGCAATTTTGACAAATTCACTCAGATGAATATATACTATGGAAAAGTTTTAGTGTCTGCACAGAAGGAAAGTGCCATGTCAGTTTGTCATAGGATAAGCTGCATCTGAATTTGTTCTTGCATCAAAAGAGCAGAATCTATGCTATTGAGGATGTATTTCTATTCAATAACTGAAGTGGATTAGAATGCTCAGTAAATTGGAAACTTTTGATTGTTACAGTTGAGGCCTTAGAATAAATCATAATCCCTCTCACTGACCACTCTGACTTCAGTAATCCAAGCTTATTACAAATGCAGTTGCCCCTCCTTCATGCTATATATATAGCTCCACTGAAGAGTCACTACTTGATGAATTATAGTCAATCATTGTGTTTCTAGAGTCCTTAGCTATATAGTCCACAATAGAGGGACAGTAAACTGATATATAATTGTATTGATTTCACTAGCTATATTATATATATATACCATTGAAAGAAGTTTCAATGCTCTAAGCCTTCGCAAAATATGCCGCAGATAAAACGGGTTTATGGTTTTACCAGATAATGTGATTGCTTCATGAATGCATAATAGTTTATCTCCTTTCAAATTCTGTCTGGATTGATTTACAGAACAGTAAAAACAAAACGTCAAATAGATCAATTTACATGGGAAAGTATCATAATTATAATATGATGGTCTGCATGATGATTTAATGTTGCTATTGCTGAGCCTGTTAAGGCCATCACATATATAATACAGCACAGTGTGAAACTATTTAGTAACTAACCTAATAACAATCTATATTTTAAAAAGAAGTCAACAGAATAAAATTATCCACAATATTAAGTTACGAGTGTCCCGCTGCTCAGGAAGGGGGGGACAGGAGTGGACCAAAGATCATTCCTCAGCTGACCATACAACAATTCCTTTCTCCTCTGCCACCACTTCCCTACCCAATATATAACACACTCACCCACCTCCTCCATCACTGCATCACTTACTCCCTCCACATCTTTCCCCAAAAGCAATGCCACCTTTCCATCCTTACTCACTCTTCTTAATTCATCCAGCCACTGTCTTGCCCCTGCAATTCTGCGTACCTCATCTATCAGAACCAGCCGATCCCTCTCAAATTCCCCGCATGTCACCAAGAAATGTTCCACATCCTCCCCTGCTCCACTATCACACATTATACACCTCTCATCCCTAACTATCCCACATCTCTTCTTATCCTCTAACAACCCAGCTGATGCAGTCCTCAGTCTAAATTGCAGCCGCACACCTTCCTGACCATGCATGGACCTCACATACCTCTCCACCCCTGCACCATTCTTTGCCGATTTATAATAATTCAGCGTACTTTTCCCGTCTACTTCCTCCTCCCAGTCCTTCTCATTTCTCACCTTCACTTTCCCCTTCCACTTGCGCACTGATCCAACCTCGTTGTTTATCTTGTACTTCCTCAAGATCTCATATTCTTCCCACCATCCAATTCCTCCATCCTCTCGTAGTTTATTTACAACAACTTTAACCAATCTGCTCTGTTCCAACACCTCTAATCTCTTGCCAAACAAAACCTTCATCTCTTCCCTCCTCTCCTCTAGCTTCCTCCACCCCATATCTCCCCGTATTGCCACTCCTGCTACTGTATCACTTGCCCCCAACAGTCTCCTACCCACTCTCATCTGTGCTGACTCCAACTTCTTGCGAGCATTCCGTCCTCCTGTCCACCACACTTCGGCTGCATGCTCCATACTGGGTCTCGCTAGAAGCTCCCACACCATTCTTCCTCTGTCTACTTCCACCTGCCCATTCACTCTACTCATCCATATTACCTTTCCAACCCACTCTTCTGCCTTCTTTGCCATCTTCTCTAACTGAACATTACCGCCCTTAGCTTCCTATCAAACCATATTCCTAAGTACTTGAATTCTTTGACCTCTTCCAATATCTCCTCACCAATCCTCCAATGCACTTCTGATTCCTTCTTCCCTACTACCATGACCTTGCTCTTCTTGCTATTAAATTTCATCTTCCACCTTAACACATACGCCTGTACCACATCCAACATAGCTTGCAGTTCCACCCCTGAGTCAGCCAGAAGAACAACATCATCTGCATACATGAGTGCCCCACACCAGCAGCCTTCCACTTTGACTCCTAGCTCAGCTCTCTCCAGGATTGTAGTTTTCAAAGCTCGTTTCCTTCCTAGGCTAGTTAGCATTTTTTTGGTGCACCTACATTGGCGAAGTAAACTGGGAATGGTCGGCATAAATGCGGGTCTATAAACCGGGAAAGAGATCGAGAGAAAAGTAGATTCAAAGCTAGCTAGAGGAAAGAAAACTGGCCGTACAAGCAAGTGAGAACTGGATACATGGTTAAAAGCCGACAGGAAGGGATATTGAATTCATTCTGACTTAGCCACTCACACACTAGCTGCTAAACTCATTGCGACCAGTCTCTAACCTTGCACCTTATATAATTAAATATCCTTCAGCAAAGCAATTGATTTTTTTTTTGATTTTTAAAAATTTACTTTTGCACCTGTTATCCTTCCCACTGCTAATATGGCTCAGTGTATAATATTAGGCCTTCATCTGTGCTCAACAGTCACCAAGAAGCTAAAGCAACTGATGTTTAATTAATTTTTATTTTTCACCCTCTTTATCCCACACCTTAACTCGCCACTCGATGCACTACTATATATATAGTTAACAATAAAACTATGCGATATAGCTAAGTCACAGGTATGTGCACTTGTACTGATATCTGGTAAAATAGTTCTCAGAAACTTGAACAATAATTAAGACACACTGTGCTGTATTATATATGTGATGGCCTTAACAGGCTCAGCAATAGCAACATTAAATCATTAAGACTCAATAATCAACTTGAAATTGTATTCTCTCGATGTTTCGATTAGATGCTCTAGCTTCATCAAGGAATAATGAGATGGTAAGACTTGCTCTTTTTTTAATATGCAGACACTGGAGAGCCCATTGCTGCACCCTCTTTCTGCTCGTAGTATTTTTCTTGATATCTGAAGTAGGTGGATTTCAGTCACAACTCCAACAGTTCAGAAATCCTGTCAGCATCTAGTGTAATCCTCTCACTCAAGCTCTCGTCTTTCGTCAACATTTCAAAAATTATTTCCACAGAACATTGGTAAAAAGAGAAGACACATCAAAACTGACAAGACACTCATCCTTTGCCAAACATTCATCTTGAATACACTTGATAAATTGCCCAGAATCCTTGACATATGTACTTGTATTTCCAGCTAGAGAATGTTATGAACTTGGAAAGATTATACCGATGGTTCATGTATACAAATACAAGGCACAATTGGTCTAAGGCCTCAGGTTTATGTATCTTAGGGAGCCCATAAATCAGTGGTGGTCTACTTCCAGTGGTCCTAATTCTATTGTACAATGCAATTTGTTATTTCTCCCGTCTTCTCCATATTCTTTAACACACTATTCACCTTTCCCTCCTGTGCCTTGGTAGGATCCTTCTTCATATTCCAAAAGCTTTGGTTACAAGCATTCCTGTCAGCTTTGATATTGTCATCATAGTGAAGAGAAAAGTTCCAGCAGATTAGAAGCTAGCTAGAGGAATGAAAACTGGCCACAACGGCAAGTGAGAATGGACTGCATGTTTAGTAGCTGACAGGAATGGATGGTAAATATTTATTCTGACTTAGCCACTCTATTCATCAACAAACTCGAGGTATGGATATATTTGAGAATACTTGAAATGGTTCTCATCTCAACCCAGTTTGGAATTTGTAAGACTTGGCTAATACTCCATTCACAATCCAAGCAATGCAATCTTATGGCATCAATAATTTACAGATCAGAGTATAATGTTAGCCTGCATCTAGTCTTGGGGTAAGTGGGATAATGGTTATATAGAACAATGTGATCTAACAATATTATGGATCTCAAGCTAAAATAATTGATGTTTTTTATTATTTTTAACCCCATTCTATAGCATCTTTATTTGCCACTGAATGCCTTCTATTTTTTAATTTTTTTAATTTTTATTGCAATAGTTTTTAAAGAAATTACATATGACAGAGAACAACATGCCATACCTCAAGTTAAAAAGTTTAAAAGTTCATGCGATGACTAGGGAAATGGCTCGTCCCCAACCCTGATGGCAAAGATCCCATTACTGAGGTTGCATTCCCACGCTGCACAGCCACAGAAATCCGTTGAAGAAGATGTTGATGGGAGTCCTCTTCATAAGTCACTGACCTCAGGCGGCGTCCCAACTCCCTGAAGAATGCCTTTTATTCATTACTAGTTGTTCTTTGCTCTTTACTTTATGCTAAGCTTTATTTCAAAATTTTTAATAACACAATAACAGAAAAATATTTATCTCTGATATGTCAAATTCATCAGCACTGGCCACTTAGTCAACTATCTCAGGAGACCGCATTGATGGTTAAACACATGTATACTGTACACCTAGGAAAACCTGACTTGAAGATCCACTGGATCAAATGCAAGTTTTCTGTACAGTGATATAGTATAATTTAGTACCACTCTCTAGAGCATGTGGTATAGAGCATTATAAAATATGAATGTGACTTATAACTCACGCAGCTTGACCGTTATATTGTGGAATGAAGTCTAATCTCTGTATCTTGATTTGTGGTTTTGAACTATAAAGTTAAGGGAAAGAAAATCAAAAGCTTTCACTTGTTGTATATATATATATATACATAATATACATTTATAATTTAACTAAGTTGGGTTTGTGTACATTATAGGTCAATCAACTTGAGATGAACTTGAGATGCTAGTTCTAATTGATTGCATCAATCCAGTGGGACTTGGTAAGACTAGTAACATCAGACCCACCAGTTTCTTCTTGTCATCCTTCAGCTGTATATAGGAGGCATTGGTTTTCTGCACAAAATTTAACAACAAATGTAACAATGAAAACTAAAATAAAATGATTGCTATAGTTTACACGTGCAGAACTTAAGTGCGATATGGAAATAAAATTCGTGTTGATTCGTGTTGATCCCAATAATTTAACTCACAATTTAGCAGTAATAGTTTGCAAAGAAACACTCTATGAGACCATTATTCTGAAGGTAGCATAGGTCACTTTGTGATGAGATTTGGAAAACTCGAAAAGGCTTCGATTCACTTTGTAACACTCGTCCTTGATTGATTTTGGACACCCAAATCTAAAACAAAAATCAATGGCTTTCAATATTATTATAAATTTCACACCACTCAAAATTAAAAAAATGGCCACAGTTTCTACCTTCTTATCCCTGATGGGTTCTGCTTCTGGCCACTTTGAAAAATAATTCACAAGAGCAATAATACATCAGTAGCCATTTGAAGTTGGCAAACTAAGTAGCTAAATATAATTATATCAATCTGGAAAAAAAATCAAAAAAAATAATACAAAAAAAAACTCGTCGTCAGTTAAAAGACTATGTGATTTCAGTGTCAATTAAAAATATAACTCCAGTTCAGCTTTCTTTTCTCTCAGCATATATAGCTACAGTCTCTTGCTGATTCTCAAGTATATTAGTTTTTTCTGCATATCATTGTCATTTATAGTACTCATGATGCTACAGGCATACTCCACATTGTAGTAACATTGGAGTGGGAGCAGTGGCAAGACCTGACTAATTCCATGCATGCATATTGACCTTCTCCACTAAATTCAACAAATACACACACACTATGTATGCCAACCTTCAGCATTGTGTGACAACTCTCCATCATTCCCTTTCTTTCTTCAGCTGTCCTAACTACCTTCTTCCACTCAGTTTTCCCGTTTAAGAAGCAGTATATAGGGAACATTTCTCTCCACATCAAAATGATTCCCTTTCTTTTCAGGATCCTGTATCAAACTCTGTTAAAAAGTCCATGATTTCATCACCTTAGCTGCTAAGCATTGAAGAGGCAGTTTCAGTCATTCTCAACATAAGACTGCAAGACTACGTACTTCAACAATGGTCACTTCAATGAAACTCCCTCCACATACAGCACCAGCAGAGCCATCCCACGCAGGATGCACACCAAGGTTCACCAGCACCTTGATGGATAAGACCTAATAAGGAGTGAATGATAAAGCGTCTATATATATCGACTTTAATACCTGAACCTACCTGTATGTAATACATTTGTGTCTTGTCTGTGTATGTTGGCCATCCACTTGGAATTCACCTTAATAATTACTTCCTGGCAGTATGGGTATTTAAGCCCAGCTGCCAGGACTATCTAGTTGCTTAGACTCGCAATCTGAAATCCTAATTATCACTGAAATCAAAAGCCTAAACTTCTCTGGCTTCCAGGGTTAGTTGCGACAGTAGGAGACGTCTAAGACTGGTGGCAGCAGCCCCAAAAGGGGTCATTAACTCCACTCCCGACCCCCAAGTGGTGGCAGCGGTGGTGGCAAGCAACTACGAGCCGCAAAACACGAACCAAGAACCAACATTAGTAAGGAACATATTAAAATTACTCGTTTTCTCTCTCTCATAAAGGGCCAATATGGAGAAAGAACCCCATCACTCAAGACAGATGCATATCAAGATGGAGAAAAGAAAGGAGGTGCATACAAAGGAAGAAGAGGAGATAACCGAATCTCCACCTTCCAGTGGCAGACCCGATGGAAGTGATGGAAGTGATGCAGAAGTCTATGACCCTCCTCATGAATTCGATGGTGATGTAAAGGGAAGCAAGACAATACGAAGAACAAAAACGAAAGAGAGAAATAGAAGAAACAGAAAGAAAGGAGGAAGAACTTATGGAAACCGAAAGAGCAAGATACGAGGCATTAAGGACAGCGGAGACAGAATCCAAGGTACTAGAACAGAAAAGGCATCAGGTCCTGTCATCTTTACAAAAATTCGATCAAGCTACAGATTCTGAGGCCTACATCATCGTTCAAACTCGATATGCGAGGTGTCATCCCAGAAGGGGAGTGGCCAGCTATTCTCCGAAAACAAGCTTCCGGGAGGATACTGGAAGTCAAGATGGAACTGGACTTGACGATACCGTATCAATCGATCAAGTCGAACTTACTCGAACATTTGGGATGCACCAAAGCAAAGGCCAGACAACAGACGTGGACTTCAAAGCCAGGGGACAACCAGTCTCACCACGAATTTTTTTGGCGCCTTTAGTCAGAAACATTCAGCGATTGTCAAAAGACCTCTCATCGCAAAAAGACTTCGTGAAGGAATTGTTTCTGGGAGTTGTGATACTCCACTATTCAGCCGAGGTGTGCCACGTACTACGAGACAAGGACACTCAGACAGTGGATCAGCTTGTCGCAGAATTGGAGGCCAGCTGGGAATCCAGACCCTTCACAGCAAGGACATGAATGCTGCGAGAGAAGATCAGTACTGGAAAACCGGATGAAGAGAACCCAGGAGCACCCCACCACTATGGAGACAGGTGGGTCCCTAAGTAAGGGTAAGACGGGGGTGATCTTGCTGGGAGGGTTGGGTGTGGGTCAAAGGTAGTGGCCAGGTGGAAACCAGGGAGCCAATGGCTAGACCCCCAGTTTTACTTGTCATTATTGTAAAGAAAAGAGGTGGGGCATTACAAAAGGAATTGTCCCAAGTTGAAGAACAAACTCAGTAGCATTCAATCTAGTGAGGAGGAGTCTGAAGCTCTCACGGAATTATGTAGGCAGGGTGAAATAGAGGGAAAGTCATGTACACATAAACCGTCTTAAAAAGTGGGTTGAACCAAAAGCTAATCTATTTAGGGTAGTGGTAGCAGATGAGGAAGAGATACATGATCCTGTGGGTAAAGTACGGATGGGTGACTCTTATCTGGCCGAGGCTCAGCAGAGGGAGTTAAGGGATGTTATCGCTGAGTACCCGGACGTAGTGACAACAGAGCTGGGCCTAGCTAAGAATGAGATTGCTGAGATCCTGGTAAAGGATTGTTACCCCATCAGGTTCCCTCCTTACCGTATTGCACCAGGCATGGCTAAACAACTAAGGGAGGAGATAGAAGGTTTGGTGGAAAAGGAGATAATAGTCCCTTCAAAAAGTCCTTGCTCATCTCCCATGGTACCAGTACGGAAGAAGGGAACAAATAGAATACGACTCTGTATAGATTACAGACGTCTCAATGAGGTCACAATTAACGACCCCTTTCAGATGCCCTGCATTTGAGGACCTTTTAAACCAAGTCGCGGAAGCAACTTGGCTATCCTAACTGGATTTAAATAAAGGGTTTTACCAGGTGCCCCTGTCAACAGACTCGCAGGAGAAGACAGCCTTTTGTTCCCCTTGGGAAATTTGCATTCAAGCGAATGCCCTTTGGGCTCAAGAATGCGCCTGCTGCATTCCAGAGATGTATGCTGAACACACTCTCCCACCTCCCAGGATGTAGCGCGGCGTACATAGACGATGTAATAATTTTTTCACCCAATTGGAAGACTCATATTGATCACATACGAGCTCTAGATGCCCTTAAAGTGGCAGGACTGACATCCAACCCCCAGAAATGTGTGTGGGGTGCCCAATCGTTAGAGTATTTGGAGCAACACGTGGCATGGGTAAAGTGAGGGTGCCCGAAGTAAGAGTTAGAGCGATGAAGGATTATGTTAGACCAACCACTCAAAAAGGGTTGAGGGCATTCCTGGCTATTACCGGCGATTCATGCCCAATTTTTCCCGGCAGGCTAGCCCCTTGTTCGGAGCCCTGAAAAAGGGATCCCCTGTTAAGATAGTGTGTGGAGAATCTATGAGCGATGCCTTTGTTTACTTGGCCAAAGCCTTATCATGCGAGCACACATTAACACTGCCTAGGGAACAGGACCAACTCCTAGTACAAACTGATGCCTCCATGGAAGGAGTAGGAGCATTGCTGTCCATCATGAGGAACGAGGAGAGCCCAGTGGTCTATTACTCTAAACAGCTATCTTCAGCAGAGAAAAACTACACGGTCACTGAGCTGGAGTGTCTGGCAGTGGTTAGGGCGATAGACCACTTTGCCATCCACCTGTTGGGGCGTGATTTCACACTGGTGTGATGGATCATCGCACTCTAGTAGCCCTTCGTAACTCGGGCAAGCTCAATGGACGCTTGCTGCGGTGGGCCTTGGAACTCCAGCTCTATACACATTCACGGTGAAATTCCGACCAGGAACAGACCATTCGAACGCAGATGGACTCAGTCGACAGGACTGGGAGGGGATAAGCTCATTGGAATCGGCAACAGCTTAGGAGGGGGGGATGTAGATGTAGAGGTCCACCCTCCACATACAGCACCAGCAGAGCCATCCCACGCAGGATGCACACCTAGCAAGGTTCACCAGCACCCTGATGAAGAAGACCTAATAAGGAGTGAATGATAAAGCTAACACATTAGAACCTATCTGCCTAATGTTAATTATCTATTTATATCGACTTGCCTGAACCTACCTGTATGTAATACATTTGTGTCTTGTCTGTGTATGTTGGCCATCCACTTGGAATTCACCTTAATTACTTCCTGGCAGTATGGGTATTTAAGCCCAGCTGCCAGTACCATCTAGTTGCTTAGACTCTCAATCTGAAATCCTAATTATCACTGAAATCAAAAGCCTAAACTTCTCTGGCTTCCAGAGTTAGTTATGACAGTATATAGGAGACGTCTAAGACTGGTGGCAGCAGCACTCATTAACTCCAGTCCCGACCCCCACATGCAGCTCCATGTAAAGAGGAAGACCTTGACACTCTTGTTATGGAAAATTACTCGCGTGCCAAATTATTCACACCTGCCAAATTCCCGTGGGAAGTGTGAGTAATGTGGCATGGCCTCCATGCCATATTTCTTACATGCTATTGTTTCACTTCACAAATTTCTCTCCAGAAGATAATTTTTTAAAGTTTTTAATAATTATCAAAATGGAAATCCAAAACTGCTATGAGCTATATATGTTTTTATCACAAATCACCATATTTATGTCTTTTTCAGATTTGGACAATGGTAATGTTATCAGGAAAAGGGGTGAATCAGCAGTTGATTAAATACCCGCAGTAATCACATATTTATAGCTAGTAAGCATGAGTTAGCTATGTAGAAAAGAAAGAGTGAGAAACACAATGATCAATTATTGCATCAATGATTGTATAGATGCAGGGAGTCTTACGACCAAGGAGATTGGGGCCCTTGATCACTCACTTCATAAGATCCTGGCTGGGTTTTAGAATCCTGCCTGAACTCTTGAAGCATCAAATATATGGTTTATTTGATGATGGTGGGAAAGTGGCAATTACATGCTCCTGTGCGATGTTCTGAGCTAGGAGTTGTCTAGCAAAGTAGACTATTGGATTTGCTATAATTCACTCAGCTCTATCCATCAGTATTTTCTCCATACCAGTCACTATATCCTTTTGTTACCCTTGCAAGCTCTGTGGGATGATGTCACAAGTAGGGTGGATACCTTGCTGATCCAAGGCCCTCATTCATTTCTGTTTCAACTGCTGGTTACATATTCTAATTTCACTTTTCACTTAAATTGTTTTTCTCCCCCCTCTCTAACACTAAGAGTAAATTATTCTTATATACAATATAGCTTTTACTGGAAGTGTTCTATGGATGTGATCACACCTGTCGTATTACTCCCATTTTGTCAAGTGTTTTGGTATAATTATAGGAAAACCCATTCTTGCAATATGAATGATTCATTATTCTCAGTGTGACAAATGACCACGAATTTCATATTTTGTCAAATAGATCACAATGTATTTCACAATTGAAGTGATATACTACTGACTGACTTGCCTAATTACTATATTTACAGGCACTCTGTCCTTGGCATCTCTGACAATTCCATTCTTCGTGTAAGTTTGCCATTGCTGATGAAGAAATGTTATGATTCATTCCTTACATGAACAGCACTGTACAACCGTAAGGGCAGGCTCATGGGGCTGTCTACATATGCAAATAAATGGTATTGTTTAATTCAACTTATTTTAGCATACAGTCCATCTGAGACCTTACAATGTCTGGAAGGACCTTTATAGATGGTGCCACAACTTGCACTAATCAATCCCACCGTTGCAACTGCAATAGCTACAATGATTGCCTCCATCCTGTCTCTGATTTCTCAATGGTAAGATAGCTTCCAGCATAATGCTCCACCAGGCAAGAACTTTCAGTATATCCAATTCTGCATCAAAGATAAGTTACAGCATAACATACATGTATATATTAAGGTGTAATATCAAATATTACTGCACATATACAGTCCTCAACTCCATTCATTGAGTGCAATTTTGAAAAACTATGGAACTTTGAAGAAGCTATGGGACTGAGAAAAAGACAATGTCAGTGACTCTGACATGAACAGGGCATTTAATTTTTTTTTACAACTTTAGAGCTCCGTAGATTCTGCTAACTTCATGGTGGACTTGATATATAGCTCAAAAGATAGGTCTCTCTGTGTGCTCTCTTTTGATACTAAAATATATCTCATAGGTATAACTATAGGCAAGTTACTAGACCTAAAGTGGAGGGACCTCAAAAACCTGAATGCTTGCAACCTCCACATAAATAACTCTAGATTGGTAAGTAAAGATTACCAGTGGCTAGGAAGCCCTAGGCTATCCAATTAAAATCGTTTTCCACCCGCATTTTAACAAAATGGTCACTGAATAGCCTAGGGCTTCCTCTAGCCACTGGTACCAATTTCAGCACTTAGTTATTTATGTGGAGGTTGCAGGCATTCAGGTTTTTGAGGTCCCTCCACTTTAGGTATAGTAACTTGCCTATAGTTATACCTATGAAACATATTTTAGTATCAAAAGAGAGCACATAGAGAGACCTATCTTTTGAGCTATATATGAAGTCCATACCATGAAGTTTGCAGAATCTACGGAGCTCTAAAGTTGTATCCATAAGTTTTAAAAATTTTTAAAAAATGCCCTTCATGAAGGCAAGAATAATTGGAGTGCAGCTAAAATCCAAACTCGAGTTTCTTCTATGGACTTCAGCTTGCTTGCCACTGTAGTACTTTTGCATTCTGATAACCTCAGCACTAGCCTTCAGAGGGTAGAATTATGTGCAGATGCTCAAGAGAATGCTAAGCTTTCTGTCACTGTTCTTCAAAGTATATGATGAGACAGGGATGCAAGCCTCCATTGGACCAAGGTCATTCAAGCTGGTGTGAAATTTGAGTTACAAACACTTTCACTTCCACATTGCCATAAGATCAAGGTATTTTGACAACCTGAGTATCATTCCCAAGTAGAGGACTTTAACCACCAGATCTACATTGAACCTGTGGACACTGAAGTTTGCTGCATTGTAAAGTATTTCAGATTACACCATGTATGCAACTTGTGAGCAGGTTCTTGTGAGAGGAGCATCAGGGGGGGGGGGGGGGGGGGGGGGAGAGGAACTTGTCTCATAAAATGTTGACCAACTGTGTGAATTCTACACCCTAATACTCTACAAATTTAGCCTATCATAGTTTTAGACAAGGTAATGAGGAGAAACATTGCATAATGTCATAGATTTCCTCCAAAAGAACAAAAAGATCTGGTCCTTCATACCTGAGGTCATGTCTTTGGTCAAAATTGCTCTGGTTATGCCAGCAACAAAGGCCAGCTCTGAATGTGCCTTCAGTACGCTGAGAAGGGTGAAGCCTTACCTCCATACAACCATGTCGAACAACTGCCTCTATTATCTTATGATATGCACAGTGCATAAGGAGCTATTAAACCTCAAGCAAGTCACTAGTGACTTTGTGGATAGAGTAGAGGCATTCATCCATCTTTGGCCACTTCAACATAGCAGTAATAGATGTGGACAAATGCATCCCTGTCTGACTTTCTTTCCCTTAACTAGTTAGATCTTTATGATGTAGACTAAGAGTTGACACCAAATCACAGTTTGCTATGCACTGCCTCTTCCTTGATAAACTCCTCTCTCCAATATTTAATGGCTATATTCACATTGGCTGCCTGGATAATAGTAAAATCACCACAATCCAGATATTATAGGTCAGAGGGAGGGGGCATGAGCTTGTCTGCAAATCTTGCATAGCCACTCTCAGTTGTAGGTATTGGTGGGGACACATCACATACAGGATTGTCATGAAGCATGGTTCCAGGACCTGGTTATTACAGGTCAAGTAAGGCTTTAGGTGTCTTGAATCGACCTTGCTTTTGATATCATTTCCATTATCATTCCATAATGTGCAGAGGCCCATAGGAGTAATGTCAGTTATTTTGAAATGCCCGAACAAATACTGTGGTAACCTTTCACCTTACCTTGATGCCTTTTGTGCCTTCAGGACATGGTCAACTAAGTAAAAAAACATTTTTAAACATCGTTAAGCCTAGACTTATGTTTGCAATTATTGAAGAATTGGAAATATAAAGTCCTATACATAATGAGTTTTAAATTGAAACTGAATTTAACTAAACAGTAATAGCCCTTCCTCTCTGTTTCTCACATAAGTGGAGTATATATATGGCAACTTAAATATCTTAACTATTTTCATAAATTATCACCCTTAGCATACCTATTGCAAACTGGAAGTGCCCTTCATTTTGCTTGGCATCAAAATACAACTAAGCTTAGCCATGGCGTCCTCAATTTTTCTCATAACTGTTCATCCAAGGCCTGACCTGTTCATTCAGGGCCTGTACCTGTTCATCCAGGGCCTGTACCTAAGTGATACAGAAGTGCAATACACATAATCAAAAGAGTTGCTGTGGATCATAGTGCATAGATTGCATTCACAAATTCAAAATGTGTCAGTTAATTTTATTTTGTGGGGTTTCCGAATCATATTTCATTAACTATAGTCTTCCACTAAACGGTCTTTACCTTTGCTACACAATCCTCCAAGTGTGTTTTTAATCTCTTCAGGAGATCCGTCAATGTGTATCTTCACATATTAATACTCTTCCTTGCAACCATATTCTGTATTGATGGCTATGGCACCCTAAGCTGTGCAGTAGAACATCACTACAAAAGGCTGCTGCTGCATATTAGTGTTGACGCCATAAGTGGTGGGGAGCCTAACTAGGTCATATGGATTACAAAATCCAACTCCCAACAGCAAGCTGCTACAACAGATATGCTGACCGCTATTGATGAATAGTAAAGTTAAGCTTCAAATATAGTAACTTAATTGTGCCAGTCAGTTTGGATGTCATTTGTGTATTTGGGCTTGCCCTCTTAAGCGTCTGGTTTGTGAGATCACCCTGACCATTTCTTTCTCAATGGTATGCAGAACACAATATATGCTTCACCCCAAAGGCAGCAAAGATGAAATCATTTACCTAAGTTGGAAAAGCAAAACAGCATGAAAGAATATGCCAAGAATAATGCACACTATACCATGTTACTATAGCAATCCCTGTAAAAATAAGTTATTTGTCTGATAGTTTTGGAGAAAAGATAAGTTGTTAACACTGCCAACTGAAATTGCACATTAAGAAATCCTTAATTGAATTCTTATTCAGCATTTGTTATGCTCCAAAAATACCTTGAATGATAAGAAATATTTAAGACTTGTCACTAACCTTGTTAATACTTTCAGGGGCCCTGGTCCATGATCTTTTCCTTGGAGGAGCATAACTGTAGATGGCCTTTAATATTACTTTAGCAACATCATCAGCAGATATTGACTTAATGAGATGAGCAAACACCCACTTGGTAAAAAGGTCAGTCACAGTGCAAACGTATCTGTGGCATTTATCAGTATCTGCAGATGGGCCAATCAGGTCAATGCCCAGAGTCCCATCTTTAATATATAATGTAGGACCACACGTGGTACACATGAGCAATGTGAGGGTTCCTAGTAGACAGACATGCTCAGATGGGGGGCACCCAGATGAGGGCAGCATATATGTTCATGTGATGGGACATTGCAGTATAAAATCAGTGACTGTGGGGAACTTTGATATGACGTAGCTCTGATGCACACAATAAAATGACTATAGATATATGAGCAAACCTGGATTTAAACAATCCACAGATTGCACACACTAATCCTGATCAACACATTGAGCAGGCAACCCATAGATTGTCCAGACACAAGCCATGGATCCATACATTGTGGGGCAACTGTTGTCTCAAAACATGTATGTTAGAATTGTAGATTGTGTTGATTCAAAAGACAATCCACACTTTATATTTAGAAGTAAGCCAATGATAAATAATACAAACATTAAATAGAGGAATACCAATGCCATATCATATAGCAAATTTTTATGTAAAATATTTATTCTGTAAAATCTATACCCCATTTCATTCTACTGTTTCTTGATCACTTCTTCTCTCTTAATCTGTGAGACCCTGGACAGCTTGGAAATTTGATGAGCTTGTATTGAGTGAAGTAGTAGAGCAGATGTGATCCCGTTGTTGTGTTTATTTTGCATGGATCAGATCCAGAGCTTAATGCACGAGTATTGACTATTGCATACAAGGCACAGTCTATTGTGACTTGTATGATTAATTCGTTAAAATAATTTTCCAACCGCACACTTGACCACATACTTACATTTTAACGCCTAATGAAAACGGTCATTGAATAGCCTAGGGCTTCCTCTAGCCACACTGGTACCAATTTCAAATGTATAGCACTTAGCAATCTAGAGTTATTTATGTGGAGGTTGCAGGCATTCAGGTTTTTGAGGTCCCTTCACTTTAGGTCTAGTAACTTGCCTATAGTTAAACCTATGAAACATATTTTAGTATCAAAAGAGAGCACATAGAGAGACCTATCTTTTGAACTTATATCAAGTCCATACCATGAAGTTTGCAGAATCTACAGAGTTCTAAAGTTGTAACCATAAGTAAAATAAATAAATGCCATTGTCTCCCCTTCATGAAGGCAAGAATAATTGGAATACAGTTAAAATACAAACTTTAGTTTCTTCTATGGACTTCAGCATTGTAGTACTTTTGCATTCTGATAACCTCAGCACTAGCCTTCAGAGGGCAGAGTTATGTGCAGATGCTCAAGAGAAGGCCAAGCTTTCTGTCACTGTTCTTCGAGGCATATTATGAGACAGGGATGCAAGCCTCCATTGGACCAAGATCATTCAAGCTGGTGTGAAATTTGAGTTACAAACACCTTCACTTCCACATTGCCATAAGATCAAGGTATTTTGACAACCTGAGTATCATTCCAAAGTAGAGGACTTTACATAGAACCTGTGGACACTGAACTTAGCTGCATTGTAGAGCATTTCAGGATTACACCATGTATGCAACTTGTGAGCAGGTTCTTGTGAGAGGAGGATCAGAAGGGGGGGGGGAACTTGTCACATAAAATGTTGACCAACTGTCTGAGTTGTACACCCTAATACTCTAGATAACTATAATGACAAAGTCCTATCATAGTTTTAGCGTAATGTCATATATTTCCTCCAAAAGAACAAAAAGATCTGGTCCTTCATACCTGAGGTAATGTCTTTGGTCAAAATTGCTCTGGTTATTCCAGCAATAAAGGCCAGCTCTGAATGTGCCTTCAGTGTGCTGAGAAGGGTGAAGCCATACCTCCATACACCATGTCGAACAACCGCCTCTATTATCTTATGATATGCACAGTGCATAAGGAGCTAGCTGGTGAAGGAATTAAACCTCAAGCAAGTCACCAGTGACTTTGTGGATAGAGTAGAGGCATTCATCCACTGGCCACTTCAACATAGCAGTAATAGATGTGGACAAATGCATCCCTGTCTGACTTTCTTTCCCTTAATTAACTAGTTAGATCTTTATGATGTAGACTAATAAGAGTTGACACCAAATCACAGTTTGCTATGCACTGCCTCTTCCTTGATAAACTCCTCTCTCCAATATTTAATGGCTATATTCACAGTGGCTGCCTGATAATAGTAAAATCACCACAATCCAGATATTACAGGTCAGAGGGAGGGGGCATGAGCTTGTCTGCAAATCTTGCATAGCCACTCTCAGTTGTAGGTATTGGTTGGGGGACACATCACATACAGGATTATCATGAAGCATGGTTCCAGGACCTGGTTATTATGGATCAAGTAAGGCTTTAGGTGTCCTGAATTGACCTTGCTTTTGATATCATTTCCATTATCATTCCATAATGTGCAGATGCCCATAGGAGAAATGTCAGTTATTTTGAAATGCCCAAACAAGTACTGTGGTAACCTTTCACTTTACCTTGATACTTTTTGTGCCTTCAGGACATGGTCAACTAAGTAAAAAAATAAACTAAACATTTTTAAACATCATTAAGCCTAGACTTATGTTTGCAATTATTGAAGAATTGGAAATATAAAGTCCTATGCATAATGTCTTTTAAAATATACTTTGAAACTGAATTTAACTCAACAGTAAGGCCTTCCTCTCTGTATCTCACGTAAGAGGAGTATATATATGGCAACTTAAATATCTGAACTATTTTCATAAATTATCACCCTTAGCATACCTATTGCAAACTGGAAGTGCCCTTCATTTTGCTTGGCATAAAAATACAACTTAAGCTTGGCTTTGGCTTGTTCAATTTTTCTCATACCTGTTCTCATCCAAGGCCTGACCTGTTCATCCAGGGCTTGTACCTGTTCATTCAGGGCCTGTACCTGTTCATCCAGGGCCTGTACCTAAGTGAATACAGAAGTGCAATACACATAATCAAAAGAGTTGCTGTGGATCATAGTACATAGATTGCCAATAATTTCATTCACAAATTCAAAATGTGACTGTTAATTTTATTTTGTGGGGTTTCCGAATCATATTTCATTAACTATAGTCTGCCAGCAGTCTTTACCCTCCAAGTGTCTCTTCAGGAGATCCATCAGTGTGTATCCTCACTCTTCCTTGCAACCATATTCTGCCTTGATGGCTATGGCACCCCAAGCTGTGCAGTAGAACATCACTACAAAAGGCTGCTGCTTTGTTGATGCATATTAGTGTTGATGCCATAAGTGGTGGGGAGCCCAACTAGGTCATATGGATTACAAAATCCACCTCCCAACAGCAAGCTGCTACAACAGATATGCTGACCACTATTGATGAATAGTAAAGTTAAGCTTCAAATATAGTAAGTTAATTGTTCCAGTCAGTTTGGATGTCATTTGTGTATTTGGACTGTGCCCTCTTAAGCGTCTGGTTTGTTAGATCGCCCTGACCATGGTATGCAGAACACAATATATGCTTCACCCCAAATGCAGCAAAGATGAAATCATTTACCTGAGTTGGAAAAGCAAAACAGCATGAAAGAATATGCCTAGGATAATGCACACTATACTCTGCAATCCCTGTAAAAATAAGTTATTTGTCTGATAGTTTCGGAGAAAAGATAAGTTGTTAACACTGCCAACTAAAATTGCACATTAAGAAATCCTGAATTGAATGCATTTGTTATGCTTCAAAAACACCTTGAATGATAAGAAATATTTAAGACTTGTCACTAACCTTGTTAATAATTTCAGGGGCCCTGGTCCATGATCTTTTCCTTGAAGGAGCATAACTGTAGATGGCCTTTAATATTACTTTAGCAGCATCTGCAGCAGACATTGACTTAATGAGATGAGCAAACACCCACTTAGTAAAAAGGTCAGTCACAGTGCAAACGTATCTGTGGGCATTTATCAGTATCTGCAGATGGGCCAATCAGGTCAATGCCCAGAGTCCCATCTTTAATATGGACCACATGTGATACACATGAGCAATGTGAGGGTTCCTAGTAGACAGACATGCTCAGATAGGTGGCACCCAGATGAGGGGAGCATATATGTTCATGTGATGGGACATTGCAGTATAAAATCAGTGACCTGTGGGAAACTTTAATATGATGTAGCTCTGATGCACACAATAAAATGACTATAGTTTCATAAGGCAACATTTTGATATATTATATGTTATGAGCAATCCTGGATTTAAACAATCCTCAGATTGCACACACTAATCCTGATGAACACATTGAGCAGGCAACCCATAGATTGTCCAACACAAGCCATGGATCCATACATTGAGGGGAAACTTATCAACTGTTGGCTCAAAACATGTATGTTGGAATTGTAGATTGTGTTGATTCAAAAGACAATCCACACTTTATATTTGCCAATGATAATTGGATAGAACATTAAATAGAGGAATACCAATGCCATATCATATAGCACAATTTTATGTAAAATATTTATTCTGTAAAATCTATACCCCATTTCATTCTACTGCACTTCTTCTCTCTTAATCTGTGTGGCCCTGGACAGCTTGAAAATTTGATGAGCTTGTATTGAGTGAAGTAGTGGAGCAGATGTGATCCCGTTGTTGTGTTTATTTTGCATGGATCAGATCCAGAGCTTAATGCACGAGTATTGACTATTGCATACAAGTCACAGTCTATTGTGACTTGTATGATTAATTCGTTAAAATCATTATCCACCCGCGTGCTTGACCATGTACTTACATTTTAACGCCTAATGAAAACGGTCATTGAATAGCACCAATTTCAAATCTATAGCACTTAGCAATCTAGAGTTATTTATGTGGAAGTTGCAGGCATTCAGGTTTTTGAGGTCCCTCCACTTTAGGTCTAGTAACTTGCCTATAGTTATACCTATGAAACATATTTTAGTATCAAAAGAGAGCACACAGAGAGACCTATCCAGGTGATGAATCCAATGATAATACTGTTCTTCCGAGTAGCACTGCATTCTCTAACCACTGTGCCACAGCTATCTGCATCATTCTGAAAATAGTACTCCACCTAGCAGACCTGTACACAGTGGGTTCGGTTCCACCATGATTGACCTACATATTACTAAACTGAGTAAAGACGATGCAGCTAAACAATCAAAGATCTCTTCACATCTACATTTAGTGCATGGAATACAGATTATCGGGCGCCAAGCGATATATATAGTATCTGGGTTTAATAATCCTAGCTAATATAGTAAAGAGTGAAGTTAGCGCATTTGCTGCACATTTTAATCTCCCAAATGATATCGTCGGATGGCGTTGGGACAAAGCAGCGGTTCTCAACTGCGTGAGCGGAAGGAAATAAGAGTTTGCGCATGCGCAGCTGGGCCGGAACATATCATCAACGCCGGATATCTCCGCTATTTATAAATACTAGCCAATTGGTGTAATCAGCGTCTTGTGCGCCTTCTACTTGGAGGTTAGCAGCTATGGGTGTGAAGAGTAGTTCCTCTATCTGTAGTAAACTTATCTGTGGTCTAGGGTTCGTAGTGACATCTTGCAGCTTTACTTCACTCCTCTTGATAGTAGGAGCTGTGATTCTTAAGCGTGTCTTCCCAGGGATCCTTGAGAAGCGAGTGACGGATGTAAGTACCGCTTTGATAACTGAAGTTGTCTTTAATGGTGTTTAGACCAATACCAGATATCAAGCAATGATTTCACGAAAGTTGCATTCCTAGCTACTTTTCTAACTATTCTGTTCCCCAACCACAAATTTTTAATCCATACAGGCAGTGCCTCTACAAGTGGGAAGTCCAACTCTCCAGCAGCTGCAAAATCCAACGGTACCGCTTTATAAAGATTTCTACTTTTTCAACTTAACTAACCCCCAGGAGTTTGAGAGAGGAGCTAAACCAGTGGTGGTGGAAGTGGGCCCTTACAGTTACAAGTATGTGCTCTATAGTGTACTTACGCGGTGAATAGCTAGCTACCAGTATGTAACAAGCTCACACGCGTCTTAACATCTCACCTGATGAAGGCTATATAGAGCATCTAGTCGAAACATAGAGAGAGTAAAAATTCTAATTAATTATTGAGAAGGCCATTATTACTCAATGCTGTTGTTGTTATTATTATTATTATTACAACTCAATAATCAACTTGAAATTGAATCTCTTGATGTTTCAACTAGATGCTCTAGCCTTCATTATTCCTGATGAAGGCTAGAGCATGATTAAATTTCAATTTGATTATTGACAAGGTCATTGTAATTTTGTTATGTCAACTGAGAGTTCATTGAGTAAAGGTTTGTCAGTTACTAAACAGTGCAATTACAATTAGCAATAAGACCCAAGATTTTCTGGTATTTAATTAAACACGGTGATCATTTTTCTCTTCTAATAATAGGGAGACTCGTGTCAAAACAGTGCTGGATATATCCAGTGATGGTGAGCTGCTGACTTACAATCAGACACGAATCTTCAAGTTCAGTCAGGGGACCACGAGATATGGACTAAGGGAGACAGATACCATATGCACCATTAATGCTGCACTAATTGTGAGTACATATAAGGTACCATATTTACTAGAATATTTTTAGCTAAACCACAGTCCAAGTTTGGGGTGTAAGGAGGACATATAGAGTCCTTATAGTTGTTTTACTCTAATAGTTTATAGCCACTCTCTGTTTACAGCATTCTTCTAATAGTCGCCTCCATTTCTAAACTCCTTGTGATTCTATAAAATATATATAATGATAATATATATAATGATAAACACTTTGATTTGAGAGGGAACTTTGGAATAGACATTGTCCCGAGGTTGTCCCTACAGGGCCAGCGGAGAAGTGGGGGTACAGCCCAATAATTCGGTATGGAGTAGAGTAGTGGCAACCGTTAATTAAATGTATTGTATTTAACATTCTTCCAGGCTGCAGTAAATCGGTTGGAAAACGCAAGGAAAAATTTGATCATAAACATTTTTGGAGATCATGTTCTTCGTTTAATCTTTGCTGCTACTAAAGCTAAACTCTACGTGTGCCAGCCTCCCTCCTCTCTAGCATGGAACTACTCAGATCCACTCATACGGGAACTGAACTCAAATCTAGCACTTCGAGCAACTGGGTTGAATTACCCTCGTACCTTTGTCAATTTGCAAGTAAACAATTCCATCGATGATTCTTTTCCGAGTATAATTCACACTGGAGTGAAGGATATTAACAAGATTGGAATGTTTGAGCAGTGGAAAGGTAACTTGGGATCCATGAGTATCTGGCCTAATGGAATGGGAGCGAATGCTCTCAACGGCACAGAGGGGTTAGTATTCTCTCCCCTCCGTAGTGAAAATGACACTTTGGAAGTTTTATCTGATGATGCATATCGCACATTTAAGCTTATTCACACAGACACTCTGGAGTTGATGGGGATAAGGGTATTTAGATACGAGATCGAGAACTCAACATTTGAAAGTGCATTTACCAATCCAGAGAATGAACGCTGGGGTTCCTGGAATCCGGACGGTCTGTTTTACCTTGGTCCAACGCAAGATCCGATTGTTCCGGTGTTTGGAAGCAAGCCGCATTTTTTGGATGGAGATTCAGTGCTGAGAGAGAAGGTAGAGGGACTAATGCCCAACAGGTCCCGGCATGAGACAGCATTGCATGTCGATCCGCTGACTGGAGCCAACATCCAGTTTTCACTCAAAATTCAGATCAATATCCAAGTCAACCAGACCTCCGGATATAAGTAAGTGTCAGAGTTGGACTATGGAGGGTGAGCTGATGTGGGTGCCTGAATAACCACACCCTTATTTAGAAACACATCAGTTACAACTAAAATTGCCTAAAGCTTCAATGATGTATTTTAAGCAGGTGGACAGGCAGGTGTTTATCTTACTACTGCCAATATTTAGAATGGATGACCCATTATGTCAGAGAGTATCCCAGTATTGTTTTTACTGAATGGTAGATGTCAAAATAAATATAAAACAATCAGCTAAAACTCATTTTGCTGCTTTGACCGATTGAATGCCAACTTTATTTGTGGTATATAGCTATGTTGTAAGCATTATATTTTTAGCTAAGTATAACTTAAAAAAATATTTTTTCTCAAACTGTTTACAACATTAGAATGGAAATATAATAAGCTGCACTTTGTCATAAGGATCAGCTCAATTGAGGTAAGCTATATATCTGCAACAAAACTTTACACCAACAAAATTCATCCAGGAGCACCTCTTCTCTTGTGAAGGAATTCAGAATGATTCCTGGTAAGCATAGGTGCTTGTACTGCTTTCCACAGAAGAAGAACACCCAGAAACAGTAACGAAAGCCAGTAAGGGACCAACGAAGGCAGTTCTGATCGTCAGCATAAAATAAAATAAAAATTCTCCCATGCCCCATCTGACCAGAAATAAAAGGTTTTTTTACTATTTTAAAACAATCGAGGTATCTATTGGAAACGTGTATACGGAGAATGGGTGCCTTATACAAATTCTTCGAATTTTTTTTCCTCCCCTTGTACCTGAATTTGTGCCATAAATTATGGTGTTTTCAATATTTAATCACTTCACATTGGTTTCAGCTGCCATTAGCTCTAAAAGGACTCCAAGAGTGCCTTGAATCCTTTGCTAAGGTAGTAAACCACCAGACCCAAAACCTTAACATGAAATTCATCTTCAAGATCTATCTCTCTATCTCTCCAACATATAACTTGCAGACAATAGGTTTATTTATAAAGATTTTATTAAGTCCCAAAATGTTTGTCCATGACTAATCTGCTTCTTGATCACAGAAAAAAAGCCACTGATAATGGTCACCATTGAAAATGTCTTGTGCCGTATTATAGGCAAATAAATGACATATGCTCAGTCCAGCTGTTTGGTTTGTGGTATTCTCGATCCTGGGAAACTGTTATAAGTCCAGGAAGCTAGGAGGCTATAGCTGACCCTACATGAGTCGAGTCAACAATAGCAACCAGATATATGGTATTTTCTAATTAGTGTAGTATAGTATGTGATCTATATATATGGTTAAAGTCAACAATAGTACAAAGACATGCTGTTTAGCAAGTTAGAAAAGGTGTTTAAAAGTGTTTACCAGAAGTTCCAATTTGAACTTTGTATAGTTAGACAGCATTGGAGTTATATTCTCCACTCAACTATAATATAAAACAAACAAGAAACAACTTGAAATGTGCTTAAAATAAAAACTTTATTTTATTTTAAACGAACAACTATATAAGATATAAGAAGACAAGACTATACCCATGTAGACCACAATCATTTGGATGATCCTTTACCATTTAAAACTGTTTCTCGGGCTATATACCTCCCACTTGGCTCTCAAGAGCACATCGTTAACACACCTTGGTAAAATAAAACTTCTTGGGTTTAATTTCTAGATTACATTTTGTTAGGTCAACGGCTCGAATATTTTAATGTTTTCCCACCTGATGAAGACCGAAAAAGCTGATTTAAAGATAAATCTTGAAGCATATGATTACTGATTTAACCACAATGCTATATATAATGGCAGGATTATGTTTGCCATGGGGAAGCAACAAATTTTGAGATTGGCTGACTGGGGGGGGGGGGGAAACTGAAACATTTCATGGCCACCAACTACACAAGCATTTCCCATTTTAATCTGTGTTCTGTCAACTGCTCTATGTTTCTTATGACATGAGCGTCCTAAGTTTGAAAGAATTATTGGTTTAATATTAATTTAGGGATTTTTCTTGCTAGTTTGTTTTAGCATATTGAAACTAGTATTAAGAATGGTATATCTCGTATGGAAGTAACTACTAAAGTAGAACAAAATCTAAAATTTAGTTTAGTTTTGGGGCCCAGCGTATCTTACATTGAAATGAAACAAGAAATAACTTTTAATCTTAATGGCAAATTTACTGACAAATGTGATTCTTGTAATTATCTAGATTTTAGGAAATATTGAAAAGCTTAAACTATTTTCAGTTACGTACAGTTCATTTGGTTTGTATGATACTTTGTCCTTTGTCACCGAGAGCTCACTCACCACCTTCTATTCCTTTAACACCTCTTTAGATCCTCCTAACACCCCCAAGGGAGCGATATTGCCCACTTTGCAAAACACTGATCTAAAACACGTATACTCATCACTAAGTAGGTATAATAACCTTCTCAATAATCAACTTCAATTTGTATTCTCTCGACGTTTCGACTATAGATGCTCTAGCCTTTATCAGGAATAATGAGATGCTAAAGCTCACGGGTGCCTGCTATAAATATTCCTGATGAAGGCTAGAGCATTTAGTCGAAATGTCAAGAGAATACAAATTGAAGTTGATTATTGAGAAGGTTATTATAATGTTATTAAATAATAATTGTCACACAGTTGCCCCATATATATATATATATATATTTATTTATTTATTTGGGGGAATGGTCGACATATTTATATTTAAGAAGAGTGACTGACAAGTAACCCAGTTCTGGCATTATATTTAGGATCACCCATCCTAAATATAAGTATGAGCAGTCACTGTCCTAAATATTTTAAAAAAATGAACAGATTACTTATCACAAACATAAAATATGAACAGTTCACCCATCCTAAATCTATAGCTACGTGTTGGTATTGTCATTAAGAGAGGTGACCCATTTTTGACCTAGGTTACCATAATTATATTACATTGGGTCATGCATGGAACTTCAACCCCACTCGACGACTTTCTTTGCTCAGCAATTGTTCTTATTTGTTTTTTATTTATTTATCTTGCGTAATTATTGCAATATTGTTCTTGTTATTGTTTTGTTGTTTGTCTGCAGGCAGCTGCGGAAGATTAATGGTACTGTATACTATCCAGTGCTATATGTTGAAGAGGTAATTATTGTGGATATAGTTAATTGATTAACCCCTGTTATCTATAAAGATTCAAGCTTGTTGTTTGACATTATTAATTATATATTTTTAGTACAGCGTTTTGACACCGGAGTTTACAGATTTATTGCTGGATAGTGGCCTAAGGATGGCCTACTTCTTCAGGACAGCTGTGCCTATAGTCTTCATAATTATGCGTAAGTCCCTCGAACTTACTACTATTGTAGATTACTATATGGTAGGATTACTATTGTAATGGGATTTGGGATTACTTACCAGGTTCATAGTTGGAATTCTAGTGTAGATTGCTAGTGCAGATCACGAGTTAAAAACTTGACAAAACTAACTAACCAAGAACTTGAGTTTCCCTTATTTTCACACAAGGATCTGGAGCAAGTTATGTGTAACTGCCAGCATCACCAAGGAAATTGAGCTCATCATTTGCACATGCGCATATATTTTTTTCTTCCTTTTCCTTTTTTATTTTCCTTTTTTTTGTTTGTGTTTCATCATTATTTATTTATCTTCTAAGTGGAAGGAGCAATCATGGTAAATCTGCCACTCACTGAAGCTGTTTTTGACATTCTAAAAAAATAAAAAATAAACTTGTATAATCATTCTCAATGAACTCTCAGTTGATATAACAAAATTACAATGACATTCTCAATAATCAACTTGAATTTTACTCTCTTGACATTTCGACTAGGTTCTCTATCCTTCATCAGGAATTTCGACTAGATGTTCTAGCCTTCATCAGGAATTTCGACTAGATGCTCTAGCTTTCATCAGGATTTAAGGCTAGAGCATCTAGTCGAACCGTCGAGAGAGTAAAATTCAAAGTTCATTATGAGAAGGTCATTGTAATTGGTATTAATTCTCCACAAGAAGTTAACTTAATCATTTTATGCATTGGTTATCTATCCAAGAACTACAACTTATGTGAGCACAAATGTCTGAGAAGCAGCCCTACTGAAGTTTCTACATAGCTTACTACCTACAGCTAACAACTTACTTGATATAAAAAGTTCAAAATAACACTGAGAAACTCGAAAGTGCACACGAGAACTGTGAGACAGCTCCTGTAGCTACAAACTACAGCTGTAGCTATAGCTGCTGCAATGGTTCAAGTTTGATCCAAAGAAGAAAGTCTACAAATGAAAATTTACTCAATTAGCTACTAAGTTTCTAAAGGATCACAGCTAACTATGCAACTTACTTGCATATATAATATTATTGTTTCCAGTAGAGCATGAGTGGTATGAGAAAGCTATAGCTACAAACTATAGCTGTATCAATAGCAGCTGCACTGCTCTAGTCTAGGACTGAAGAATTTATTGAAGACCAGACCTAGCTACTAGTTTTCTAAATAGCCTCTACCAAACATAATGTAAATGTTCACTCTTTGTTGTGCTGCATTCTTGACTGCGACAGAGGGGTAGGAGGTTTAAACCCCCTAAACCTTCCCCCCCTATATATATACATAACCAACTTTTTTTTGCTGGACATATATATATATATATATACGTAAAGCGAATGAACACACAGACACACACTCATGCACACATGCATGCACACACAGATACATACAGATACACACAACTGCACATACACTACAAAAATGTTGTTTAAAAGCAGATGACTACCGAATAGCAATTAAATTTGACGGAAAATTTTATTTGGCAGTTTGACAACGGTGTTTGAGGTCCCCAAGTTTGTGTCATTATTATCTGGTAAGTGGGGTGTTCGGTAATAGTATGGTGCTACTCAGTATTTTGCAAGAGAGATGATTGCAACAAGGCTTTTGTCATTGTCAGGTAAGCTGAATCCTTCTGAGGTATGTCGACAAAAAGCTTTGGGCTTAAAATCTTCTTGGGTGGTCCCTAGAGCCACACAAAGTTTGGACCGGATCAGCCCTTGGGTCCCAAGTAATAAACTAACATACACAGAGAGAGAGAGAGAGAGAGAAACATAGAAGTGCAAACCAGAATTCCTTCTCGGGCTTCAAAAGCATAGTTTCTACACTCCAACATCACAATGGCCTGTCCAGACCTCCATGTTAGGGAATTGAGTGGCTGTGTTAGCCGGAAACTCTGACAGTTAATCCTTCTTGCTCGGATCCTATGGAGCTAGTTCTCTTTTGCAATATAAATCTTCATATGATAGTCTCGGTCTTTTCTCTATTGTACTAAGATGAACGTTGGGGGGGAAGAGTCTGACCATGTCTAACTGTGTGGTTTTGTTCATATCTTGCACGTATTCATGCTATCGTCCTGATTTATATAGCAAAATGTACCCCATTCGGTATGCTTTTTTTGTTTTGCAATGCTCTATTGTAACTATAGGTGAAGTGAAATCACCCTCACACACTCTGTTTCAATTGCTATTTTCCAGCATCAAGTTTGCATTACAAACACTAGAGAATGAAACTTTTTGATATTGACTTGTGTTCATATGAAGGGGAACTAAATTAATAGACACTGACAAAACCTTGTGGTTACAACTTTGGAGCTCCATGGATTCTGCATACTTTACTGTATGAACACGATATATAACTCAAAAGATAGATCTCTCTGTGTGCTATCTTTTTATAATAAAAATATTAACTATACCAAAGTTACCTGCAGCCAAATTGGGGCAACCTCAAAATCAGAGTGCCTGAATGGCCACAGTTGTGGTTTCCTGATTGGGAATTGCTAGCCATATAGAGGAGGCCCTACTCTACAAGTTTTAATAAGGTGCTAAAACGTGCTGAGTATAGTCGTGCGTGAGGTGCTGAATATCATATTTTTACCAGCACAAGATAATTTATGATCAGTGCGGCATGTGTGACAACTTCGGCATGTTTTAGTGCCTAATAAGGACTTGCAGAGTAGGGCTTCCTCTTGCCACTAATAGTTGGCTAGCACTTTCCAATCAGGAACCACAACTGCAGCCATTCAGGTAGTCAGGTTTGGAAGTACTACCAATTTGGCTACAGGTAACTTTGGTTAGTTATACCCATGCAAGATTTTTTTAGTATCAAAAGAGAGCACACAGAGAGATCTATCTTCTCAGCTAAATATCTAAATATCCAGTGAAGTGTGCAGAATCGATGGAGCTCCAAAGTCATAAGTTAACCAAAACGTTTTGTTAGTGTTTGTATTTTATAAGGCTGTCTAGACATTATGAGAAAGAAGAGCTTAGGAAGTCTGCCATCCACAAACATGGAATCGACATTGTGGAGATTACCACAATGAGATAGTGGCAGAAGGTAGAGGTAACTCGTAGTAATTTAGAAGTTGAGCTAACCTCACTTACGGATCAAAACAATTCTCCAAAAAAGAACTCCACAGAAAAATAGAATTTACTAGAACCGACTAAACTAACCCCCAAAAATTAGTCATGACATTGTCATAAAATAAACCACATAATGTAAGCAAAGATTAAGGGGCATTGCTACATTTACTCTTTCCTTAAAAAATATGAGGACGTAAAAAAAAAGTGTCAGTAGCTACGTCAGTTAAGAGGATTCCTTTTTCTGGATGGGTATTTACAACTCAGCCATGGTTGAAGTATTCACAGTATTTGTGGGCATGCTCACATGAGCACTTTTTGTGATGCTTGAGCCTTTAGAACATTGAAGGTCTGGTTGAACCTGAATTCATTGTCACAGTGGCTGAGTTTGCCAGTTCCCATCTCGTGGATGTTTGGCCCACAAAATTCTAATTACTCGGCTGATGAACTGTTTCATTCCTTCTCAGATCAATAAAAGTATCTGTTTCATCTTTGTTTGACTCCTGTTATGTCTGTGGCACAGCAACTTCATCCCTCTTCCTGAAATTACAATGCAGAGTTCTCCCGTCTCGAACTTGCTTTTTGAAAGATAGTGGACCAGATGCTTCAGTGATAGTACCTTGTCTCCTTGTTGAATTGACATGATCTTGACTTCCTGTCGTGATCACTCTTCCGATTACTTTCCTCTTGAACTTTCTTTTCTTTTGAAGTTTGGGAAATCAAGTCAAGTTCTTGGTTTCCTGTCTAGCCGCAATTCTGTAGGTTCAATACCATTCGTGGTTGAGAAGTGATGCACTACTGAAGCAGTGTAGCCAATGCTTCTTCAATCCTTCTTTGAAGGTTTTCAATATTCCTTCAGCCAGTCATTAGAGAATGGTGCAACATGTGTGTATAGTCCAGAAATCTTGGAACTCAACCACTACAAATTGTAAACTATTTTCAGACACTATATATATGGAATCAGGAATTCTGAAGTGTGTGAGGAGTTTCTCAGGAAGTTGTATATATCTTTGTGAGAAAAGTATCTATTGATGTCCATTTTGAGTCGCCATCAACCACTATTAAGAACATCTTCCCCCACCATGAGACCTGCAGAGTCCATATGTAATCTTGACCATGGATTTGTAGGCCAACTCCAGGGTTGCATGTTGCAGGAGGCAGTTAGTTTTGCTGACAATCATACAATATCTCACCAATGTTTCGATGCCATTCCAGGCCACCATATCAATCCACAAGCAAGATACTTCATTCTTAATACTCCAGGGTACCTGGTGTGATGCTCTGCAATAACATCCTGTAGACCTTGGGACAACTCTTCCAATGCATCTATCTTCTGATGACAGTTCCAATTGTCTCAGCCAATGAGGTTTGAGCTCTACATCGGGATGATCTGGCTGTCCTTAATTGGGTATTGTAACCAAAATAGAGTCCATTACTTCCAGGAAAATACCAGGAGCTGATGAAACTCCAAATGGGGGTCATGGAATGAGCTACAATTGCCACATACTTTCATTATTTTTCACCTAAGAATCTCCAGGTAGGCTTGTGAAACATGTCCAATTTTGTGGAGGTCTTCCTTCCTCAATTTTCAGGATTGGATATTTGCCCAGGTTAGATGCTCGATTTACTGTTAACTTGAAATTCCCGCAGATCTGAAGTGACTTTTTGTCTGCTTTCAGGACTCACACAATTGTGGTTGCACAATCAGAGAATTGAACAGGCTGGATAATACCTTCTTTTTAAGGCACTCTAGTTCTGCCTCCACTTTACTTCTCATGGAAATCGGCTATGTCTTGTAGTAACGTGGTTGAGCAATATTTATCGATGTGGATCTTGGCTTCATGACCCTAGTTCCTTATTGATCAATTCTTCTTCATCAGATTCCAGAGGGTCTGATAGGTACTCCTTCCATGGCACTAGGGAAGATCCTCTTCATTGGCACATGGTTTGCATCGAGGAGTAACATATAGCCCTTGAATCAATCACTCTTGGGCACTTCACCAGTGTAGAATTAAGAAATTGAAGAGGTTGGTACAGGTGTTATTTCAACTCAGCCTCTCCAATTTCAGTAGTTTCTGTTTCTCCTTCTGCATCAGCCATCTCTAAGTTGTATGTCAGGAAATCACGTGTTTCATTGCCAACTTGAGAGTTGAGCTAGCGATGAAAATAATGTATCAAAACTGAACTGCATAGAAAACTAGAATTTACAAGAACTGACTAAAGTCATGACATCATCAAAACATCATCATAAAATAAATGTTAAGTAAAATTTAACTGACATCACAGCACAACTGCCGGTAATGTAGGCACTTAAACATAGGGCTGGAGTTACCTCGTTTCAGGTTCTCAAATGTCAAGACTGTGGGGTCTTCTAAACTCCAAATGTGGATCATGTGCACCCAATGTTACTTTCAAAAATGTTAGTTGCTTTATTTAAGCACCTCACCTTGTGTTTTCAATCCACTCTCTCTCTCTGAAGAAGGCTAAAGTATGTTGGCCAAAACAAAAAATCATTTCTAAACTGATATATAGAGGATTTTAACTGTAGGTTTTATTCTCAATGAACTCTCAGTTGACATAATAACATTAAAATCACCTTCTCAATAATCAACTTCAATTTTTATTCACTCGACGTTTCGACTAGATGCTCTAGTCTTCATTCTTCATCAGGAAGACTAGAGCATCTAGTCGAAACATCGAGTGAATAAAAATTGAAGTTGATTATTGAGAATGTGATTTTAACAGTATGTTTTATATTTATTGTTTTTATGGTATGTGGTTGTAAATTTGACAGGTACAGCTAGCTATGGTCAACTTAAATTTCCCATCTTCCTTCCCTGTAGTGGTGACTGGTTCTATATGTGTGATCATTGCTGTGGCTGTCCTTGCCATCTGCCTAAAAAAGATGTACACCATCAAGACAATGTTTCGTCAGACTCCATGTAGGTAACATTTGTTGATATTTTTTTTAATTAAAAAAGAACTACTTAAAAAAGCAAGGCTGTACACATGTAAACTACTACCAGTTTGATGACACTCCACCATTTATATTCATCTATCAACTTTAATTATGAATTAAATTGTAAAGATTCTTCTAACTGGTTGTTGCCTACAAGGGTATAATCTTATTTTCTTTTTTGACAAGTCAGTTATTTTTTTTAGTTGTTGTTTTTCTTTGTTTTTGTTCTTGTTTTGATAATAAAACCTAGTAGGTGAGTAGTTAATAAGCTGGGATAAATATAATAACCTAGTAGGTGAGTAGTTAATAAGCTGGGGTAAATATAATAACCTAGTAGGTGAGTAGTTAATAAGCTGGAGTAAATATAATAACCTTGTAGGTGAGTAGTTTAATAAGCTGGGGTAAATATAATAACCTAGTAGGTGAGTAGTTAATAAGCTGGAGTAAATATAATAACCTAGTAGGTGAGTAGTTAATAAGCTGGGGTAAATATAATAACCTAGTAGGTGAGTAGTTAATAAGCTGGAGTAAATATAATAACCTAGTAGGTGAGTAGTTAATAAGCCGTGGTAAATATAATAAGTGAGTAGTTAATAAGCTGGGGTAAATATAATAACCTTGTAGGCGAGTAGTTAATAAGCTGGGCTAAATATAATAACCTAGTAGGTGAGTAGTTAATAAGCTGGGGTAAATATAATAACCTTGTAGGTGAGTAGTTAATAAGCTGGGGTAAATATAATAACCTAGTAGGTGAGTAGTTAATAAGCTGGAGTAAATATAATAACCTAGTAGGTGAGTAGTTAATAAGCCGTGGTAAATATAATAAGTGAGTAGTTAATAAGCTGGGGTAAATATAATAACCTAGTAGGTGAGTAGTTAATAAGCTGTGGTAAATATAATAACCTAGTAGGTGAGTAGTTAATAAGCTGGGGTAAATACAATAACCTAGTAATTTTCATTCAAAAGCATTGGCACTTGAGTAATATGCAGAAATAGATTCATTCTGCACCTATCCTGCCAAATGCTCAAGTGTACCTAAAATGTTGTATAATGTCGAGGAGATTTGCCTGACTCTACAATAATATTTGTAGTGAACAAATTATGGACAGACCAGGCTACTCCTTACTAAAACTTACGTTTGTTGTGTATTAAAAACAGGCTAAGCTTGATTTTAAAATAATGATTTTTTCCCCCTATAGTGATCTAAATTTCCATATTGCAGGTCCAATATCTCATGAGATGTCAGGTGTCAGTGGAACTAACAAATCCACTACTTCCCCAATACATGCTGGTGCACAAAAGCAGAAAAAGGCTATGACACTACCAAGAGATGTGAATTAACAGAAAACTGATTGCAATATGTTGGACAGTTGATTTAATACACTATACTAATTATTATATATATTTTTTTAATTGTACCACCTGTGAAAGCTTCCGAACTCTTTTTACTATTTAAAATCATACACACAAATTGAGCTGATTTTAAAAGAAAAACAATATTGGTGTTCAGTAACAGGGGAATGAATGGAGAGTCAATGTTAGAAAACACTCAGCCAACTTGTCAGCTCTCCTTCATGGTGGTCGCTCTCCCTGTCCAGCTCACCTTGCATGGTGATTGCTCTCCCTGTCCAGTTCTCCTTGTACGGTGGTCACACCTGTCCAGCTCTCCTTGCATAGTGGTCGCTCTCCCTGTCCAGCTCTCTTTGCGTGGTGGTCGCTCTCCTTGTCCAGTTCTCCTTGCATGGTGGTCGCTCTCCCTGTCCAGCTCTCTTTGCATGGTTGTCACTCTCCTTGTCCAGTTCTCCTTGCATGGTGGTCACTCTCCCTGTCTAGCTCTTGGTCTCCCTGTCCAGCTCTCCTTATGGTGGTCACTCTGTCCAGTTCACCTATGATGGTCGCTCTCCCTGTCCAGCTATCCTTGCGATAGTCACTCCCTGTCCAGTTCACCTATGATGGTCTCTCTCCCTGTACAGCTCTCCTTGCATGGTGGTCTCCCTGTCCAGCTCTCCTTGCATGGTGGTCACTCTCCCTGTCCTGCTCTCCTTGCATGGTGGTCTCCCTGTCCAGCTCTCCTTATGGTGGTCACTCTCCCTGTCCAGCTCTGTTTGCATGATGGTCACTCCCTGTCCAGTTCACCTATGATGGTCGCTCTCCCTGTCCAGCTCTCCTTGCATGATAGTTGCTCTCTCTGTTCAGCTCTCCTTGCATGGTGGTCGCTCTCCCTGTCCATCTCACCTTGCATGGTGGTCCCTCTTCTGGTTCTGTTATATATAGAGGATAGAGGATCTTGATAATATCTATTCTGACAAGAACTGGTTCAACTGAACCACAGAGAAGGTATCTTTCCATGTGTGTCATTTTTCTTTATATGTGGAGTCCCACATGCCATCATGTTCTGTGTAAACAGTCAAGAAATGGCAGCTGGTTATATCTCTCATGATTGTATGGTTAACTTAATTGTTGGGTTGATGCTGTTCAAATGATTAAGGAGTTCTTTTTTTGTCGCTCTCTTTACTATATATGCAGAGTGTATCATCAACATATCTGACTTTAGTGCTAGTCCATAAAAAAAAATCGTGTATAAATTGGCCACTACAGCAGAGATGGGAGAGCCCATAACTCCTTTTAACTGTTATTAAAAGAACCCCCTGAAGCTAAAGTAAGTTGATTTCTGGCATGTCTTCAACAGTTCAGCAGCGATTGTGTCAGGTAGCAATGCAGTGCTTTCCTCCGTGGTTTTCATCCTTCCTCAACATCATGGATTGCCTCAACTGCTTCATTCTATGTTTATATACGAGTGATGTTCTGTGTCTTTCACATATGAATCAGTTTAGAATACAAGTGAGATAAATTATGTTATATATTTTGGCAAGAAGGGTAACCTATGCCTGCAAAACTAGGTATCAAATGTTTTTCATTTTTGAGGAATTTCTGAAGGCCAGATAATAAGAGAGGTCTATTTTCTTGTTGGTCTAAGTATATTATACAACACAGTTGATATCGCCCGTCATCCTAAACCCTTTGGTATACAACTTCACTTTTCCCTGTTATTTGTCTGTCCCCTTCTCAACAATCTGTAATTGTCACAGTTCAACATCTTTGCAAGTTTTGATAACCATCTTGTCTAATCATCTTGTGTAAAAACAACAGAATCGTTCAATTTGTCTGCTTGAAGATTACAACATTTTGCATAATTACAATGACCTTCTCAATAATCAACTTGAAATTGTACTCGCTTGACATTTTCACTATTTTAGCCATAATTCCTGATGAAAGCCAGAACATCTAGTCGAAATGTCGGGAGCGAACAATTTCAAGTTGGTTGTTGAGAAGGTTATTGTAATTTTATTATGTCAACTGAGAGATTTAACCCCCCAAAAATTATATTCCCTAAGTATATATATACTCTCCTCTGTTTTCACTCAAATTATTCTTAGGCTATATAGATCTTCTTAGAATGGCACATACTCTGATACATAAATCATTTGGTTCAATGTCATTTAATTTCTTGGCACCAACTTCCACATCAACTATGGTGTCCATAAGTGAGAGTCTTGTAGGTGCAGGGACAAAGTCAGATAAAAAACCTCCTCTTGATCAGATGTGAGAGTTCATCTGATAGGTTCACCACTAATTTTTCTAGCTCTTCTTTTTCTTTCACCTTTCAAGTATAGATTGATGCCTGCTTACATATGCCTTTGCTTTGTAATTCAGTGTGTCTTCTACACTGCTCTACCACAAAGCTTTCTTACTCAAAACTTTCTCCAGTTGGTATTTACTCAGTGCTCCCAGTGTTAACTTCTCTCTATATGTTGGCTGGGCTTTTGGCAGATAGAAAGGCCTTTCCAGCTCTTTCGGTGATGCTATATCTAGTCTTAACTGATGATTGATCTTAAGGCTGTCAGGTATTGTTTACACAAAACTAAATTCCCCTTTTTCTGTACATCTCAAACTAGAGATGTGACAGTTGTTTTATCTTACATGGAGTGTTCTCTTACAAGTTCTTACTAAGATTATTTCCAGATAACATCAAATACTTTAAAGTTTCTCTTCAATCAGCTCTTTTTTTTTTTAATGCCAATGTTTCAACCGACAGACTTCGCATTCACACTGTGGCAATGCAACACAATAAATGTGCAGGATTCATGAACTATTTGAATAGCAGGGCAGCTTTAAGCACAGCAACACACCAGATCAGACAGATAAAGATGGGCGTGGTTTTACATTGATAGTTCAGACCCAGTTGCACTCCAGCCCTACATTTTGTTGAAGCGCTGATCCATGCAGTGCCTCCTTCATGTGCAACTTTCTCCATTTGCTGGCTTTATCAATCACTAATGTCTATTCTCACAATATTGGTGTTGGTTCCATGCATGCTCTGCAATAGCAGACTTCCCAAGTTTTCCAAGCATGTTTATGCCCCTTGATTTGGTTCTCCAAACTTCCTCCTCATCTCACCAATGGTAGTGTCCAATTATCTATGATCCTGATAAGCTGGGTACTCAATTTATATGCTCTAGCTATGATGGTGGGATGCACCATTTTTATTTTGTGATGATGAAAATGCTACCAATCTTAGTTGCTCTCTTAGACAGAGGGAACTGGCTACATAATTGCATATATAGGAACAATAATGATGCTAAATGGGAACTTTCTTCCATAACAAAACTGCCATATTATTTCACTGACATTTCCATTTCAGAATCTTCCATCGCATTATGTTGCACAGTATCGGTTTTGCACCAGCTTGAAACCTGTTAAGAATATACAATTCTTGGCTACTTCCCCCTTATCACAATCAAAGCACAACAACTTCATGATGTGGTCAATACTGTACAGTTTAGTGTTATAGTTAGTAATCCTTCAGCTTGCTATATAGGGAAAGATCAATGGCAGCTAAGAATCTTAGTATTTCCAGTTAGATGAGTTTATTATTTCCTTTACCCCCCTCTCCCTCTTCATCTACCTTCACTCACCACCCAACAATACCTTGCATTTGTTAGTGGTATAGTTTCTATCAGGGAGTATGCTAGTACTCCCTAGATTTGACCCTTTTTAGGAAGATGTCAACCAAAAAACAAGAAAGAAACAGTAATTCATATCAGCAAAAATAAGCCACATTGGCAGATTTTTAGCTACCTAAATATTTCTAAAATGACTTCTAGCAGTTCCTATAATTGCAATGATAGTAAAGTCACAAACTCTCCCGAAAAACCAAAAAATGTAGAAAGTGTTGAATTTTAAGCTACCATCTTTTACACACATACCCCACACCCTCGCACATACTCACACATGTCTTTGCGAAAGAGGTGCACTCATAACAAATTTTAGTATTGCAGGACTCTTAATGTTCCAGTGCACCTACACAACCAATTTGTTTCTTGATAAAAGAAGTTTGGTAAGGATCATCAGTTCAATTACTTCTTGCCAGAAAGAAGCAGTTTGGTTTAAGAAGTTATGCTGTTTTATTTGTGCAGTTCTCACTCTTCATTATTGGTCCTCTATATACACAGCATCTTTAATCGTAGAGTTCCCCTGCTTAACTACCACCACCTTGAAGTTGTACCTTACATTACATCACTACTAGATGACATTGTGCTAATGTTTTGTAGCAGATAATAGAGTTTACATGGTTAGTGTCTAGCAAGAAGATGTGGAATATGCTGATATGTGTGATGCGCACCAAAAAAAAATGTAGAAAGGTGTTGGACTTATTGGTGTAGTTTCCATTACTACACCTATATTAATTTAACCTATTTAAAAAATATTGGACCACTGTCCCCCCCCCACCCCACCCCCACCTTCTCATAAATTATATATCAGCTAAAAAACACATTTTAAATGCTTTCAGTGGCTATTAGCTCCCAAATGACTTTGAATATGCTTCACATACTTTAGTTAGAGTGTGAACCAAGACATTATAACCATAAAAAATTGCCTTGAATTTCATTTTCAAAGTTCTTCTATTTGGAGTGCAGTAGTACACTCCCTATTTAAAAATGGTAGATGCCAAAGACACTGAGACGTGCACAACAATGTAGACACACAGACATGCACAACAATGTAGACACACAGACATGCACAACAATGTAGACACACAGACATGCTCAACAATGTAGACACAGACATGCACAATAATGTAGACACAGACATGCACAACAACGCAGACACAGACATGCACATGTAGACACAGACATAAACAACAATGTAGACACAGACATGTAGACACAGACATATGCAACAATGTAGACACAGACAAGCACAAAAATGTAGACACAGACATGCCAACAATGTAGACACAGACATGCACAACATTGTAGACACAGACATGCACAACAATGTAGACAAACAGACATGCACAATAATGTAGTCACACAGACATGCACAACAATGTAGACACTCAGAAATGCGGAACAATGAAGACACACAGACATACACAAAAATGTAGACACAGACATGCACAACAATGTAGACATACAGACATGCACAACAATGTAGACACCCAGACATACAACAATGTAGACACACAGACATGCACAAAAATGTAGACACAGACATGCACAACAATGTAGACACCCAGACATGCACAACAATGTAGACACCCAGACATGCACCACAATGTAGACAAACAGATATGCACAATAATGTAGTCACACAGACATGCACAACATTGTAGACACTCAGACATGCGGAACAATGAAGACACACAGACATGCACAACAATGTAGATGCACAAAAATGTAGACACACAGAACAATGTAGACACACAGACATGCACAAAAATGTACACACAGACATTAACAACAATGTTAACACACATACATACACAACAATGTAGACACAGACATGCACAAAAATGTAGACACACAGAACAATGTAGACACACAGACATGCACTAATGTAGTTACACAAACATGCACAACAATGTAGACACATGGCTAAAAATAAAAATAAATACTACAAAATTTAAATTTAGACCTATTACCATGGCTATATATTATTAAAAATCATATTATTGTTGTTGTTGTTATTGCTAATTTATACATTTATTTTATTATGTACAAATGAGATAGTATAGAGTAAAAATAAGACCCATAGCTTGATCTGTACGCAAGACAAATATACATACACCTTTGCCACTGTGATATCATTCAGTATCATAAAAATATAATATTTGATGTAACAAATACATGTTATATACTTTATATACAACTATAATCAAAAGAATATGATTGTCACAGTACTAAAATGGATATAGGCATATCACAACTAATGCAACATAAACTACCACTACATACAGTATCATTGAAGTAAAAGCATACTGAGTAATATATATACTGCTTTTAGATGTACACATATACCACTGTTCATTGGTATATGGAGAGAACTGTCAGGAACAATGCTAGGGTTAGCACCTGAACTAAAGGTGACATACGGGCACTAGCAGCAGACATAGGGGCAGTGGCAACAGTCACAGTGGAATTGGCAGCTATCACAGAGATCTTCCACCCAAGGTTACGATGGGTAGCACACTATGGAATAAGATATGCAAACCTTCATAGTATGCTATATATCAGTGCATCCTACAAGGGGGGTGGCTTATAGGCTTTTTAACCATGCCGTAAATAGTTTTCTCTTCATATCAGATATCTATAAAATTAATTTGAATTTTCTAATAAAACTATGATCAATGCTTGTGCACCACTTTTTCCCCCTTCCTCCTTCCACCTTCGGGAAACACCAGATTATCTTGCTATTATATTCCCAAAATAATTTGACCCACAGAACGATTTCAGATTAGCTTTTAACATGTTATCTATACTTACAATGTTACAAAGAAAATTGGTAATTTTAGATCCTTTGGACAGTTTTGGGGTTATTTTTATAATCCTGTGAATAGTTCTCAATATATATCAGATATGTTTATGAATTTTGGAATTATTGTTATCAGTATTTCTCTTTTTTCCTCCCCCCTCCCATGCCCTGCTAGTATGTTTTGAAAGTGGTGTGACATTCATAAGGTTCTTCACAACAGTGTATGATCTGTTATTAATACTTGCGTTATTCCCATTTTGTCCTGGCTGCATCGAATATGTAGAAACATCATGGGGCAATCTAAACATAACTTTGTGTAGTATAACAACCACCCACATTCTTGATTTAATGTAATAAGTACCTCATATTTGGATCTCTTTGCAGTATTTTGGCCGCTCTGTCAGTTGGATTTTCCTCATGTTTTATCTGAATACACAAGATATCAAGTAGCCTTTACAGGTGTTTTTTTTGAGTGGCTCATTTTATGTCATTTTTCTGGCATTTTTTTAATCCTGTAAGATTCACCATGTATCAAGTACCTTTATGCCTGGATTTTGCATTATGAAACTTGTTTATGTTCTGTTTTGTTGTTTCTGTGTAGTTAAGTGGTGAAAGTCTACACAGAGTTCTACAAAGTCAATTTTGAGCTTTACTGCTGTTGGATACTACTTATATGTTACTATTGTGACTGTATTTTCAGTTGACCCTTTACCACTTCCAATCATGCAGGGCAATATTGTACTGGCTTTACAGTATAAGCAGCTCTGATCCAAGATTATTTAGAGAGGAGTGGCTACTGCCATACTGAGGTATTTACCAAATTAGGCCTGAAATAACTTGAAGTGTGTAAAAACATGCATTATAGAGAGTTCTGGGGGCTTACTCCATCTTTACTAGGATGCTAAATCTGGATCTAGTTCAGTGACTGTGTACTACATAAGTAAACTTCCCCCCACATCATCATTAAATTGTGCTTTATATTATTTGGAACTCTGAGGCTTTTTGAAATCCACATTATGTAGAAATTGAGAATAGTTGCAGCACTAGCAGTCAGCCATATTTCATGGGGTATACAGGGTAGTATGTCGAAACATTATTTGATATAGTGCTAGCCCTAGTGACAGTCACTGGCGGGTAACAGAAAGTATGCCACTAGTACAGTCATCAATCAAAAAATCCAATGAAGCTTCATCTGGAAGCCAGAGTGCTTCACTTGAACAACAGCAAAAGCAAGGTCAGAAAAGTAGCCATCTTAACTACTGCTGCTCCATTATTGCCAATGATGACTTTGAAATCTAAGGATTGATTATAAGGATTCAAAGCATAATTGTTTATCCTAGCAATATCCAAGCCTGCTAGAATAAACAATTCTTCCTTGAATCCTTATAAAGAAGTAAACAAGCAGACCTAAAAACCATAGTAATGTGTAAAAACTTTGAAATTCATCATCATGGATATAGCTATGATCTGTAAAAATTTTCCTTGGCCCAATGATATCCAACTCATCATTATCAACATCCATCCAAAACAAGGAGCACAGTGGGAGAATTAAGACCATTCATAGGAATATTCTAATGCACATTTGTGATGAATCTGTCTCTCAATTGTATATAGAAGAAAAAGGTTGGTAAGGATCAGCTGATGAGTAGCTAATATCTATGATGCTATCAAGTTAACACCTCTGACTATAGGGTTATTACGATATATTTATAAGGCAGTTTTAGGCCTTGGGCTAGGGCTCTAACTAGAGTTTAAAAAGTGTTTAAAACTCATGCAGTTTGAGAGGCTCTGTTTTGGAGATTGTAAAACTCTGACATTGTGTAGTTCTCTAATACTAAAATAATATAATCTACATAAACAACACTCAACAACAACAAATTGGGGGGGAACCCAAACAAAATGAAAGATTATGGATCAGCATGTCAAGATAGAAAGGAAATATGTAGACCGCAACGAGATTGGTGAAGCTTTGTCTTTTTGTGTATATGATTTTAGATGGTAAAGGATCATCTGACAAGATTGTAGTCAACATAAAACAATTTCTTTCTAGGCCAATGGAATATAGTTGTTTGTTTTTAAAAACATTACTGTTTTTACTATTAATGGTAAAAGGTGTGGTCAGTAGAAGCAGAGAATGGAACGGCTTCTAATCTAGCACTTCTAGTGCACATAGTAATTTTAAACTTCACATGAGCACTTCGAACCAGTGAAATAATGATCATGAGCACAGACCTGATAGTAGACTGTGTCTGGAGTGTTCTCATCAGGTGTCCACACCACCATCCCAGACTGACCCATCCGGCAACTGTACATAAAGCTGGATGTGAACTCCTCTAGACTTCCACACCGTTCCAGGATACGGTACGATTCAGTCGTCTCAACAGATGTACACAAACGACCAACTGCACAAAGTAGGTGTTTATTGTTATTCATGAGATCAGACTTTGTATTGCACGAATACCAACTATCATTCCGATTATTCTGGGTATACCAATAGCCCTCCCCACCCCCCCCCCCCTCCTCCCCCAGTTATTAAACATACTAGGATTAAAACATTTATGCACAAAAATAAGAATATGAAAATTGTGAATTGTGTATTCAATATTAAATTTCACTGTTATAATATTATTTTTATTATTATATTAATACTACTACTACTACTACTACTAGCACTACTACTGATGATATTATTATATAATTACTATACAATTAGTATTATTATTTCTATTACTACCACTACTATTATTAATTAATTAATTAATTACCCAGAACTTATTAAATCCAGGTTAATAAACCTGCTCAACCCATCACTAGGGTATAGATAAGTATAGGGTACACACATCCATATCAGGCCCTGGGGAAGAGAGGAGGAGAGGGGGGTGGGGGTGGGGGGGGGGGGGGGCAATATCTCTTTACATAATTATCAAAATGGCTGAAAACTAGCACTTTACCCTAAAAATGGCACTATCAAATCCACTTCTATTTCAAAATGGCACTCCAAATTGAGAGGCTTTAAGCCCACCACAGAATGGGTGATTTTTGTCCAATAAAAACTATTTATGATTGGCACATTATAGAAGAGAGAGTTACTTTGTGCTAAGCACCCATGGGGACATTCAAAATCAGCCGAAGAATATAGTATGCACTTTACCCGTGAGTGGGTGCTAGATAAATTAATAGTATTCCAATTAATACACACATCTGGTATACACCATTTGAGGGGTTGAGCAATTCCCCCAAAATAGATGATGATTGCAATTGCCATCATGAACTCTCTCTTCCAGACTTTTACTGCTGCTGTTCCCGGAAATCCATTTGCTGAGGATAGAAACACAGGCACTTATACTTACCATAACTATTCTGAGTTGCTTCATTTTTTACCAAGATGGTGAACTTGAATTTTTCATGACATAGCAACTCCTAGCTTTTGTTTCTTAACCTCAATGAATCATGAATCTCATATTTATAAAAATTAAGCTCTTTGAAGAGAAAAAGTTATAGCTTGATATGATATTTAAAAAAATTCAAGGGACAACTTCATTACAATGTTGCTTCTGCCATGTGCATGGTTTCAAGCAATATCTCTGCACTCTGGTGCTTGACTTTTGTGACCTGTAAATCTTTCCAAAGTGATCCAAACAAAGTGGATTTGAACTCAAGCATTTATTCATCTCAGTGTCTTGAGAATGTGTTAAGACCGCTGAGCACAAATGGTAGATTTGACAGGTGAATGTCACTGGAAATATGTGGTTACTTACCTCAATGCATTGCCATATCCAAGCATGTAGCAATCTCACAATGTATGTCCAATAGAGTTGTAGTACTGTAATCAAAGTGTGGTTTAATGAAGAGAGTGTGTATGCAAGCTCTTTACTACATTGTTCAAGGGTGATGTAGATCATGGGGGGTTGGTAAACTATGATATATATAGTACCATATTAGTTCACTGAGGACAAAGCTGAACTCTAAATAATAACTTGGAATTTTAGTATAGAGTATTTTTTTACTAAGTGTTTTGTGGTATAAGTTATGGTGTTTCATTTGTTGTATACATACTTGTGGTAATGTCATAGTATGTAGTGTGTATACAATAATCATGTCTTCTAAGTCATACTCTGAGGTATTCGTCACCGGTTAGCTAGCTGTAATAGAGTGTAGATGCTACATATTTGGCGACGAGAATAAAAGGCTGTGGCAGTTCATGGACAGTTGGCACTTTGGACAGCAGAGAAAAGGATTCGCAATCTTATACCGAAAGGATCCCTAGCTATACTTCACAGCTAATGAAATACAGGATGCGACAAAACAAAGGGCCATCCTGTTGGGTATGTATGATGTAGCTACATACAAGAAAAATAAGTGTCTTCTATTGGAGGTTATGTGTGTTCAATATAATCTGACGCCAACAGCAACAGTCCAGAGATGTTTCTTCAATGGTCAAATACAAAAGGCAGAAAAAACTGTAGGCAAATTTGTAGCCTAGTAGAAGGTACATGGGAACATTGAAAATTTGGAGATAAGCTCGACAAAATGATCAGAGATTGATCGTTAGATTAATGAGGAACATTGGCAAAAAAAGGTTGCTTTCGGAGAATAATCTAACCTTCAAGTCGGCCTTTGAAATAGCTCAAATCCTGGAAGCTGCAGAGAAGAATGTGGACCAAATCAAGCAACACCAAGGCTCTGGAGCAGGTATCCATCATGTTGCAGGTATTAGATGCAAGGCAGGTGCAAAACAGACACCACAAGCCATGTCAAGGAGTAGAAATTCTGCAATGGCAACTACAAGCCCACAGCTTGAAGATACCAAGACACAACAAGTCACAACTGTGGGAAGACAGCCACATTCAGAAGAAGCAAACAGCAGCATATTGCTGACTGACCAAAACACAAGCCTTCCTACCAACCACGGAAGGGAGCTATTAAGAAAGCCAATCACATGGAAGTGTTACAGCCTGAGGAGCGACCCAAGTCTGAGTATACGATATGGCCTCAGACAAAGTACAACCAATTTAAGTAACTATAACCCTGGATGGATAGAGATGGAATAGACACAGAAACATCTTTATCAGGGATTAGCAAGTCAATATATGAGAAGCTATGGCCCAATGGACAAGGTCCGACACTTGAACTATCAACTAACTACATTCACAGGAGAAGTAGTTGGAAGCATTGAGGCCAATGTTCCATGCAGTGACCCAATGAAGCACCTGACAGTGCTGATTGTTCCAGGAAATGGTCCTAGCCTGTTCAGCCGAGATTGGTTGAAGCATATTAACTTAGACTGGTCTTCCTTGCACTAGATGTGAATTGACAAGAAGTCGTGATCGACATGCAGAAGTTTTCAAGAAAGAGCTTGGGCTAGAGAAGGATGTGAAGGCATAATTAAATGTGAATCTTCAAGCTAAGCCAAAGTTTTATTGACCACACACAAGTGCGATTACAACAGCAGATGAGCTGCATTACAGGTCTTAAAAGCAAATGGCTTAACAGGATTCGTGGAGACTATAAGTTCACAGCCAATCAACCAAGTTGGAGGTATATCCACTCCCTTGAGCAGAGGACGTATTGTTTACAAATATTGATTTGGCTCAGTGTCTACAGTCAAATTCCCTTGGATGAGGAATCGAAAAAGTTGTTGACATCAATACTTCGAAGGGATTTTATCAGGATGCTATTTGGAATTGCATCAGCATCCGCAGCATTTCAAAGAACCATCAAATTTATCCTAAAAGGTATTCCAAATATCTCAGTGCAGTTGGATGATATATTAATTACAGGAAAATTCAAACAAAGAGCATCCTAAAAACCTGAAAATGTGCTCACCAGACTTGAGAAAACTGGCATAATTATATTTATCATGCAGCAAGTGTGCATTCATGATGGTATCTATTGGATATTGTGTTACGGCCAAAGGAATTCAACAGAAGAGCAAGAAAGTTGTGTTTATCAGGTTTCAATTTTGAGTCTCGTAAATTATTATAGTAAGTTTTTGCCAGTACTCTTTTTCCCTTGTAGCTACAGGTAGTTGCAGAGAAGAACAACAGCAGGCATTTGACAAAGCTTGCAAACAGCTCACATCAGATTGTTTTACTTGTGCATTACAACCCAAGCAAGTTGCTCATCTTGCTATATGGGCTTGGAGCCATTCTAACTCACCAGTTCAAGGAAAGAGCAACCTATTGCCTATGCATCACAGCTGAAAAAAGAAAGGTTTACGATAATGTTTGGAGAGAAAAAGTGATTTTATCAGTACCTGTTTGGTAGGAAATTCACAATAATATCTGGCCACAAATCATTATAAAGTTTTTTAAGGAGAATGATATTCCAACATTGGCATCAGCCAGAATTCAGTGCTGGGCTTTGAAACTTGCTCCATATGACTATCATATCAAAGACAAGTTAGGAAGGGAGACTGATCTCCTGAATTGTCTACCATTGCCGGAAACCCCGATAGAGGTTCCGGAGCATGTAGAAATGATGGAAGTCCTAGATTCCTCAATAGCCAAAGTCACTCAAATTTTTGTTTGGACAACAAGCGACCCAGTGTTATCTCTAGTTCCTGACAAAGTCTTGAAGATGATGAAATCGGATATCAGAAATTTAGCTTCCTTTGTTAACTGGAAGTATAAGATCAATAATGAGCTGTGAGACCAATTAAACCATGTACAACAAAATGTAATGTATCTGTCACCACTGTTTCAAAATAGCTTTTGTGATGCTACCACTCATAAAGAGGTGGTGGCTGAAATACATCTTTACTGAAAACCAGTAGCTGACAAAATACCGGATTGCTCTGATGTCTAACAATTGGACATATGTGTAGGATATGTAAATAATGATGCAGAGATTTGTGAGTACTTCTTAGGGTTCTGAAGCTTGAGAAAAATGGATGCTCAATCCATTATGGATGTCATGATTCCTAGTCTACAGAGATGGGGTCTGGACTTTTCATTCTTGGTACAAGGTTGCAACACTTCTAGCACCATGAGCTTGGGATATTGCTGGCATACAACAAAAAGTAAATGCCCAATGCCACTTATGTTCAATGCCAGTAACATGTGTTTAATCTCGGTAGTTGTCGCAAAGTCACTTCAATTAGGAATCTGATCAACAATGTCACCAAATTGACCTGATTCCTTGATGTCAGTGTCAAAAGCAAAGCCATATTTCTGAAGTGTGTCACCGAAGATTTGGATGAAGATTTGATTGAGTAGTTGACAGTCAGAAAGGATTCATACAGTGGAGTTAATACAGAGACTGATGAGGTGGTACAGGGCATGTTGGAAGGGTCCAGGAAGCTAACTGTGCCAAAATTCGACACAACCAAATGGTCAGCCTGATGGGAAACATTGTCACATGTACTAAATACAAGACAGTGTATTAAGTCACTTGAAGTAATCATGAAAAGCAGTATGGGCAATGCCAAAACAGATGTGTGAAGTTACATATGACTCTCAGTTCATGAATCACTGAGAGTAACCTAAGTCCTGCAGGCAGCTGACTGCAATATTGGCGATGCATATGATGAAGTGCCATTGGCTAAAGAATATATATGAGATGAAGGTGATGAATGGAGTCAAGTGTGCTTGCATGTTGGGGATCCATCAGAATGGCTACTATCGAACTACAACAATCCTGACTCAAAAGCACTGCACGAATGCTGGCGCTGAAGGAGAACAATCAGCCTCAGTCTATATATGTATTACTCTTTCATCGATCACGTGATTTGATTCAAGATTTTACAATAGTTACAAATATATTACAACTGCACAAATATTTTTGCCATCTCAATTGGCACTGCTAAATTACAATGGCAAGAATTAATGTGGCAAATTTCTGACTGGATCCGAGATTGAAGGCCTTAACGCTCGAAGTGGGAATGTGTTGGAAATGTTACACTGAGAGCTCAGATATAAAACCTGCAGTAGCCACTGAGACCCTGGCTATATGCAGCTGTCAAATATTTCCAATTAACTGGAAAATCCATGAGATCTTCCTGGTGACACTTGTCGACAATGTTTCCTGTGAAAGCTCATTTCTGCTCTCAGGCAACTAAAAACTGGATGAGGGCATATATAGGACAAGCAGAAAGGTTTGGTGTTGCAGCTGCAGGTCAAGGAGTGGCCAAAATACCCTCTCCAAGGGACATTTATGACAAGAAGGACAATGTAGTGCTATTGACAATTTGATGGTGATAATGGAGATAGGACAGTAATCTATATAATATATATAAATTACATCCTGTATATAAATTACAATGACCTTCTCAATAATGATGTTTCTATTAGATGCTCTAGCCTTCATTATTAATCCTGATAAAGGCTAGAGCATCTAGTCAAAATGTCGAGAAAGTAAAATTCAACGAGAAGGTCATTGTAATTTTGTCATGCCCACTGAGAGTTTGTTGAGAGTATATATGTATGTACTGTCTGTGTGCATATGGCTTATGCCTGGCAAAATGCAAACTTGGTGAATATGTCGATGACAGATCAGGGTGGGAATCAAAAGGTTCAAAATGCTGAAAAGAAAATTTGAGTTTTTTGTAATCTTGAAAATAAAAAACTTGGTGAATTTGTCGAGGGTAGAACAGGGAGCGTTTCATAAAAAGTAAAAAGTTTCAAAGTTTAATATTTTATTTTTGAATAAATTCGCTATCCAGTGTTCATTTCATGAACATAAAAAGTAATGTAAAATTTGTAAATAACTAAACTGAGGCAGGGATTCATTATTTTATTTCCGCATAGAGTGTGGGTATATATATACTATTTAATATTTTTTATGAAGTGCCCCTTTTGGCGAAGGTGTTTTGTACTGCAACCCAGCAATTCTTTTCCTAGATATGACTGCAAATATCAGTGGGTAATAATCTAGTTACTAATGTAATCCAAGTTGGAGGATAGATCAATTCTACCCAATGAATATATAGCTTGATGGTACTAAAATGTTAACAACCCCCCGATGATTGATGGCAGGTAGACTAAGTCCAAGCTTTTTGTGTGACAACTTACTTCCTTCTTCATTGCCATTGCTGTCAAACCCAGCATATATAGTTTCAGCCTAGAAAGAGTAAAGAGAGATATGTAGAATATATATATATATTTGTATATATATTGAAATATACATGCAGCATGCACAGAATGTGTACACATTTAAATAATAACAATAACCACCTCATATAACACAAGTTGACCATGTGCTGCATGAGAGTATCTTCCTTGCTACTGACTAGCTGTGGCTCAATGATACATGAGAGGTTTTCTGTAGAGATTGGTCAACTCGGACCATTTGATTTGTGCATGACTACTAACCGGGATTCAGTAGGCAGAGTACAATTGTGCATAATTAAGAGCAAAATCTTTATATATATATAGCATGCTGGATTGATATATAGTATGAGCTGACAGATAACATTACTTCACTGCTGCTTTGCACATGCACAGAGCAGGGAAATATAGATGTACCAAATGAAATTTGAGTCAATAGTGAAATCAACCATTATAACTGGAATTTTTCCCTACCACTTCCTCCCATTTCACTTCTCAAATATCTCACACTTTTCCCTTCCCCTTCCTCGCATTCCCCTTCTCAAATATCTCACAGCTCTCTGTTCTGGTGTGTTGAAGAGATATCCACCCGAGGGGGAATCAGTGATGTAGAATGGGTGGTAATTGGAAGAATCATCAGGGTTGTTCCCTCCATTAACTATGAAGGTGTAGGTCGTTCCACGCTGGACTTCTAGCTTAGGTATGAGCAGGTCATTGATGTACCACGCTATGCCCCAGCCCACCTGGCCTGTATAACACAACAGGGGATAAAATCTGAGATAAGGTGTCGATTTTACACACTAACCGAGTTTAAATTGAGTTATTGGTACACCTGGTCAACGATAATAAAAATATTAAAGGAACTTGAATCATCTCAAACAAAAGATACGAAAGCCTGAAGGCAGAGACTAACTATAAGCATTAGTAGAAACTAAAGGGTAACAATTTATTGTTTGTCCCAAAGATGTAGCGTAGAGAACAACAACCAAGTGATATATAACAATATAACATGTTCCTAAGAGAGCAAGAGGTGAAACAAATATCATTAGTACTTGCATGTTTACAGCCAATTACTACCCAATCTGTCATCCTGTCGACACCCAATTACTTTACCTTTTAAGCTAGCTATATACATACAACCCAATGAAGGATGTGGTCATCTTGTTATTATTTGGTTTCTCATGATGGAGGAAATTCAAACTTAGTTATTGTGTTGGCCAAGGTATAAACCACACTTGGGTATATAAGTCACAGGTGCAAATCACCTTAGCTCTGTTGTGCATTATTGAACTTCTTGGAGGGAACTTAAATCCTTATTAACTATTTAGTGATGAAAATAAAACCAGCGTGTTGCACATAATTATTATGTGCATGGATGAAGTCATGTGACAAAGTAACAGCTTATTGCCTTCTTCATTGCTGCAGACTCTATCAGGTTAGTATATACTAGGATGTGTTAGCTTATCTATCAACAATAAAAATAAACAAAGCTCTTTGAGTACTTATTTGTTTTCTTAGCATGCTAGTGTTTTGGCTTATGCTAACCTCGATCTTCTAACTTCTCATACAGCAGGCAATGAATTGTCTTCCTTCAACTATGTATACATATCAATATTTTAATAGCTTCTTTGTTTTCGTTGAAGCATACAACACTTAAACCTCTCTATTTCATCCACTATTGTGTTTTTCTAATGAAGTAGGGTTAGATAAAGCTTCTCTAGCAAATAGTTCGAGTTGGATTCCAGTGTGCAAACTTTAGTAAAACATTTTGGAAAGTTGCATTCTTTGTGTAGATCATTTGCCAAGTCATTAATAAGAAACTTGCATGCATGGATATATTGGCTATCAAGCCCTACTGAGTTAATACTTGCAAAGAAATTTCATTCCATCATACAGAGAGTATTTGAGGCAATGTTTTATTTGAGGGTATGCTCTAATCGAGGAATTATTACACATTTGTTTGTGGAATCCCTGTGAATATGTAATATGTTCCGGCTTTCTTATGACATGAAGAATGCATATTATGATTTCCTTTGCACTAAACGATCTTTCACTGGTGCTGTTTATAGCTGGCACGATTAGCACAAAAATGTGCATGCACCTCCTAATGACCCACCCATAAATTAACAGTGTACTGGCAGGGTCTGACCAAAGCCGGACTGGCCACCACCATTGAGAGAATTAAACTAGAGATGAGACTGAGCTATAAATCATTAATGGAAAACATCCATTTTAGTCTGGCATAGCTAACAATAAAAGCATCTGATGTCTGTCTGCAGTATGTACACAACCTGTGCAACAACTTTACTGCCTACAACTCTAAAATGGTGTGTAATCTTTTTCAGAATGGGAAGGAAGTTCTATTGACCATCAGATGAACGAGAAGTGGTTTCCAGGCAGACCTGATTGTCCCAGTCTGGCATAACATAGCTCAAGTATATATGATATCACCCATCACCAACATCCATATGTTGTAAATAATGACTTGAAAAGGGCAACTATGCAGAGTGATTTCACTGATTGTGATCATTTGCAAAATCATGAGTTTTGTGCATATGATCTTTCAGACAAAGTTCCCTTTATCAAATCATATATGAATAATGATGATTGGTGTGATCTTATAGACTGGGTAGTGTTTTGAGAGTTAATTTTAACGCTGGGACTCCATCCCTAGGAGTTCATTAGCTGAGAGTTGAAGCTTTCCACATCCTTCCAGAAGGTAATTAAGGCAGTATATTTTTATTTGAGAGTTATTTTGGGAGCAAGATAATACTATATATTGTACATATACCAGTATATAATGTTTATGCCGGTTGGAGAACATGACTCTAGATGTTCGTAATTATGCGTGTACATGTTTACATGGCAGCAGTTGTATTTACATCCAAGAGGGATATATAAAACATACCTAAACTATCCATTCAGTTTTGGAAGAAAATTTTCATCAGGGTTGCCTTAGCAAGTAGTTCAAATATTGATGAAGTCAATCATGAGAGAATGTGGCACAATTCTATAAATATATTGCTAGTAAATATATAAAATCTCCCCTGTTAGATAATGTTCTCAAATCAAACAAACAAGAGTCTGATATTTTTTTAATAGTACAATATCTTCCTCAGATGGAGTTCTGATTGGTTTCACTAACATAAGAGAGGTGAACTCGCAGTTGGTAGCCTTCAAACAAAGTCAGGGCCAAAGCAAAGTTGAACTGGCAAATTCCATGCTGGTTTTGTTGTAAAGAGGATGTGCAACTCCTTCATTTTTCCTATGCTCAATTCCCTTGCTCAGATCTCTCAAGAGAAGAAATTTTCACTCTGTTTTGGAAAGCAGTGAGGTGTCTGGAAAGCTATGAGTTTATGTTATGGCCCTGATATGCGATGTCTGCTAATATAATTATTACCAAAGCCAACATATAGAAGAAGTAAACACATTGCCAAATCCATACAGTGAGGGTTGACATGCAGACTTCTTTTCAGATCTTCCACATCTCATTAAAATTGCTTTCTCCAACACCAGGGAAGGTTGTGGGAATGTTAAAAGTATGTTACATTGCTTATGCTACAGTAGGTGCTTGCTCTGTGATCGTAGTAATCATGATTCCAAATGACACATACTGGGCTCTGATTTGATTGACTATAGTAAATGACTTTGTGTTGAGAATCTATGGTTTAAGTAGCCTCCATCAGCCTCTAACATAGACTAGTGTTCTCGTGGCTATGTCAAAGTTTTTGTGTGCAATTTATCAGTAAAGAAAAAATGAAATTTCAGGGGCTAAAGGGGCTAACATTATGAAACTATGAAAGGAGATGATTAGAAAATGGATTGTGTCTTATCCCAAAGCTCAAGTGTGAACAACATATTTTGTACTAAATTGTCCAACATGAGAGTAGATCTGGCAGCTCAGGTACGAGAGAAAAAGTTGCATTTATGGCTTACAATTTAGGTGTTAAGTGTAATTCTGTGGTTAGGGCACTGGACTGGAGGAGAGCAAGCTGGAACACCACGATTTTTGTAGCTATGTTCAATAGATTACCTTAATGCAAGCAATTTTAAAATGGGAAAACATTCAAGAGATCGCTTCAAGTCACTATACTGAAGTGAATATTAAAGTATTCTGAAATATAATAACATATGTGATTTGTCCCATGTTACTGATTGAAATGGGAATTTCTGCTGTAATTAACTGAGTGGGAAAAAGTGATATGCTTTGGAATATGTGTTACTGGTAAGTGGATGTTGTCGTTTTCTTTCTATTTAAATGACATTATTTCAGTTAAATAGCCTCACATACCATTATGAAATTGTAGTCAAGAAGGATTTTATTTATGCAATTTCAGTTACCACTTTATCAAGTTGGTCCAGTTTTTGTTCTCGGTTCCCAGTGTGAAGATATTTTTAGCAACCAGGCAAAACAACAGACATGGATGAGCAAGTAAAAATCCCAATATAAGCAATTTTCTCAAGAAAACTCAGGCTCTACGTGGAAATGTTAAAGATAACTGCCCGAGGTGATAACTCAAAAGAATTGAAGAAATATATGTCATAACCCCTACCAAAATATAGGGTCTAGAGGACCAAAAAGCTAACTAACTCCATTGTATTAATTGTAGCATTTATAATAATTTGTTCATTGATCAATCTAGATTAATCTATTTATGTATGACTCATTTTTTTTTGATGACAATGTCTAGTTCATTGTTTGTCTTTGGTGGTATATAAGCACCCTTTCATTTACAGTGTTCTTGGTCTGGGTTCTGGAAGTGCCTACTAACTGGAACTTCTCTACTTATCAGTAGAATGTACTAGGGTATCAAGTGTCATCCAAGTATCAAAGGCACTCGAATAAAGTTTGACACCTGGTTTGAACTTGGCTTGGTCAGTTTCTACCACCTAACTGATAAACAATGTTGTATACACAAGTAGCTTGTCATTATCTGGCATAAGCTGGTACACCAAATGTGATATGCATACATCATGTGATACATCACGAAAGGTTCTCACCAGTGATGGCCATGTAGCCACGATTGTTGCCGGATGGGCCAATGTGTGCCCTGAAGACAATGTCGCCTGGCGTTGCTGTGATCTTCTGCTCAGGGAAACCATCGCATATCTCACAAGTGATGGGAATGTTCTGACACTGGTTGAGGGGGGAGCGTCCAAGACGCAGGGGGGCAGTATTACCTAGGGTGTAGGGAAAATGGTGGGAGGGGGGGGGGAGGTATAGGTGAAGAGTGATCAACTATCAATTCAAAGTGTTATGATGGTAATATTGCATGAGATGTAGTAAGTTGACTTTGGCATAATGGACAGGTAGGTATCCTAACATTGCCCAATAAAGGTGCAACTGAAACAAGCAACAGATATAATATATTGTCTTTTGATCATATCTATTCACTTGGTCAAAAACTAGAAAATGGCAAAGGAAATTGTGTGGCAAGCTGAATTGGCTTAGCCTGTTTCACACAGCACAACACATGCACACAAGTGAGCACCATAGTACTTGGGTGGACCTGAACACTCTAGACAAGTGTAGACCATTCTTATCAATATTATGTAACATGCAGCTGACAAATACAAGCCACCTGGTATTGTAGTAAAGAGGTTGAAGTTGTATTTTGTTTGTTGCACTGTCTTTGGAGTTGATTTTTTTGGAGCCACTCTACCATTCCATTCCATGAAACATTAAAGTTCTGACATTACATTTTTCTCTTTCTTATAATATATGCTCATGAGATCATATAACACACACACACACACACACATCACATTACACACCACACACATGCACACCACACGCACACCACATGCACCATATGTGTACAACACACACACACACATACCACCAGATCTGGTAAAGTGTTTGAATGCTGTCTCTTCCACTCCTCCAACAGCCCATACTATATATTGCTCAGTATCAAGGTTAAAGGGCAAGTCACAGTCTGTATCACCTGCATATACATATGTCAAATACCGGATATTGTATCACTTGGGTTAAAAATGCATTCATAATCTTATCTCCCATATTTGGAGGGGATGTAAAAAAAATAGGCATATTGAAACAACATAAAAGGTGATGTGGCAGTCATGATGGATCCATGGGTATTGCTAGAGTGTGACCAATTACCTGGGATAAGCAGTTAGACTACTGTGCATATGGAAATGCCAGTCATCTAGGCGAGCGAGCAAGGAGCAGTAGATCATTGGGAATAAATATTGCACATTCAATGTTCCATTGAGTATCTTAATTCAAGTACATTTAAACCAGAATTGTTTCCAAAACTGTGGCTTAGGCCTAAACTTTCCAGCCGTGTTAGGGGGGAAATGTTTTTTTCAGGCTTGACCATTGAAATGTTATCAAGTGGAATATATCTCTGGGAATTCTTATACAATTTAGTTTTCTTGGCCATTTCTCTCCAGTGCTTGGAGAGGACAGTTTGGAATTGGAATAGGTGTGCATCTATCAAGAATCCAAGCACAGCTCATCTACTCAATAATACAGCCAATCAACGATCATGTAAGGGGGATTTTGTTCGCATAATCAGACCTTTACTGTTGCATAGTGAGCCCGTGACAGATGCCAGAATAATTGATTCTGGGGGAGGATGTGATCATCCAAGATTAGCCTACTTAGGCCATTCTTTAATAATTTTTACTTGTGCTATGCCAGTTTTTAGCTTAGCTAAAGCTCCAAAGCCTGATGTCACTGGATGGACCCAAATACACCATATACATATGCTAGAGGGTGCTCCTTTGGCATTAGACCAGACTAACTGCAGCTACTATTGTGGCTAACCTAGTGTGTTATGCTTTGTTCTTGTTCCAGTATCTACAAGTATCCAGCACCAGAATTAGATACACAGACAGACACATATCAAAGGGGGCTTTGGAGAGTAGATATCTATCTTCTGTTTTACTTGTAGCTTTCTTGGAGAACTTATGAAATGACAGCTTGATGGTGACATAATCTGAAGGAAAAATCAGTCGAGCTAAAAATGACATAGGAAAAATATCAACTAAGCACATATAATGATCACTTAAACTGATGGTGTTTACAGTTAACCTATTGAAGTGAAATAGAACTAATGCAGCATGAATGCGGTAAGTAAAATGACATATTTCCCATCCAGGAAGTAAAATAATAATGTTATGGAGCACATACTTGGGTTGGTGCTCAAAGGTCATAGAGAGAGAATTGTTTGTTTTGTCTTTAACTTTCGTGAATGCACAATCTTCATCCGTGTCCTACAGCCATGTTGATTTCTTGCTGAGGAGCTGCTTACATGGTTGAGTGAGATCGGCCAGCTTTGTAAGTTGGTCGACCATACTTTTAAGAAGCATCGTCATTTGGAGGTATTGGTGATTGGTAGTTTCATCCCTAGTGATAGCTGATGTCTTATCTGGGTCATCTCTGATTCCTTGCTACAGATGACTAAAGAACTTCACCTCACTTTTCCTGAATTCAGACTTGCTTGAATTCAGTGTTACATAAACATTCAGGGATGTATTTTTCCTTCAGAGATTAGTCATATTGACTCCGTCTTTTGCTGAGTTCTTTTTCAACTTCGAGTCATAAAGGGAGTGGTACATTTCATAGGTGACAGAGAGAAAGAGAGGTATGGCATCTTCTTTTAGATTGATTTTGTATTCCTCACCTAGGTTACCAGGTCCCTGAAAGAGTGTGAAATACTACCTTTTAAATGCCGTTGCGCAATCATTGGTTTTGGTGGGAGCTTCTATCTTGGTTGAATGGATACAAATCACTAATTGGAGGGATGTTGATAGCTAGGAGTTCCAGGAGGTTTGTAAATTATAAAACACTTTGTGTCACTGATTTATTCTTGTGAGATAATTTGCCTTGGAACTTCTTGAGAGTGTTCAGTGGTTGACAGGAGGGACTATGCAGGATTTCTCTGCAGCAGCGAGTGGAGGTTTCTTTAGGTCTATTTGAAAATAGCTGCTACATATGCTCCTGCTACCTCTGCTCCAGTGTCAATTTGAACTTGATTCACTGGTTGTTCCATTTCACTGTAGCGACCGTGCTGTAACTTGTTCTGTTGCAACAGTATTGAGGTAGACTGTCTCTTGCTTGACTTACTTAGTGAAGCATTGGGTGCCGTAATGAACTTTTTTATTGCATTGATGGCAAATTCCATCCTCTGCAGGACATTTTTTATGCATACATTCTTTGATTATTAGTTTTTCATGTGGATGAGGGTCTTTTCCGCAAAAACACTTTTTTTAATTCACTGTTTGTGTCTCACTGCTTCTTCCATTTCAGTTTCTACTGTTGTCATATGTATTTGCTGGTGTCCTGCCTTTGAAGGATCAGTGCATTTGAACTGCTTCTTCCTTTGAGCAATCACCATTGCTCTACAGCTTCTCTCTGCCTGATCTTGCTTTAGTGAGCATTAAATTGGAATCAAGAACTGTTGAGGCAGTATAGCATCTCAGATTCCCACTACTATTCAGTCATATGATTTCATCCTTTAGTGCACCACAGTCACAGTTTTCTGCTTCCTGCTAGTGTATAGAGCTCCACGATGAATTATTATTATTCTGTCTCTTCTTCATCCTGGTTGTGTTAGTTGAATCTTAAGTTTATAGATCATATTTCATAATACTTTGAACAAATATCGAATTTTTCAACCACTGCATCATAGACTATTCACTCTTTTGTAGTGACATGTGTAGTATCTTTGGAGACTCTGCTAATCAAGATGTGACATGGGATTGTTTGAAGTGAAATTTCCATCTTGGTCAGTCGTCGGATGTTCAGAAGTTAAATTTTTCTAAAAATTCCAGTCGAAGTTGAGCCATCCTTTGATTGTTCACTATATTACACCACTGTCATCATGTGGTACTCTTGTAGAACTTAAGAATTGATAGCTTGACGGGAAAGGGTATTTATACAAAGATTAGCCAATCTAAAATGCACTTACAGAATGCAGAAATACTAATGTCTATCATGTCAACTAAGCACATATAATGATCACTTAAACTGATGATAATCTGTTTACTGGTTAAACTCATTGAGTGAAATAGAACTAATGGAACATGAATGCATCAAAGGTAAGCACATTAAACCCAATCCCACAAGATAACAAGCCCAGTACTTGAGTAAAGCTTTAGCTAGTAAGCCAGTCATTATAAGCTACATAAAATAACCAGTAAACTAGCATCTTTATTAGGAGAGCTTCTCGGACATTCCTACTCAGAAATTTGTAGATCTTGAATTGATTACTATTGCTTATCACCACAGGGTGGGCTAATTTTGAACAGTTACATTTAGAATTTTGATTAGTTTGAAAGCAATTCAACTTGTTATCAAGGACACCAGATGGCACCACAAGTAACACTGCATGGCACTCGATACCATTGGAGTAACACCACTCAATATGAGATAAAGGGTAGTATGTATGTAACACTGTGTAACACAGCACAATAAATGACACTGGACATGTAATATGCATAACACAAGAATTAAAGGGTCAACATCACACTATGGCATAATGACAATGTACACAAAGAATACAGACTTTAACTGAATAAGATGCATGTACATAACATTTCATATAAATGCAAGAAATAAAGAACACCATGCATGTAAATGCCACGATTAAACCATGGCTCTAATTATGACACCAGCAATTTATCACTAAATTAATTTCTACATGCATATTTGATTGAGAAGGGAAAAATAAACCAGGTTTGACTAGAAAATTTGTAGCCAAGTCTTACTTGTAGTGAATGGCCGAGTGAAGCTGACTCGCTGCTCCCTGTTCACATTAAAGCCACTCACAAACACCACGTCATCCCTGCACGTCCCACGAAAATTCATGGCATCAGGACACACACCCATGCCTGCACGACACTGAACATACATACACACTTGAAGTACAAAGATAATTTCCAACACATGGGAAAAGGGGCGTAATAAGGAGAGTTTCTATAATTATATTATTACCTATTATCTATATATTAATAGGCCTTGTCCGTCCGTCTGTCCATCCATTAGTATATCATGGTAATATGCATGTACAGATCAAAATGTATTCCTTCGCTTGACTATGGTAATATGGTAAACAGGCCATCCAACTTGTGATTGCATCATGATTATATGCATGCAGACCAATACGGAATCATGAAAAAAGTGACTAAACTATGGCTACCCCACAAGCTGTAGCATAGAATAAGAACTACACATGATGTAACAGAAAGCAAGAGAGCTGCAGCAGAGAGACAATGAAGGAGAAGGGATACAGCAAAACAGTAAGTGAAACTGCATGAGAAACTGCAAGTAAAGTTGACTGGGAAAGATAAATGAGTTCATTCCAACCACACAAACAGAGGTCGACCAGAGAACAAATTAGCCATCACAGAAATTTCAGTGAGTGCAGGGGATAAGGATAGAGTGTCCAATATAAATAGAAGGAGAGAACTGAGGACTGTACTTCCCTAAGTGCAAGGGGTGAGGAGAGAGCAGCAAATACTCGTAATTGAAGAGAACTGTAGGCTGCACTACCAGTGATTGTAAGGGATAAAGAGAGAGCAGCAAACACTGATACTGGAAAAGTACTGAAGGATGCATTCAGCATCATGGGGCTAGGCAAGGAATTACTGTTACAAAAATTATTATTCATCATGAAGTATTTAATACTTATGTTACCCATTCTAGCATATTTGATGTATGGTATAAATTCACACAACAACAAGCAAGAGTGGACTACAAGAAAATGTAGAAGAGTCCTCTTGATAGAATTGTGATGTGCCAAAATCATATAATCCTAAAGACCTAATAAATGAGATAATCATTTTACCACCACACAAAACATTTGTATCTCTTGCGACTTTCTGGGGTACTTTCTAGTTATTATTATTATTATTGTTATCATTACTGTTATCATCATCATCATCGTTATTGTCAACGATTACTCTCAGCTGACATCATAATATGCTTTAACTTTTGCCAACCAAGCAGTGATGAAAGAAATGTCCAGAGAGAACTGAATGGAGAAAGGTAGGGACTAACAAGAGTAGCATTAGCAGATGAGGAAAAAAATGTTCAGAGAAAGCTGAACAGAGAAAGGCAGAAACTAACGAGAAGAAGTACAAGTGAAAGTTCTGGTAATGCTAACTTCTACTTTGGGCCAATATCCACACTCTGCCAGCATTGTGATCCTAATATGGAGACCCTGAACTGTTACTACACTGGAAAGATTAGTCTATCACCACCTATCGAGTACACACAAACACTGCAAGAAGTATTTCTGAAAACAATCCAACCATGCAAACAATTTTCAATTTTCAACAAAACATAAGAAAATAGAGCAGAGTATTCTCCTTTGCATCTAACATAGGTACATATATACATTATTTGTAACATGTTATATGCAGTACATAAGTAGAATCAATGTTTATTAGTTGTTTCTAGCATAAATTGTTCAGGAAAAAATAACTGCATAGTCTCTGTGCTTATTGTCTAGTTATTAATATTATTCTCACAATGACTTTCTCAATTAATCAACTTGAAATTTACTCTCTCAATGTTTTGGCTAGATGCTCTAGCCTTCATCATCAGGAATAATTATTCATGATGTAACCTAGAGAATCTAGCCAAAGTTTCTAGAGAGTAAATTTCAAGTTGGTTGAGTAATTTGTTACATCAACTGAAAGTTCAATTGAGAGATTATGATTGTTGTTGTTAGTATTATAATTTTATTAATACAGTATTACTTATTATTATTATTATTATTATTATTATTATTATATGTAAATCATTATTATTATATAGTTCATGACAGAAAAAGAAAAACAGAAAATATACATTAATTATAATGACAAAGATATAAATAATAATAATAAAAATAATAACCAAGTTAAACCAGAGGAAAGACACTCTGAAGAGAACAGGTTCCCCAAAATGATGCTGTGTTACCCCGCTGCATGGCAACAGATAGCCTCCACAGCAAGAAATGGTGTGAAAGATGTTCTACAGTCTCCTACTGAACTCAGCGACCTAGCACAGCAAAAAAAAGAGCGGGCCTCGGGGCTAAAAACTCCAGAGGTCTCGAACACCACTAGCACAAAATGATGTGTGGCCAAGATACCCAAATATTTCTCTTTTTTGAGAAATTCATCCCTCTCAGCTACCACAATAGGATCTCCTGAAATAAGGCTGGTTTAAGATGGGGAAAAGTGTCGAGGCATGTAACATTCCAGACAAGTACATGACCATTCTTCCAGACAGAGGCACCATCATGGCATTTTCCATAACCACGATAAATACCAGAAGACTCTAGGTGTGCGGAATCTTAGCAGTGGCAAGAGATCTTTTAATGATACCACTCATTGCCGCATAACTAGGCTGATGCCCATGACTTCTTCTTCAGTTGAGACCATGTCTCCCTAGCTGGTCCACCTGTGCACCGCAGTGCTGACAAATATGGGGCCTACAAAGTGCTACACCTAGATGAAGGCCTGTAGTCACTCAAACAGTCTCATCATCCATGCATAAACTAAGTGATGACATAGGCAGAGCATACAGCCAGGCTTTAGACTCCTCCATAGATGCAGCCTTGATGTGAGCAGTAGACTTAACATCATGCTGTAGCGAATCCATAAAGGCATTGTATGAGGCCATCACACGAGGGGTATCCCATGCCTTTTGATGGAAGGAAGCTTCAGGGAGAGACTCAGAATGATCCTGATGCCATGAGGCAAGTCCACACTCAAAATCAAGGTAGAGAGAGTCATGGAATCCAGCAGGCAAGATCCAGTAGATGAGGTCGAATGTGCCAATTGCAGAAGCCAGAAAGGTGGACGGTAAGCATAGCAGCACTCCTAATTCCTAAACCACCATACTTGACTGGCAGAGAAGCCTGTGTCCAGGTGAGTGAGCTAGTAGTAAGCTTGATTTCACTTAGGATGAAACATAGGATGTCATCCAACTATGTGAGTTTAGATGAAGCAAAACATGTGCAGTACGTAACAAATAGAGCAGCTTAGGTATGGCAAAAGCATGTTGGAGCAAACAAAGTGCGATGCACCTGTAGGTGACAATTTGCATCACCTCTAATGACTTTGTTTTAGTAGCAAAGGCATCTTTAACTCCCTTGCTACCACCTATAGGAGAGCCTAGGAGGTGGTATCTTCAGGGTTAACTACTAGAAGCTCCAGTATGTGCAAACACCAATAACACAAGGGTCATGGGACATTTTCCTAGGTTCAGCTGCAGACCAACCTCGCAAGCCATTGATTCTAAGGTCCTAAAATCATTGATGACATCTTCTGAATCCCCCAGGCAGCCGTCGTCCAAGTAAAAACTTTCAGCTCAGCTTTTTGGCTCATTAACTTTTGGATTGAGAGACAGAGTGGGCCTAGAGGGTCACATTGATGGATACCCTCAGAGGATTGAATAATCTTATCTTCACCAAAAAGGGAGGAGGGAGAGCTATAGGCAGAATATACCAGAGGTAGGAGAGGAGGAGCTAACTCTTCCATGACTGCGAACATTTTGTCACGACAGATCGAATTAAATGCATTACAGAAGTCTAACTTTAACAAAGCTTGGACAGGCTTTAAGGATCATATGTATATATGGGAAGCATGAACAATAGCTTCTGCTCCAACGTTAATGCCAAAACCAAGTTGAAAGGTGTTAGTAACTCACTCATGGACACCTTCACATGACCAACACACTTGGAAGCTGACCACCTAAGAGTACACATCACTGCAATAGGCCTCACCCCACCGCACATTTTATTCAATGCTCTCAAAGAGGCCCCCCAAAAGAAGTGACACACACTAGGAGGAGCTTTACCTAGAAGAACAAGGTTCTGTTAGAGCTGTTAGCAAAACAGGACCACCACTCACGGCGGAATCACTAATCAAGTGTTGTGGACAAAGCCCATCCGGATCTCTTGCTGATTCACTGGAAAATGAGAGAATTGCTTGGGACACCAAGGCCTTTGAAATAACTATCCAACCTTTAGTAAGAAGAATATGTTGATCACGTGTTTTTATTCAAGGGCAACAGGCTACAGCCATACTACACATACTATCAAATACAATGGCAGAATCATAAATTCTTTAGAGACTAGGAAAGGGGGAAGAGCTTAATAGTTAGTGATCTATACCTGGACCCTGTTTCCACTCTGGAGGTGGTAGTCCACTGCCCTGGCCACCATGTTGTTGTCGATCCAGGCAATTGTAACATCTGCACCATCCATTGATGTACGCTCATTACTGCCACTCAGACCAAAACCCATATACTGGGAGACACTGCATACACACGCATAAGAGATAGACATGCACATTATCAAACAACATAATACAGAGAGGAAGAAAATATACTGAAACAAAAATGGAGAATTAATATAAAAAGCATCTACAAAGAATTGTAATTGACAAGTTTAGGACTTATATAATAATTTGGCAAGACAGACACATTGACTTTAGTAAATGCACTCATGGTTTAGTAAACTAACAATGATTTAAGTTTGATGGCAGATATTGAGTGAAAGTATGACAAAGACTGAGCTGAAAGAAAAGAGAAGGCAACATGAGTCAGAGCTGGAAGAGAACAGATGTGCTGAAGAACACAAACGTGAAGAGAATGAACCAGACCATTTTCAGGTTCCTGCAGGATCCCTCTGTTCAACCTTCACTCTCTCTACATTCATTCTCTCTTCACAAGCCCATGATAGTCATTCTATTTAAGAGCACACGATTATGTTACCATCCCAACATTCTTTTCCCAACTACTTTCTAATCATCTGGATATGAGCAAAAACAGTTTGATAAAGGTTGAACCAAGATAATTTTTGTCTAACAATCAAAGAATGTAAATCAATTCATGTGTGTTTCTGCATTTTGTTCCTCCTCTCAGTAGCCCGAGTCCTATGAAGGTGGATATTATATTATAACCATGAAAGAAGGACAGCAACAACAGTACTAGACATGGCTAGTACAGTCTAGTGTTAATTCAAAATGTACTTACTATTGCTTGATTAACACACATTAACAAACAAGTGTGAATCCACTATTATGATCCTAACCAGCTCCAAAAAGTGTAGCATGAACAATGTAGTACACACCCACATTCTCAAGACTCACCTTAAATCTGTGCTCTGACATCCCAACAGCATAAAGGAGATGAGACTAGTATTTCTATTCACAGTCCAGGCCAGCTGCAATGATGAGTCAAACACCACACAGTTCTCATGCCCTCCAGGGGCGGGCACTGGGGGGGAGGGAGTTGTTACTGAACGTTCAGTGGTAGTAATATCAGTTGCAGTAGTAGAATCGGTTACACCTGTGAAGCCAATTGGACATACAGTCTAAAGCCTCATTTATTGGGGAATTTTCCATGTTCATTTCAATAATTTTAATCCACATATCGACATGGCTAAGGGTGGAGTATTAATCCAGATATAGGGTGTTTGTATACACTGGACAATCCAAAACATGAGTTAGAATCCTAAAGACCACTTGTATGGCTTTTGATGTACTATATTCCCATCTACCTTCCCTTGCGGCGGTTACAACTGGAAGGGTGTTTTGTTATATACCATTAAAAGATAATCACAAGAATTGATTACAACTAGAGGTACTGTTTCTGACTGATCCTACTGTTTCTGGAAGTTCTTCTTGCTGAATAAGGCCGCATTGGTACCTATACCACAGGGAAACATTCTGAATCCCTTCATAAAGAAAGTGCTCGTGGATGGATTTGTTTTTGCTATGAGTTTTGTTATAGACCTAGCCAACATAGCTACCTTGCTGATGGGGGGGAGGGGTAGGCTTACCCCAATGGAGCTGATTCAACTAAATTGTAGCTTGTATTTGCACTCCAAGAAAAATATTCTAGCTGTAGTCTTGTAGCTAAGCTATTCTAGATATAAATCTGATCCTGTCATAGCTGGAGTGGCTACTATTGGAGGAGCTCAAGGCATGCTAGGAGTGTGGTTTTTGGAGCTATTGATGCCTAAAAAGTACCAACGTGAGTTTTAACTGTAATAAACTTTGTGCACATGTGTGTGTGCATGCATTCTGTGTCATGTGTGTGTGCATGCATGTGTGCGTACATGTATATATGTGTGTATTTGGTATTTGAAGAGAGCCTTACCAGTGCTTGGTGGCTGTGTTGCTGGAGCCTGTGTGGTGCCTGTGCCCTAAAATCACAGGAGGTGAAATATAAAGAGTTTGTTTTTATATACTGATTGTTGTTAAACTAAAATCCAGCACAATAGTACTACATTTCTAATAGACATTAGACTTCTCTGCTGCTCTGTATGCACATGTACATGTCTCTGCTAAAGAATTTGGCACTTGCTTATGGGTATGGCTTATACAGAGAAATAAACCGAGAAATAAACATTTGACAACCTCTGCCACATCTATATATTTCTGTGTGAAAACTGAAAGGTCCACCAAGAGGAGTTCTCTAGGAGATCACAGCTTGTGGTCATCTTGTCAACTCACTGGATTAATTTGTAAAGTATAGATGAGAAAATACAAATAGCCAAGACTTAAGTTGGCTCTGTAGCTGCTAAAAGCATGTGACTTCTTCAATTTCATCGATGATGCCATGCTTAAACAATCGCACAATCATTATCTTTGCTAAAATATAGCTCTAGCTAAGGTCTGCCACATCAGCTGGCCAGTAACATTCTTCTGCCACTGGCTGTGGAATAACAGCCCTGGTAGCAGCATTGACAATCTCTGCGTCAGAGCTAAATACACTATATGATCACAAAAGCAGGGTTGCAACTTTGATCAACTGGGTGGAGTGAGTTATTGATGACATAGGCATGCACGAATGCACCACAACTACCCTTTAGCTGGAAATTTTGATGGTCAAAATATTTGACAGCTTTGACATTTTCAGGATGTTGACAGCAATAAAATTTGATGGCTATATACAGGCTAGTAAAGTGAGTGTTGCTAAATCTACTTGTGGCAAGATCCAGCAGATCAGAGTTATGGTCAGCTTTGAATTTTGGGTTGTGGGGGAGAATACTATATATACCATCCAATATGGACCCACATTTTGGGAGCTCAACTGTAAGCATGAGCCTAGTAACTGCACAGATTCTTACACAGTTGCTGCTGTAAACAACAACATAAGGATCCATTTGAATGGCTTGTCAGTTTGCTGCTCAACTTTCTCATCTGCTAGCTTCACTTCTTGGTCCAAAAACTCCTTACAGGTACACCAATTTGCAGGTTCGCTTTGCTTGACATACTTTAGCGAAGACATCCTGTTCTGGAAAAAGTATTGGTGGAAAGTGTACTTGGTCATGTCAGGTGCACATCATATGTAATGTGGGTATGGTCTTCGACCACCAAATCATCAAATTTAATTCTCCATCAATACTTCCAGCTATAGTGTAACTGCTCATAGGATTCAGACCCCAAAAGACTACTTCTGCCAGATGTATTTTAGATATCAACCAAACTGAATGCTTTCAACAGAAGAATGTGATACTAAAAGCTTCTGCAATGGAAAATATTTTGTTGGATTGCTATCAATGGTTGCATCCTTTTATTTGGCACAAAATTAGTTTGGGTAGTGTAAAAAGATGTGAGAGACTCTGAAAGTGTGTGTCTGATATCAAACTTTTGACAGTTGGCAAACCTCACGTCTAAAATGTCATATGCTCATTTAAGTTTTCTCTTTATAAAGTGCACCTTCCTAATACCAACTTAACTACAACAAAACAGAGAGGAAAATAAGCACAGGAAAGAACTGGAGTGATTTGTACAACACAGAAGTTACACTTACTTTCAGTCTGCAAGGGTCAGCCCCATCTGATTCCTATAAAAATATAAACAATATCACAGCCACATAATTTAATATATCATGTGAAACTGCTATATCCTGGGATATTTTTGATTGGTGAAATATTATCATTTTCCACAGAATCCAATCCATGAATATTTAACCCCTCGAAGCATTCCCTCATAGTCATAATGACATATTCTTATGTATATCAAAGGTAGAAGGACAATGAACAAACTATTTAAGTCATTTGATCAACAACGCTATACTGTGTTGCTTGTCCTCAGCTGGAATGGCCAGGATGCTGAAGGAGTATGGCATGACTGGAGTGGCACGATAGGGGTCGGATGTGGGGTTTGGAGGGGCTTGGGTTGTGGCTGGAATGGCACGTATTGGGATAGTGTGTTGGGTCTCGGGTGGCAGGGTGGGGCTGGGATGATATGGTGGTAGTGGGGTGACATGGTGTGGCATGACAAGGGTGGCATGGTGTGGTTGAGGTGGTATGGGGGAGTGGGGTGACATGGTGTGGTGGTGTGGCATGACAAGGGTGGCATGGGGGAGTGGGGTGACATGATGTGGTGCTGTGGCATGACAAGGGTGGCATGGTGGGATTGGGGTGGTATGGTCAATCTAGGCATGTTGTTGCTGGGGTGGCAGTATTGCCGTCAGAAGGCACATGCATCGTTTGGTGGCTGGCGGTCTACAGCTCTACCAGCGGCAACGTTGACTTAATTAACAAAGATGAATGATGGGCAAGTGCACAGAAATCAAGTAAATGAAATGTGTTCTCCCACAGAGGATCCAGGTACTGCTATGGAACAACTTTCATTATCCTTCTCAATTATGAACTGAAATCGTATTCTCTCGACATTTCGACTAGATACTCTAGCTTTCAGCAGGAATAATGAGACTCTAAGAATCATGTGCTATATACCAGTAGCTAGCTATTCACCACGTGCTACAAAATAGCTAGCTACCGGTATATAGCAGGTTCATGCGAATCTTAGCATCACATTATTCCTGATGAAGGTTAGAGCATCTAGTCGAAACGAATAACATTTCAAGTTGATTATTGAGAATGTTACATATTGTAATGTTATTATGTCATCTGAGAGTACATTAAACTTTCATTATGCTCATGTGCTTTAATCATCTTATAGCAATATATAATATTGTTAAGTAACCAATTAACCTTATGCACCTACAGGTAGCTCAGGTATTATTCATAAAACTATGAACCATTCTAATTACCAAGGTTTTTACCTGCAGATGCCAAGTAGACACAGTGGGCCCAGTAATGATACTTATACACCACACACCACTATAAGGACTATTATACCATCAAAAAAAAGTTGTTACGTGTTTGCTTTTGTTTAACTGTGAAACCAAGTAAAACAATTTTTTTAATGCCTGATGATCACAACTACTATCTCTTCCTGGTCTTTATTGCTGGAATTGGGAGAAAAACTGCACAAGCACTATGCTTACCTGGAGTCCATCTGAATCCCTTTGCTCCTGAGAGGTGTTCTTGGATGCATTTCTTTGCCGTAAGTTTTGTGGTAGACATAGAGTGGTGTGGCAATACATTCAGTTTGCTTATCTCAATGTGGAACTTATTTATTTGCTTTATAATGATATGAACAGTTTAAAAAGTTTATTCATGAAAAAAGTAAATATTAAAAATAAAAAAATAATACAGGTGTCTAATTCCATCCAGTGATGGATCTAGGTAGTCTTCCTTAGTGTTCCAGAAGACTGTCAATTTTTTGGTGACCTCTGACCTTTTCAATTGATCGGTAAAAGGTCACCACAATATAAGCATGGCCAAAAGAAAGACTTCCTCAGTGCAGAACTTGTTGGGTTTTGGCTTGAAAAAAATGAAAAAAGCTGCAAAAAAGCTGCTCAAGGTAATAAAAAACACACACAAAAGTACAGAATGATAGCTTACTTCTAGCAATAGCTATTATGCAGGGTTGCCAATGTTTGCTAGCATGAGAATCGGCTATATAGTAGATATGTCTGGCATGCGAGTAGATGGTAATTTGTTCCTCGTGGGGCATTTCGCTGTAGACCGTTCACTTGTTAACTGTGCGCAGGTACCCGGATCGACTCCAGGATACCCTTCGCCTCTCTCCTGCTGAAAATACTGCAACAAATTCAGATCATAAACTACACTACCAGTCGGTGTTTATGATGACTGCTTCTAACGTCGCAAATCTCATGCCTGATTTGTTTGGTTTGGCATGAGACTGAGCCTCCAAAGCATAAAAGCGTGAGAGTTGGCAACTCTTGACTGCTTAGCTATAACTAGAAGATTGTGCTAGTTATGAATTAGATAATTGTCACTGTTATTTTGTAATCAATGGTGCTGTAGAATAAATGGTGTTTTACCTGATGATTCAGATTGTAGTACTTCACATGAGCATCAGAATCTACTTGAGCTTGTCTCTCAAGGAAACAGCGAGAAGGTTAAATCACTGAGTTCAGCAAATCAGGTGCAGGTACGAGACATAGGTACATTTAACAACATGGACTCCCATGATAAAGAAGAAGTATACAAATTCCTTACAGATGTCTGGAAACCTGATAAAAAGGTTTCATTTCCCAAGAAGGAGGAGTACGGTAAGAAGAGAGCATTAAATTATGAATGGCTTCAACAATATCCGTGGTTAGTATACTCTGCTTTAAAGGATGGTGCATGTGTATTATTCGCCAAACAAACTACTAAAAAGGGTCTGAAATTGGTTAGGCTCTTAAACCTACCTATATACACATAGACCTCAGCAACTCAAAAATTTAAAGAGCACCAGTTTAGTTCATAAAATAGCAGTAGTTACAGCTGGAGAATTTTGGAAGTCCATAGAAAACAAATCTACACCAGTACAACAACAACTTGATCAAGCTGTAGCTAAAACCATACAAGAAAATAGAAGTAAGCTATCTTGAAAACTGTAATATTTTGTGGGAGGCAAAATATATCACTGCATGGTCATAAAGATGATAGTCAGTATTTTTATGAAGAAAGTAACTTTGGAAATTTTCAGAACTACTGGAATTTCGAATTGGATCAGGTGACAAGATTTTGGAGTCTCATCTAGAGATTGCTTAAAAAATGCAACCTATAAGTCGAAAACAATTCAAAATGAACTTATTAACTGCTGTGGAGAATATATTCGTGATTTAATAGTAAAAGATATCAAGATATCTAAATACTTTACTATAATGGGAGATCAGGCAACCGATTGCAGTAATATAGAACAATTGACTGTTGTTATTCGCTATTATAGTGAAGTTTATAATAAAATTAGAGAATATTTTTTAGGATTTCTTGCATGCGAGGATGGTATTACAGGTGAAGCTATTGCAAGAACAATGACAGAATTCATCACCAAGTTAGATTTGGATATGTCATATTGCATATGATAGAGTGCATATCTATGTGTTGTCTCTAGTGATTATTATTCTATTTATGTAGAGAACAGTGCATGATGGTGCTGGCAATATGGCAGGTAGTACAGGGGCTGTTGCTAGGATTAAGCAATCCTATCCTCATGCTGTGTATGTCCACTGCACAAGCCATAAACTTAACTTGTGTATGATGAAAGCTTGTTCTATACAGGTAAAGCTACATATTGTAATCCTCTCAATTTACAGAAATCTATACTGCAGATGGTGAGAAATATGATGGGCACTGTGACAGAAGTTTCAACTTTTTTAAAACTTTTCTCCAAAGAGACAGGTGTCAGGGAATCCCAAACCATGGTACCCCCTGACAATGTTGAATACCTCATCTAGGCTGAACTCTGAGTGCAAGATGAACTGGCATCACCTCAGTAATGTAATTGTAATGTGTTATGATTGTGACTATATTTAGCGAGGACTTATATTACACATGGCTGCTGGATTATAAAAGCACCTCACACGTGATTCACGTTCGGTTCTGTCATGCTTTATGCTCTGTACAAGTCTTGAATGAAAGCTATAATAGAACTTTATATGCTTCTCATAGCTCTAGACGGCGAGTGTTGTGGACCTGTACCCTGCCATAGCTCCAACCAGAGTTAGGTCCATAACAGTTGGTGGCAGTGGTCTCAGATGAACTCAACCTGAGAAGGCGAACAGCCAGTCGCTCAAACAGTACTAACGGAAACATCTTACGCAGCAGGAAGACAGACAAAGACATCAGCGAAGTCGGCAGAATCTGGCAGATGGAAGGTCGAGTTTGAGGACACAATAACTGACAGTGCGCCTTACTCCCAAGAAAACGCGGAGGAGGTAGAAAATATGGAATATCACAGATCACAGGAACATCAGGATATGAACAAAGAAAAAGACTCAATACTGGTTGGAGGACCAGAATAAGATCAGAAGCAACCAGTGTCAGAGATAACTCAGCTCCTAGCATATATGCTAAAACAGAATGAGATAGAAAGCAGTTGAAGGGAACATGCAGAAGAGGAAAGAAGGAAAGAAGACCAGCGGAGATGGGCAGAGATGTTGAGCAGCATGACTAGAGCATAAACAGAACCTAGGCTGTCACCAAGTCATGAGAATTCTACACTGAGGGTCCCTCAACTCCCACCAGTGAAGCGAGGATCACCAGGATATTACATCGTTCCTGGCCAAGTTCCAATGCCACATGGAAACATTTGAGGTACCTCGGAGACTGTGGACTGGACATCTCTCTATGTCCCTTAACAGAGATGCACTGGAGGCCGTGGATCTGATGACACCAGCAGTGAGGAAGGATTATGCCCAGATGAAGGAGAAACTATTGGCACACTTCCTTGTCACTCCAGACACTTACAGGAGGCATTTAGCAGAACTCAAGAAGTCAAGCACTGACTCTTGGGTGATGCACCTCCGGAGAACACAGAGGCTAGTATCCCAGTGGACGGCAGATTGCGAGACTCTATAGCAGCTCAGAGACAAGTTCATAGGAGAGAGACTGCTGCAGGAGATGCCTCATTGGCTATCAATGTGGGTGAGAAACAGAAACCCCAAGACGGCACAAGAGATTGGGAAGCTCGCAGACCCCCACTTGTACAATAAGAGAAGCCATGCTGGAGACCTCCACAGAAGGACACTTGGATACTTAGACAAAGGCCAGGGGAAGACCCAAGGAAGGTGGCAGGGGAAACGAGAAGGGCTGAATCCCAGCAGTCCACGCCAGGAGGAAGTTCAGGCTCAGCCGCAACAATTAGCATACCAGACCAAAGGAGAGAATAAGCCTCATTGGACTGACCTCAGGGGCAGACCTAAGTATGACCCAGTAAGAGGACCCAGGTGTTTCTCTTGTGATGACTTTGGGCACATTGCCTATATTTGTCCCAAGAGAGCACAAGCAAATATGGCACGGACCGGCCCCCTTGCAACCATTCTCCCAGGAATGATCAAAGGACAGCAGGTGCAGAGGATGCTTGTGGATACAGGCGCGTCCAGGACCATTGTCAGGAGATGTCAGAGCTGATCAGAGCTGATAAGTTATTCCTATTCCAGGCAAGAAGAGGCACTACCACTGGCAGACCTCAGGATCTCCGTCGGAGGCAGAGACATGGTCTTGGAGGTCCTGGTGAAGGCAGGTCTACCGTATGATGCTCTACTAGGCCAAGACATACCCTTCTTATGGAACTTGGGCCACCATCTGGAACAGAAGGACTTCATAGGAGCAGTGCAGATACGAGATCAGAAGCTTCAAGAACAAAGACGGAGAGAGGAAGATGATGCAGCTGACAAACACAGTCAAGCAGATGTGACCCCTATGCAGTTGAGCCAACCAGCCGAGATGAAGTGGCTGCAGGAGACTCTACAAGGGTGTGGAGAGGAGGATTTCCAGAAGGTTACTCCACGTCCTAGGGAAGAACAACCCTTACCCACATATCCATCGATACAGGAGATTCCCCACCAGCTACTCTCCTTCCTACAGGCTCAATAAGCACAGACACTAAGAACTTCAGAGTCAGATCCATGATCTACTTGAAGCAGGGATCATTAGACCATCGACCAGCTCATGGGCTTCGCCTATCGTATTGGTTCCGAAAAAGGACAGTAGCACCTGGCTATGTGTCAATTACAGAAATCTGAATGCGGTAACCAGGCCGACCCGTACCCCATGCCTAGGGTGGATGATCTGCTAGATAGTCTTGGACGGTCACAGTATATTTCGGCTATTGATCTTCGGAAAGGGTACTGGCAGATCCCAGTCGAGGAAGGATCTCAAGAGAAGACAGCCTTCGTGACCCCTCTAGGGAAATATGAATTTACGGTGATGCCCTTCTGTCTGTGGGCACACCGGCTGTGTTCCAGCATCTCATGAATCCGTTGCTGGCGGATGTCATGGAATATGCCGCAGCATATATGGACGATGTTAACATTTTCAGACTCACCTGGGAGGACCATGTCGAACACCTGCATCAGGTGATGACCTGATGCAGAGAGCTGGACTGACAGTCGACCTTGCCAAGTGTCAGTTAGGAACAAGAGAGTGTGAGTTCCTTGGTCACAGGGTCGGCAGAGGAAGAGTGAGACCAATCCCTAGCAAGGTGAGAGCTGTTAGGGAGTTCTCCAAACCAGTCAAGAAGAAGGATATTCGTTCATTCTTAGGCCTTGCAAACTATTATCGGAGGTTTGTACAGGGATTTTCAGAAGTTGCAGCCCCGCTGCATGAGATGATGAAAAAGGAATCACCCAACCAATTAGTCTGGACGCCAGATCGAGAGACGGCATTCAGAGATCTGAAGGCAGCATTGTTATCTGAGGCCGTACTCATTAGCCCGGATTATGACAAAACCTTCATGCTCCAGACAGACGCTTCTGGCACAGGCCTGGGTGTGGTGCTTAGCCAGAAGAGTGAGGAATGTGAGGACCAACCTATTGCCTTCCACTCAAGGAAACTACTACAGAGAGAGAGACGTTATTCGGCAGTAGAGCTCGAGTGCCTTGCAGTCGTTGAAGGTGTGAAACACTTCAGGGTGTATCTTAGTGGAGCGCCATTTGAAATATACATGGATCACAAGGCTCTCGCCTATCTCCAAAAGTTTCGAGATGTGAACAGCATGCTAACATGCTGGTCTCTCGCACTTTAACCAACAGTTTCGAGATTATTCATAAGCCAGGGATAAACAATGGCAATGCTGATGGCCTCAGCAGACAGAGCTGGCCGCCTGACAAGGAGCCCACTCCAGAAGAAGTAGGGGGAGTGTCAGGGAACCCCAAATCATGGAAACCCCTGACAATGCTGAATACCTCATCTAGGCTGAACTCTGACTAAACTGGCATCACCTCAGGAATGTAATTGTAATGTGCTATGATTGTGACTATATTTAGCGAGGACTTATATTACACATGGTGCTGGATTATAAAAGCAACTCACACGTGATTCACGCTCGGTTCTGTCATGCTTTATGCTCTCTACAAGTCTTGCTATAATAGAACTTTATATAACGCTTCTCATAGCTCTACATGGCGAGTGTTGTGGACCTGTACCCTACCATACCTCCAACCAGAGTTAGGTCCATAACAGTGGGACAGAAGTTTTAACTATTTTAAAACTTTTCTCCAAAGAGATAGGCTGTGCTTGATGTTAAAATTGCTGGATTGTGTCCATAGGCAAAGATATGTACAGAACAAGGTGATAAAATTATTTTATTTCCACAAGAATAATATTATTGTCATTATTTATATTTGTGTATAGGTGGATCGAGAGATTTGACTCATTGGACACAATATACTGCCTGACAGAAGCAGTTGTAGTGAGCTTGGATCACATAAGAAATGACTGATCCTTTAATGCAGAAAGTATTTCAAAAGCTAATGGCTTATTTCATGCTATCACTCAAAGTGATTTCATTATGTCCCTATTGTCTGCCAAGAGTTTCTAGCATATACCAAAGGCCTCACTATCAAATTGCAGGGAGAGTCAATTGAACTTGATCAGGCATATAGAAATGTAGAAATTGTAAAAAAGACCCTTGAAGCTGTTCGTGCTAATGTTTTAGACTACCACAGAAAGTGGCTTGACACTGCTGAGGAAGTGGCTGCGTCAGAAATGAATATTCCACGTTTATGTGGCCAACAGAGAAACATAGGAAATGTGCCTGCTGAGAGTGTGGAGGAATATTATCGGAGGTGTCTGTCTATACCTTTTCTGGACCACATTAACCTTCAACTCGGTAACAGATTTACTGATAGTCAACAGCATATACCAGGTGGCAATGCAGTAATACCTGTGCTACTTAATACAACCTGTTTCACGGCCTTTTGCAATGCTTATGCTGATGATATTGAATCATATTTTATTATTGCTGAACTTGATCTGTGGGAGAGGTGGTGGAGCAATCAGGTTTGTTTAACTAAAACAGCTCTCGAGACTACGCAAGTTATGGACAAAGTTCTATTTCCAAACATCACTGAGATGCTCAAGATCGTTTGCACACTTCCTGTCAACACATGTGAGTGCGAGCACTCTTTTTCAGCACTCAAGAGGCTGAAAACATACATTCGCTCATCAATGGGGGAATAAAGACTTAATGGATTGGCCTTACTCCATGTTCATTATAGTATTAACATTGATGTTGAAGAAGTTCTTAATTATTTGCACATGAACATCCACGTCGTCTATAATGTGTACCATTTTCCTTATTCCATAATATGTTATTCAGGGCTTTCATTTAAAAATTTTATGAGTAATTATGTGTTTCAAATAGTGGTAGTTAAAGACAGTCTGAGTAGATTTGCAGTGAGGGTATATAGTTTAAAAAAAATTTTTAATAGTATTTAACAATGTACAGCCAAATGAATTAACATGATTATAATTTGGGCACCAATAAATGAACGAACCAAGAAATCAAACTGTTAGCACACTGATATGGGAGTCAGACATAAAATGATTAACTTGGAAGACTGTCAATTCAAGTGTCTAGATCAGCCCCTGTGCATCTACTTAATTGTTGGTTCTAGCTGCTATCAGGGGAGAAACAGGGGTCGAACAATATTATAGCAATCTCTATATTTGTTGGTATATAATTCAAAATGGGCCCGTTCCCCCACAAAAAAGTAGCTCATACCTCAGCTAAAACTGTCATCACCTGCTTCTTAACTGTCTAAAAGATTCATCCTCAAGGATCTTTTATGTATCTTTCAATGTTTATCTATCTCTTTCCTCTCACTATAGTTTCACACTCATTGTAATTTTAGTACCAGAAAACTCCAAATATTCCAATACCTTTTGCAGCAACTCTGCTGAAAAGAGTCAAGATTACGGCTCGTCATTGATGGTGGGACCAAGGTAGCGCACATGCCTTTTATAATATATAATTACAATACACCATCATTCTTCAAAACATGACTCAAGCTATGCTATGCTCTATTCCCTATGGAGATGAATTTGAAGTGAGTGGTCAGTTGATTTACAATAATCTTCTAGCAACTATTCAATTATATAATATATATCATCCATGTACAACAATAAAAATGGTAGAGAATTAATGTTTGGTTAGGTCTGGAGTTCTCCGATGCAATTCTTGCCAAAGTCTTTGAAGGAGATTGTAGGTGATTCCTGGCTGACTCTAATTACTACACAACAAGGGTATGGTTTGTGCTAACTTGTGTAGTATAGTGTACAAAAATTAAGAATAAGTTAGACATGGTGTTTAAGTGGAGTCGTGCATGTTGCTGCTTTCTCTGCCACAATGTTAAACCTTAAAATAAAAAAATTAATAAAGAGGAACATAAATAGTTTTGATTTAAACTATATTTGATTGGCTGGTCAAAAAATAAATCCAACAGGATGTAGACCACAACCATTTAGATGTTATGGTAAAGGATTGTCTAACTGATTGTGGTCTACAAGGGTACACTCTTGTTACTTTTCTTTTCTACTAGTCAACCCTATTACTACAGAGTTCTGCATGTGTTAAGCACTGTAGGTACAATTATTCGTAAACTGATACTCGCACTAGTTTCCCCCCTTCAAACAGGTTATTGCATTATCTTTTACCACATGAAAGTGCAAGTATGTGATAGGTGTCGCTTGGCAAAAACACATGGTTTAATACTAGAAAAGTGAGAAAGAAGTTAACCGTGGCCCATTGAAGTACTTCAAAAGAAAGAAAGGAACAAACTATCAGTGATGAAGATCGAGGTAAATATGCTGTAGAAAATGGGAACTCTAATGCCCCGAAGCATTTCAAGGAAATTCTTAAACTAGTGAAATGTGAAGGTACAGTACATACTTGTCTCTGATAGCCAGTGAGAAGGAGAACATCACCAGTATCCCAACCAAATCTATGGGCAGGCCTTTGGTGCCTGGCAGTCTCTATCAGCAAGTATAAAAGTATATCAAGGCATTGAAATCAGCTGGCACAGCAATTTCTGGTAATTACTGCTGCTCAAGGAATGTTTGAGGTCAAGGACAGGACTCTGCCTGTAAAAACATGGGGGCAGCATCAACTTTTCAAGGAGGTGGGCAACTTTGTCACTGCCTGTGAATAGAAGCATTTGAAAACATAATATTTTAGTCAAATATCAAGTTTAGTTGCAGTGAACAACATCCCCCCACACAGAGAGTGATCAACTGCATCAAACATCCTTTGATGATGTTACGCACCGACTATCACAATGACCAATAAGGGGACACAACAAGTTGAGATGGTAGCCATTAGATAACTTTTACGTTAGCTCTCACCTTAATTGGTACTTTCCACACCTTGTACCAAGGGAAGGCACCACTTAAACAATCAGGGTTTGAAGTAGAGTATTTGACATCATAGGACAGTTTTACTAGACATTTTTCACTTTGTACTAATTTTAAACATCACTACGAGGCCTACCTTTACAAAGCTATATAAGTTCACTGTATCAGTATCAGCCATAAGTGCATTCAACATACACTAGACCCTTTACTAACCAGCCCTCACTTATAATAACCATCCCTACTGATTAGGTTTGGCTTATCCTATGTACTACAGTCCCATTACACTAATACAGAATTTGTACATTGTACTGTAGGTAAGTACATGTGACACTGCAGCAGTCAACTAAATACACACTTGCAGCTGCAAGTATTACCTGCAGGTGTGCTGCAAGTCCTACCTACTTCTTTTCTTAGGTAAGTAGACGAGACATTGCAGCTGTTGACATTTGCAGCTGCTGCAAGTCTTACCCGCAGGTGTGCTACATGTCTTACCTGCTTCTTTCAAGACTTTGCCGAACCTCTGTATGCTATGTTCCACTTCAGCTATTGTTAAGAGACATGCAAATTAAACAGCTGACATTATATCTTTTCTTGACTACAATCATGTTTAGTTGTTTAATCCTCTCACTGGATAAGCGACTTAAGTCGCGAAAACTGATTAACCACAACAACAAAATTCGTAAAAAAATAAAACCGTTCGCGGTATAAACTTCAAAAAGTGTACGAGTATGCCTAAAGCATGCTTCTAATATACCCCTGAATATCTGGAAAATACGGAATGAGGAAAGGGAAGTAAACGTGCCAGCAAACATCACTTCCGGTTCATTCCCGGTCTCGAAGAAGAAATGGTGACCGCTTTAGTAGAGAAGCGTTAGACTTCCTATTTGAGGATGACTTCGGCCTGTCCGAGATTGATGTTAGTGAAGAAGAGGAAGAAGGTGCCTGTGTTTACCTGGGAAGTGGCGTAGTTGATGGTGATGCTATGGCAGCTATAACAGTAGCTGTTGGCACCGACCACGAAGCAAGTTTTCAAAGTATGGGTCACCCTACTCTGCCAAGCAAAGCTTCAGACGATAGCGATGATCATGAAGACTTCCCCCAAGGTAAGAATAGATAAGAGTTGTATAGTAAAGCCTAGTAACTAGCATAATAATAAGAACTATTTCTCTTGGGAAGGCAGTTTCACTCATGGACCTGGAGGAGGGTGAGGAAGCAGCAGAGGAGAAGACAGGGTTAGAGGAGAGGTTATTATATATATATATATATATTATAATGTAGCACTATGTGTTTGTCTGAGTTATGCTGAACATGCAGACCTTCACAGTTCCAAGCATTGCCCTTTTATTTTTTATGTTATGCACACTTTGCACATACGTTTATTTATTTTGTAGTACTATGGACCCTAGCCCTTACTTCCTCTTTGTTATGATATTCACATCTTTGTGGTTTGTTATAATTGACCAAAAAATGTTGTTGAAAAATAGTAACGTTGACTACCTAACATTGCTTATTTCATGTGTATGAAACCGAGCTGAAATAGCCTTTTTCAACCTATAATGATATTCAAATCTTTGTGGTTTGTTATAATCGACCAAAAAATTGTTGCTGACAAACAGTTGTTGTTGTTGACCAAAAGTTGACCGGCTGGTTTCATGTGTAATATGAAATTGAGATGATATAAACCCAATATAAACCCTTTTATTTTACTTCCTGTCTCTTATAACAATATTCACATTTATGTGGTTTGTTGCTAAGTAACTAAAATTTACCATAACGTCCCTTCATGTATCAGCTATCACCTGATACATAGTTGTTGGATACTTGTCTTCATGTGGTCCTCTATAAAATAAAAAAAGTGAAATTGTGTCAATTTTTGTAAAAAGTCCTCCGTAAATCTGTCAGTGAAAGGATTAAAGTACCAAACTCTAGTCTATTCTTGGTTGAGCACCCAGATGCCCCTGTCTATTCTGGTGTTGGACCCACAAATTTAAGTCTATTTCAGGTAGAGAACCCTGTCTATTCCTGGTATAGAACCCATAGAATAACCACCGCTTCGCACATCCAGAAATTTCACTTACACAAAGGGGGTTTGGGTCCCATAGGGTTTGGATATGTGATGGTCCACTGAACTTACAAAAAGTGTCCTAGGAAACACCAAGCGGGTGAAGTGACTTCTTGCAGCCCGACACCAGATAGTAAAAGTCCCAATGTCACACACATCTACTCCAGCAGGAAGAGAAACAGTCAACTCCTCATTTGAGTATCGCAGTCCTAAAACAAATCGTCCTTCGGATGTCCCCCTTTAATTTGTATATCAAGGATAATCATCATGCAGTTACATGTACTATGTTACACAATGTACATGCATGAAATCACATAAATATTCTGCATATATATATATAATTATATCAGCATGATTATCATTTCTCCTAATTTCTAATATTCTTACAAGTTGGGTATTGGAATGATACTGCCACCACCAGCACCTCTTACATCCTGCCCTGGAGCATAGTAGTATAGAAATGCAGCTGTGGAACACAACAATAACATCAAGAACACAATACAATACCTAACAACAATAGTCAAATGATTCAAATTATCTTGACTTCCAGAGGAACATGCAAATTATCTTGTTTTTTCTGTTTTCTCCGCAATGTGCTTAGCTCTAATGCCAGAATCCCTGCCACAACACGCTTAACAGAAATGCCCATTATCTACACTAATAAAGTGAAGTTGTCCTATAATGGCCAAATCAAGTATCAGATAGGGACAAAATTTGACCAGGTGGATGCCCGGATTATTTTTATAAAGTTTGGTCCAGATCTAGATCTGGATATGGGGGGCCACAAAAACGGCCACTGTACTTGACATCATTTTGTTCAGGAATATACCTGTGCACGCTTTTTCATGTTCCAAATGAAGCTCACAAATTACACAACACGGTGATATTACCAAACAAACTATACTTGCTATGTTAGAGCTTGCAAAATACGAGCAGTTTGCTAGCGAGGCTGCCTTACACTATTGGCAAAATTTTCGCAAGAAGTGCATCCATGCAGTGCAGTTCAGTTAACCTAAAGTTTGTGTGAATAAAATCACTGAGATATTGCGACATTATTTGGGTATGTTGACAGTTGTTCCATTTTAGCTGAAAGTCCCATTTTTTGTGAATGTGGCACTCTTCCCTGTTTTTCAGCCATGATGTCTCCACCATCACAAGGAGATTCTATTACTCACTTTGGAAACCTCCAACTCACTTAGGACTTTGGCAGCTTCTTAGACTCCTAAATTCGGTTTTAGGCATTTTTAAGCTCCAGTGTACCTTGAATCTTTACTAAGGTAGTAAACTAGTAGTCCAAAAATTTATTGTGACATTTGTCTTCAGCATGTACCTAACCATCTATCTATCTACATTTTCCCCAACACAATGCATTTGTTAACACCAGAAGATTTCAAATTCCAAATTGACCGATGCATTTTAGCAGTTTTTTGATTGAGTAAAACACAAGCATCACTAAAGATTAGCTACATAATAAACGTGTTTATGTTTGTGTGTAGTATTGAGCCTATATGAGCTGATCTGCAGCTGCTGCATGTAAAATAAATGTTAAGTTGGTTTACTGGGAGGCCTACTGTTGTGACAATAGTTAACATACCTTCAATAAAACCAAGTCAACTACTAACTAACAAGTTAGCACTAGCATTTGGTCTGCCACTAGGAGCTGGAAAGATACTAATCAGACCCCAATCAGAACTAATTTCTCCTCAAGGATGCCTCGTGCCCTTTTCACTAAGCTGGTGCTCATGTGCACCGTCGATCAGTTCACACCCACATATAGCTGCAGGTTCTAGGTAGTCCAAATGAATAGACCACACGCAGTCTATTTGAGGAATTACGGTACATGTCATTTAAGTTTGCAATCGTGCCAATTAGTTGTTGATTTGTTTCACATGTTCATTTTTTTCACATGTTGATTAGGTGACTTAATTCTTAATATTATTCTCCCGACTTTAAATGCCCTGCATTATGTTCTATGCTTCAGCTGTGATTCTCCCCTCTCCCTCCTTCCACATTAAATCGTTCAGGCATGGGAATAGCTGGTGGCGATGAACCCCTCTCATCTTCTTGAGTTTGCCCTTTACGTGCAGTACTAACACTATGGTTTTATTCATTGCCTACTATTGTCTGTAATTCAAAAAGTATAAAAGTATCCTATTCCAGAGTGACTGGATATTCTGTGTGCATACCTGTTGCACAATACATGAACTCAACAGGAATGGTTCACTCTCCTATGCAATATGGTTTTGGGCACAGCTGCCAACCTCCAATGTGCTGCCCACTGGTCAGAATGTATTAGCTATAATTCCATCAGCTTGAATAATTAGTAATTAGTATGCACTTCTTTGATCCATAGTTCACATGTAACCTACATTTATGTTGAATATAATGATTGCTGATTGTGTTTTAACAAGAACAGGTGTGGGCAGCATCGATCAGCCAAACACCCAAACCTCCTCTGTAACAAGACATCTTCTCTAATGCTATTCAATCCGCACGAACATACTATCTTCTCTAATGATATTCATTCTACATGAACATACAGTTTTAAACTCATGTATATAATTATAGTCGATAAAGAAACCTTAGGTTTATGTGTGAACTGTGATTTGTCAATCTGGATGACCATACACGCCCAACCAAATATAATTGCTCTATGGAATAAACCTCCTGCAGCCACTGATAGTGTATTGTAGTTTGGTTTACTTTAGTGACAGGGCATTTCCTTGTCTACCAATATATCAGAAGCCAGTTATGAGTCACTCATGGTTTGGCAAAGAAACTTCCTTTCAATATTCAATTCAAAGACACAACATACAATATTCAGCATACCAATGATAGTCTACATGGATGCATGCCATATGGCCAATAACTGATTGTAGGATCTTGCACTAAGGACATGCACACCATGGGTGTCACTAGAGTGTGTGACCATTACCTGGGTGGGCTAAGCAGTAGGACTATGCGGATGTGTAAAACCAGTCAACTAGGTGAGGGAGCGAAGAGCACTAGATTATTGGGAGCATTGGAATACTAGGTCATGTGATCAAGCACATGACTTAGTACCATAATTAGTCACATTGTGCCAGCATTGTGCTAGCATCAAAGTCACAATGCTAGAAGCAGAGAGGACAGGGTCCCTAGCTCTAGACCAGGCATAATTCAGAACCACATACAATGTTTATGTAGCTTACATGTACCATAAGAAGTGCATTATTATATGAGTGAGTGGATATGCGTATTGACTGTGAGGATGACTTGTTCATTTAATTATATCCATTACCGGAATATTATACTTGTGCTGTATAAGTGCCACATGGTGGCAATACTAAACCTCCCTAGTGGGAAGATACTCTGCTCCAATAAGTACTGTACATGTTATATCCCGGCATCTCTGAGAGCAGTATATGTGTGTATGTTTGTGTGTTTGTGTGTGTATGTGTGTGTGTGTATGTGTTGTGTGTGTTTTTGTGTGTGTTTGTGCGTGTGTGTGTGTGTGTGTGTGGATGTGTGGTGAATGTGGCAAAGGATTAAATAACCCTGTGTGTGTGGTGAGTGAGACAAAGTGTTAAACAACTCTGCATGTGTGGTGAGTGGGGAAAGGGGTTAAACAAATGGTGTGAGCACTGAAAGCCATATCCATAGTTTTGTTTTCTACAGATGCAATAAATTATAAACTAAGATTCATGCCACACAAGATAATAATTCATGAGCAGCCGTGTCCCCCTGCTATGACTACATCAACATGAAGGGGGAGGGAGGGATGAGGACTCTATATTTCCTACCAACCCAGTAGGGCATGGAGTATTAGTCTCTGGCATTTGTTCCACAGCATACTCAGTTATCTCTAGTAGCAACAGTGTTTAGCAAGTCGCAAACATAACAATTCTGTTGTGGTGATAGGTGATTCATATAAAAATAATTTGAGTCCTTGTTTTGGAGCAGTGCAGCACACATGCTGTGTTGTAGCGTGTTTGACCAGCTCACTATTTGCAGGTGGTTCTACTATCAGAAGGATTTGCGGGGGAAGTGTTTGTAGATTGTGAGGCATAGAGTGGGAGACTCAGCACACTCAGCCATTCTTGGTCACACTTATTCGTGGGTTGGATTCTAGCCATTAAGAAAAAATCATGCCTTTGAAAAAAAACCTGCTGTGGAGCACTTTTCATGCATATGCCACGGCAAATAAGAGATTGCTTCATAGATTGGGAGGAGGAAGGTGGAGAACCTCATTTCAAGAAGTTCTCAAGCCCCTTGCACAGCTAAACTCCTTTTTGGAAGGCCATGAATAAAGAGTGGTTTGTGGCTGTATCGCTGTAGGAAGTGACCCATTCATAAGAAGAGCAGTATCTGGGTATGTACCATAAAAGCTCTAATATTAGGCGTCATTAAAATAATAATTGCCAATCTGCTGCGACCAACAAATAGAAAATCGTTCCACCACGAATATGATGTGACAATAGAAAATGGCGCATCTGTATTTAGAATAATATGTTCTGTTGGTCAAATAAATCTAAATAACTACTTCATTGTGCTGCCCAAAGAGGTGCTCTGGTGTTGACTTGGAAGGCAAGCTAGCTACCAAACCCAAAGTGGTGAAAAAATGGACCTGAAAGGCTCTGAAAGTTGTTGTGATTCCAACCCTAGCACCTAGACTGACGCCATCCTCAGCTAGCAAACAGTTACTCTCCAGACTGCATCGTGCCACACTTTGACCACTGCCATCCTCTGCTCGCAAACACTTACTCTCCAGACTGAATTGGGCCAAACCTTCACCATTGCCACCCTCTGCTCTCGGCTGTCAGCTGATGCACTCCTAGTAGACGTACAATTAAGAAACATGAGCTAGCACAAATCCAGGTGTGCTTGTGCTCAGTTAAATGCTAATTCTTTGCAAGCCGGCCATACTTTTACTATGAGCTAAACCCACCAGCTTTTAATGCATTCATGCATAGTGCAACATTAAACACAAGTAGCCATTTAAAAGGATTCTGGCATTGTATGTATCTAAATATGCTTTCCACAGTATCTCACTTTGCCTCATCAACTAACCGTATCTAGTTATTGCTGCTCTGTTTTCAGCCAGTGCTAATTTTATTGACACCGTTCTGGGAGGGCACTTCCCCTTGCGACTCAACATTCAGTGTTTATTTCTCAGGCCTTTTATCTCCCACCTTGTTGTTGTTGTTCGGCTGTTTCCTGCTCGCTCATTTTTCATGTGCAGGTCTAATATCCTTCCGCTGTGACTGCTGACACTGGTCTGGGTCATCACTGCTTGCATTGGTCTGGGTTGTCACTGCTCGTACTGGTCTGGGCCATCACTGCTCCTACTGGTCTGGACCATCACTGCAGGCACTGGTCTGGGCCTTCACTGCTGGCACTGGTCTGGTCCATGATTGTTCGCACTGGTCTGGGCTATCACTGCTCGCACTGGTCTAGGCCATGACGGCTCACACTGGTCTGGGTCATCACTGCTACTGGTCTAGGCTGCCGCTGCTACTGGTCTGGGTCATCTCTGCAACCTGTTCCCCACATTTGTTTTGTTAGTTTAACTCTTCTGTGCCTACAAGGCCATACCAGACCATGCTGGCTCATCCATCTTTGATCTTCTGAGCTAGCTATTAGCAAGTGTCACTAAAGGATTCCCCTGTTTGAAATTATTCAGGACAGGTAGGTCCATATTAGTTTAGGACAGGGGACAGGTCACAGGTCAGTGTCATTCCATGCCAAACCACGTAGCTTCCAGATGGCCTTGATTTTGGGACTACACAAAATGTTTGTTGTGGATGTAGCATAATGTTAAGGGGGGAGTAGCATATGTTAAGGGGGAACCTGACCACTTTTTGTGTATTTTTTTCTATTAAAAAAAATATATATATATTTATTTCCATAACTTTTTGAGGTTCAACTACTTTCAATAGATTTTGTCTCAAAAGATGGCCTCTTCTGTGGGTGCCATGCAATGGTATTTGTCTAGTGATGATTCAATCAACAATGGTCTAATTACTTGCATTAGCACTGAGGTCATTAAAAAAAAAAACACTATAGGATTTGCCTGCCTATAGTATTTCATGGGTATAGTTATTATAGCCAAAACTACACCCTATATCTCCCACTCTATTCGTTAACTACTCCTATATCTCCCACTCTATTCATGAATTACCCCTATTTCTCCCACTCTATTCATCTCCCAATCAATCCATTAACTACCCCTATGTCTCCTACTCTATTCATTAACACATCCTCTATTGTCTCCCTTTAAACAACACAGTGGCACGCATGGAAGTAGGCATGCTTTATCTATGTGAGCAAATGGATTTGATTTGTCCACATCTTTTGACATTAGGTACTTGTATTGTATATACACCATCACACGCACACATGCACACACCACACCAAACATACCACACACACACACCATACCACACACACACCACATATGCATGCACATACCACACCTATATCAATGGAAACTGCATTGGTCTAGGCTTGGAGCGAAGAAAGAATGCCACTAACGATGCTAGCTACTAGTTTTCTACAATATATATAATTATATATAATATGTATAATTATTATGTTTATGTATATATATATATATCAAGTGCAAAAGTGAGATTTTGTTGGACATATATATATATATATATATATTATGTCCACCACATTAAAGTGGTTAGGACTTGCTAAAAAAAATGCACTAACAAAGTAAACTTTTCTCCCAAAATTTAGAAGCTTGCTTTGGTTACATTTAACTTTAGCATCTAGACCAAACCAAAGACTAATCGCAAATAAGTTTGATGCTCCAAAGTCAGGACATATTCTTTCCACAATTTTGGCATAAAATTCTGCATAAAAGTCTGAAGACTTCAAATTTGGCTGCCACATAATCATGCTATATTCAAAAGATTATTGAGTGCTAGCAGGGCCAGAGTTTGTGGTCAGTTTGGTCAGGTTTTGGCCTGATCACTTTTTGTGACTAGAAAAAAAAGTTGTCTTCCCAATGGAGGGGGCACTTACCCGTCTTCCACCTTCATCCCCTCATTGAGGAATTTGCCCAAACATTATCTCTATCCTAAAACACTATCCTAAAACACTACTTGTATGACCGACCATTGAACTCAGCTGGCTCTCCAGGCCTTGCTCGCATGTATGCAACAGAGGCAGAATACACTTAATGGTGGAGGCTTGCTGATGTTGAAAACAATGGTCCATGCTAGAATTGAACTCCATCCACATCAACATAGCATCCAGTGTAAATATGTAAAATACATGTAGTTTAAACTCGAAAGTTATAAACCAAAGTAGGGCAGAGGGACAGACAGAGTCTAAAATGTGGCCAAAACAAAGGCCTACAGAATGGAACTGGATAACTGTTAGTAGCCTACTCCAAATTGCTCTTTCTTTAGACACAAATAAAACATCAGTTATAGCGATCTTAAAAAGTGTAAGATCACTGCCGTTCTAAGATCAAGACTGCCATATGCTAAACTTCATGCAGATACACACAACAAGAACCTCAATTAATGCACATACCAACAAAAGTACATGTGTAATCATAAATTCAAATTCTATGACTCACCTGGACCACCTCCATCATATGAGAACCCCACAAGACGTATTTCTGTGGTTGACACTATTTCAAGTTGCCCACTTACTCCATGTTGTTCCCTAGGCAAGGTGCCTACAATAACGACTGCAACACAGTGGTTATGAAGAGCATGCTAGCAACATTGGACACATTATGTTCACGTAACTTGTCCTAAGAATTGTTCACCTCAGACCTTCTTACTACTCTACATCGCTACAGCTATTCTCTAACTAACATGCTAGCTAGCAACTATACATACATCAACTCTCAGTTAATTGCAATGACATTAATAATCAACCTGAAATTTACTCTCTCGACGTTTCGACTAGATGCTCTAGCCTTCATCAGGAATATAGTTCCTGATGAAGGCTGGAGAATGATTATTGAGAAGGTCATTGCTACATACTCTATACATTGTAGTTATTACCTGCATGGACAAAACAACTTGATAAGAGTTTCACCAGAGTCAACGAGTACAACAGAAACCTGGACCCCATTTTATTACTATTCTGGTCCCGCGAGCACGGAATCGTCGTCAAGGCGGAGAAAAATTGCAGCTGCTAGGGGGGAGGGGGAGGGGGACTCGGGCACGGGCACAGTTAATAGCCGAAAAGGCTAGAGTTTCATTCTGATATAGTTACTCAATTCATCAACATGCTATAGGTAGGATAGCACATTTTTGCGCTTGGTAAGGTAAATGCAATTTGACGTATACTGCCCCTCTTGAGGATGAAGAGGTTGCTTATGTAGTTCGTATATATGTTACGCGCAAACCTTCAATCCGCGCTGCGCAAACCTTGGATCCAAGGTTTGCGCACACAATCCTAGGATCGCGAAAGCTGATCACCAATCAGATCTTGCTCCCACGGGGGAAGAGGTTGTAGGAAGGAGAAATGGAAGGAGGGAATGCCTATGATGATTATCTTCAGCAAACCTTTCTTTCTGGAAGGAACCTTGGAAGCAAAACCATATCAAGAACAAAGGGACAAGCTGTTGTCAAATTTCTTAAAGGGGACAGTGATCCTAAATTCAATTTTTGGGTGAAACAAAAATGTTTTAAACTTTTGGAGTACCCTGCTCTTGGGCTTAAGGATGTGCTTTGTATACCAGCAAAGAAAAAGGTATGATTAAACCCAAATAGCCAGTGATATATTTTGTGAGACATATTTTGTTGTTAGACAGGTCTCCTTATTTTATAAGTTTAAAGCCACAAGTCAAGTACCAATCTATTTGAAGGCCTGGATGATAATAACAAAGACAAAACTTTGTTTAATTTATTGAAATCCCGTAGCCATTCGCTTCATGAGCCAGACCCTTTACTGAATCGCAGTTATACGGTGTCGTTTTAATCTCATCTTTTTTTCAGGATGAGAATGTCTCCTCCATCCTAGGTCATTAGGCTTACATTGAAGAGTTTCATACTATTTTGAATAGAGTGCACTGTGATGTTCAAGGTCATATGGGCTATAAAAAGACTCTAGCCGAGGTACAGAATGTCCATCTATAAAAACAGATTCTATGCATGTGATCTTGTGTTTGAAATGTAGCCCTTGGTGCATGCTCTCATTTTGGCACTCAAATATTGTAGGTACAGTGTAGCTCTACTGGTTGAACACCCAAAGATTGCACCTGAGATTAAAAATTGTGACTGACGGTCAGTTATATAAGCTGTGCATAATATGAGTATAGCTCATGTCAACCATAAAATGTTTTTAATCAGGTGACCATGAATATTTGAATTGAGGTCCTGACATAAGGTTGCTACCTCTAACTTTTATATGGTTTTGGTATGTGCAAACATACAATTTGTCCAATCCTATGATATCCAAATTCAGGATTTGCAATCCTGAGTCCAAGGACAGTGCAGTGCAGCATATGGGTAAAACACTACTATTGTAGGAACCCCAATTCACTTTTAGTGAAAAATTGGAACACACAGCAAGTTACATTTCAACATAAAACACTTGCTATGAAGTATGTTGATGTTTGGATGTTATGAATCCTTATGTTGCACCCATTTCCTATTTTATATCTGTTTGACCTACATCCTTCTAATAGTAGCAAAAACATGGGTGTGTGCATTTAGATTTACATTGTCCGTTTCATCCACTAGATACAGCAAGCATCCACCTCTCAGCTTTTTAATGTGAATATCTAAATACCCATGGGTTAATCCTGTTGTTTTAGTATGTGGTAAACAACCAGCGACATTTTATAATAGTGATCTGTTTTGGTTATCAATGCAAAATGCTGGTAATTCAATTCTCTGTCTTCACCATACTCCCTCTAGATTTCTTCGAACTATGCGTGTCTACCAAGATCTGTTGTGGAGAAGTACGTTCAATTATGTAGTGTGTGTAACCTTCAGAAGCCACAAACCAACAGTGCCCCACTTAAACCTATCATTTCTTCTGGGTTTATGACTCGAGGACAGGTAATATTATAAGTACCAAATATGTTGGTATTTAGTATTGTCTTATTTAGGTGGATTTGATTGACATGCGACATAGACCAGATGACCGCCATAACTGGATTGGCCACTACATGGATCATTGGTCCAAATTCCATGTACTGTTTGCTCTTGAGCATAAGAGTGCAATTGAGGTGGCTAAAAACTTGTCCAGTCGTGTTTTTGCATATTTCGGTGTTCCCAAGGTTTGTGTGACCCATAATTGATTATTAATGGCTACAGCATGCTTGAGTGTTCCTATGTATAGATATTCTAATCTGATAATGGAAGAGAATTTGTCAATCATATCATAGACAAACTGGTGAAGACCTGGCCGGGGAAAGCCACCATCATTAACGGTCGACCAAGACACCCTCAATCACAGGGTCTAGTGGAACGTGCAAATGCTAAAGTTGAAGAACTTCTTGCATGTCGGTTTGAACAGAATGAATGTGATATGGCATGGTCACATTGGTTACCAGAAATTCAGTGTAAGTTTGATTTTCATAATAGTGATTCATAAACAATAGTGATTCATAAACAATAGTGATTCATAAACAACTATAATTGGTGACTGTATGATACTATAAAAGAAGATACCATAAATATGTAGTATAGGATTATATAGCTGAACTTTTCATGGTAATGGTGATTGATAGGTTATGGACGAGTGTTTAGTATATACAGCCATTGTAGTACTAATATGCCTAATACTGGCATCCTGATGGCAGCATGAACTTCACATACTTGGTCATCTCTGCTTTTTTTTGTGTGTGTGTGTGTATACTAGATCAACTGAATACATGTGTTCATGAAACCATGAAGTGTACTCCATACGAATTGGTGTATGGACAACCACCACGTAGCGGTATATTTCCAGGTACTAATCCAGGGTCAGTAATGGAGGAAGATAGTAGTGAAGTTAAGGTATACGATAGTCTTTACAATCGTTTGCCTCTATCAACTTCTGAACAGATAGCTGCACTTGTATTTTCAAGGAATAAAACGATCACAGCAAGGTTTATGAACATTCAGCAGCAGACCAATGGTAATGACTGTGGGTTTTTTGCTTTTGCTTGTGCAGTAGCCCTCTGTTATGGTGAAGATCCAACCAAAATATGCTGGGATATCTCCAAAATGAGATGTCACCTCGTAAATTGTTTCGAGTCACGTAAAATGCTACCTTTTCCTGGTAAAAGTGTTACAAACCTCTCTCCGGCAATCGAACCATTTCAAACAATCGAACTGTACTGCGTCTGCCGAATGCCATGGAGCAAAAGTAGGATGGCAGAATGTTCAAAATGTGGGGAGTGGTACCATGACAAGTGCATCAAGATTCCCAGAGTTGTATTTCGATCAGAAGATATGGATTGGACATGTAATAATTGCTAACTGAATTGGACTACTCGGTTATGAATTTTGTACGAATTTTGTATGTACAAGATTTGGCCTTTATGGAATGCAACTATCTTACCAGAATGAGCAACTTTTATATACCTGTTTCTAGAGCTAAAAATTCTATGATAAATCCTAGAATTGAGCAACTTTTACTGCTCCTATTAACATTCTTGGTTTTGAGAGTGCAGATTGAGGTTTGAGTTTGACCTAGCGCGATCCAAGGATAGTGTGCGCAAACCTTGGATCCAAGGTTTCTTGCCAGAATGAGCAACTTTTACCTGTTCTATTGAGTAGAAATTCTATGATCAATCCTGGATTGAGCAACTTACTGTTATTAACAAATTCTTGGTTTTGAGAGTGCAGATTGAAGGTTTGAGTTTGACCTTGCGCGATCCTAGGATTGAGCAAATTCCAGGTTTGCGCATAACATATATATACACATAGGAAGGTTAACTGTCAATGGACGTGCCAATGATGGAGAGCATACTAAACGCTACAGTGTTTGAGAGGCAAAGTTGTTACCCACTGCATGTTCTTCCTTTTAGAAGTCTGCAGAAGTACATCTGATGACCTCACTCTTGTGCTTCCCACCTTCAAGGAAAGCTGCTTCTCCCCTCACAGTTATACTTCTTCATGCATATTTCCTTCCAGAATTTGCCATCCCATTATGTTGCAGCCATCAGGTTGTTCAGCTTGCACCACAGTGAAATCTGTAAGGAGTGCCTATTGGCTACTTCCCATATCAGAATCCAAACATAACATCACGATCACATCAATAATGAGCAGGCCTCCAGCTGTGGAAGACTAGGATAAGGGCTGGAGCAATGCAACTTAACAATACTAGGATTTCTAGCTAGTGTTTTGTTTTCCTTTCCCTGTCTCTATCTCTCCATCACACCTTCCCTGCCACTCAATGTCTTGCATTTGTATAGGATAGTTTCTATCAGGGAATATGCTTGACCCACTTTTTAAAACAGCAAACTGGCAGCTAAAAAGTTGCCAATGTGAGTTTTAGCCTTTTCCTGATTTTTGCTGCTATTAGCTACTATTAGCTCCAAAAGGACTACCAGCTCCCAGCATGTCTTCAATCCTTCTTTAAGACAGTAAAGCGCAGACCAACATGAATTTCCAGGGTCTACCTACCTCTATCTCCAACCCTCCCCCCCCCTTCCCCTCACATAATTCACACACAATAGGCATCCTCATAAAACTTTAGTATTAGAGAATACTCCAACTCCAGATCTTCCAATAAACCTCCACAACTAATCTGTTTCTTGATTGCATAAATATAGAGGTTGGTAAGGATCACCTGGTGGATGGATTTGCACATTCAAGCTAGCCAATGCATATGAAGTATTATAAGCAGAACAAATGCCTCCCCCCCAACCCCTTTTTGGACCCGTGCTCGGATCTACTGTTCGATTGATGCAGATTTCGCTTTTTGAATTGTTAAAGGAGGCTTTAACTGATCCTCTACCAAAACATGTCATGATTCGAGTCAACAACAGCAAGAAGATTTGATAGTATACAACAACAGAAATTTTTTTAAAAAGCCATGGAGAGCTGAAGTTCTGAGTCGGACTTGTTATAACTCTGACCTGGTATAGTCTTCCCTATATTTATTTAACCCACTTCTTAAAATTGCTGATGGAAACCCCCCCCCCCCCCCCCCAACCCTTCCCCCTATTCCCATCGCTTCCCCTTCACCCCTCCCCAGAGAAATCAAACTTGCATTGGCAGTTTCTTAGCTGTCCAAGCATGACTTTTAGCAGTTATTAGCTCCCAAAAGGCTCCCGTGTGCCTTGCAAATGGTTGGCAGACGTTAAAACCTTAAAAGGTGTAAGAATAGCCTCTTGGAATTCATGTTCAAGGATCTTCAGATGTTGGTGAGTGCACTACTAGTCCCTCCATATAAACATGTGTGTGGTGTGTGCATGTGTGTGTACATATGTGGTGTGTGGGGAATAAGCCATTTTGAAATTGGGTAAACCAATGTATTATATATCTTGGCTAACCATACAATTGACATACTTGTGTGTGTGTGTGTGTAGTTTAAGCCTAGCTGAGTCAGTTCAGCAGATGTTGCACATTTTTTCTGCAAAATAAAATAGAAGTGTTTACTGAGAAGCTTACTCTTGTGACATTAGTTAATAGCACTGATATTCAACATAACCAGACAACTCTTTATGATCCATGCACCTATTATGAATCATAGGCATCTGTGCTCAAAATAACATCTGGTAAGATTAGTTTGTTTTGGAAATATTTTAAACAACTTCTTTGACTACCTAAAAAATAGAAACATGACAATCATCACCAGAATTAGGAGCATAACCTACAAGGTGGCCAAATTTATCCTTCATTGAGTGCTAGCAACTCCTGGTAGGAGGAATGGACATGTGAGCTTTTTGCTGTGAAGGTGAATGGATTTCAGGTCCACACCCTTTAAACTGGTCTCTTATAACATCAAGGCACTTTTCACCAGCACCCTGACAAGAATGAGCTCTCTGTAATCAGACACAGAAACAGACAGCATGATGAGAGCTTGCATGAGGGGGCTGTATACTAGGTACTGACAGGATTTCTGAGCAGTTTGAGTTTGCCTAAAATCCACCTAGTTCAGGTATCAAGGAAAATATTTTGAGTAGAAAGAGGGTGCAGCAATGGGCTGTCCAGTATCTGCAGTGGTACACTGTAAAAACTAGAGCATGTACTGCACACTAAATGCCTTGCACACCATAGGTGTGCTGCTGTAATTAGTGTGCTATACAGACCAATTGAGTGTGCATTGCACACTTATTTGCCAAGTGTGCTTTTTAAAGAGTGTGCACCACACACTTCTTAGGTTATTTAATGTGTATAGCACACTTTAGAATGGTGCAATCAGTACTGAAATTGGCACTTACAACGGCCCCCCTGAAGCCTGGGTTTTGGAAGGAATATATGGATGCATAGTGAAGAAGGGTAAGAGAGCAACAGTTGTTGGACCATCTGAACAACATCAGACCATCCATAAAGTTTACCATGGAGCTTTAAGTGGGTAGATTGTTGCCCTTTCTGGATTGTCACCTATGCGAAAGGAAGATGGAAGGCTAACTACAATAGTTAACAGTAAACCTTTGCACACCAACAGGTACCTTGATTGTAGATCACATCATCTTATCCACGTCAGAAGAGGAGTGGTGAAGAACTTCTATGATAGAGCAAGGAGATTAGTGATGATAGAGAAGGAGGGCCTATGGAAGGAAGATTATAGAGAATGATTATCCACAAGCCTTCATCAACCTTTCCTATGCAGATACATCCAAACACAGAAAGGAAGATAAGTACACCTATAAGGCAATGAGGGGTTTGAAAAGAAGGATCCTCTGGCAGTAATTCCTTATGTAGCAGGCATGAGTGAAGACATTAGGAGAGTCTGCAGGAAGTTCAGATCAGAGTCATTTTCAGATCAGGAAGAACTCTAAGGGTACAACTAAGCAGAATGAAGAATGCATTGCCAGCTAGTATGCACTCATGGTTTCTGTGTCCCTTGCAGCTGTGGGCACCACATAGGGGAGACCAATAGAAGACTAGATACCAGAATGGTAGAACACCAAGATATGGCTAAAAAAAAATCTGCGATTGCTGAACATGCATGGCATTCTGTGGGATGAAGCCACTCTAACCAGTCCATACCCAATCACCTTAGCACCAGGCCAGAGCGTCTAGTAATAATAAGACAGTTTCGATGCATGGAATGGGTATCATTCCATTCCCATCAGGAAATGTGATCAACACCTTACCACCTTCATAACACCTTGGGGGCTCTATAGCCAAGGTTACATTTCATCAGGCAAATATCTGGATGGCTTGCGGAAGTTTCCAACACCCTTGACCATCACTGACCTCCGATCAAGGTTTGGCCTAGATAACCAGGTCAGCTACTGCACATTTTTAACACGTAAACACCTATTCTTAGCTGCAGCAAATCTTTAAAGATTCAGAAAAAACCATTGTTGAGGCAATCAAGCATGATGTGGAAATCTTGATTAAGGATAGGATGACATGTTAACTGCAGATTGGTCAAAGGACAGCCGCAGATTTTTTCTCCTACAGAAATATTGCGCATGTCAAGGTGTTAGCCCATTCTGCTGCCCAGATGGATGGAATATCACCCTGGTGGGAAGCTGTTTCACACATGCAGCTGAGTCAAGATATGCCCCCATCGGACAGTAGCAGAAGCACTTGAAGAAACTGCCACTTTGTCCTTGGGTGTGACAAGCCAGTGGATCACCCCACCACTAGTCAAATTCATAACACAGAAAACTAGGGGATATCAACAACTCATGACTGCTCAAAGAGAATATCCTCTCATTTAAATATTGAATTGTTCACATCCCAGGAAAGACACACTTAGCCGCATATGCCATCTCCAGACACTCTGTTGGTCCACAAACCCTGAAAAATTGGAGCTACCTGATGACTCTCATCTAACTCTTGAGAATCTGCATCATCAAAATTTCTTGGGAGGAATACTTGGAAAACTGTGGTCAGATGATGATCAGCATACCACCTTAGGCACTGACATAATAATCTCTGCCACCCATGCACTGGATGACATGTAGGCAATTACTTGGGACATTTTCCATGATGCAACCACCATTGACCCAATCGAACCTTGTGGAATACTAAAAAATACACACACTTTTCCAAGTACTGTTAAGGACAATTGGCCACTTTCAAGCTCTACTCGATACCATTGAAGATGGTATGCCAGATTCCAAACTTTTGCTACATGCTCAGGGAATATTTCCCCTTCCAGGAACACCCATCAATGACAGATAATGTAACCTTTACAATGACAGAGTAATCACCCCCATCACTATGGGAGTTGTACTCAAGTTGCTACATGCTGCTCTCCAGAGCGTGACTTCAATGATGGTGAGGGACGATACCTCCATTTTCTGGCCAGGTATCACCGCACAGATGGCCCACCTATAAGCATGTTGCAGGGACTGTAACAGAATTGCACCAAGTCAACCCAATGCACATCCTACCTCACCAACCTAGAGTACCCCTTCCAGTGCATTTGCTCAGACTTCTTTATTTCAAGGGAGAAAACTGCCTGAACATCTTTGATCGATACTTGAACTAGCCAATTATCACAAGAATCGATCAATGGGCCTTGTTGGAGAACTCGTAGTTGATGACATAAGCCATTCTTCCAGGAACTCTCCAGTGTACATCAGAGACAGAGCGAGTTAGGATCCAGCACTGTAAAATATAATGGTCAAGTGTCTGGACCTGCAATTGTGTTCCATGATATTCCTGTTCAAGTGCCAGTGACACTGAACCTGTCCCCCGAAGGGAGTGTTCCACATTCCGACTCAGATGCGTCAGCCGTGGTCAGCTCTCCTCGCTTACCCTGTGTTAATGTGGATGATAACAACACTTCAGGACACATCCCTGATTGTGAGTCAACAACAGTACTGCGCAGGTCTGTCCGAAACAGACCTCCTCCTGTTATCTTTACTCTCTTATAAACTAAGAAGGGAGGAATGTTATAATTAAGTGAATTGTTTGACATTATTGTTCAATAGTCCGGACTCTAAATAAACGTTTTTAGTGTGTCACGTGTGATGCACAGATAGTGAGATAAAGATGTCTTCTTATAATGTCTGTTGTCTTCGGTTGTTAGTTTACTTGTTGATTAAGGACTTTCACGGTTGTTGAAGAGTGAAAGAACTATAACCTTAGGGTATTAAAGGTTATAACATTTATTCATATATTTTATTATGTCCAAGTGAGTCTTATATCATTATATATAGTATAGAGTAAAAATAATATATTACAGCCCATCGCTTGATCTGTACACAAGACAAATATACATACACCATTACTACTGTGTTATCGTTGTTTAGCATCATAAAAAATAAATAATAATCTTTGATGTAACAAATACATGTTATATACTTTATATACGACTATAATCAATAGAATATGAGATTCTGACAGTACTAAAATGAATATAGGCATATCACAACTAATGCAACATAAAATGCCACTACATACAGTATAATGGAAGTAAAAGCATATTGAGTAATATATATTATACTTTTTTTAAATGTAACTTTTCATTGGTATATGGAGAGAACTGTCAGGAACAGTGCTAGGGTAAGTACCAGAACTAAAGGTGACATATGGGAACAAGCAATAGGCATAGGGGCACTGGCATCAGTCACAGGGGAACTGGCAGCCATCACAGAGATCTTCCACCCAAGGTTACGATGAGCAGCACACTATGGAATAAGATATACAAACACTCATAGTATGCATGTATATCAGTGCATCCTACAAGGGGGGTGGCTTATGGGCTTATTAACCACGCCGTAAATAGTTTTCTCTTCACATCAGATATCTATAAATTTGAATTTTGTAATACAACTATAATCAATCCTTGTGCACCACTTCTTTTTTTCCCTTCCCCTTCCACCATTGGAAAACACTAGATTACCCTGCTATTATATTTTGACAGCCAGAAAGATTTCAGATTAGCTTTTAACAACAAGTATTATCCGTTATCTATGTTTACAATGTTATGAAGAAAATTGATAATTTTAGACCCTTTGACAGTTTTGGGGTTATTTTTATTACCATTTAAACTTTAAACAGTTCTCAAATTATATCGGATACCATTAAGTTTGGTTTATGAATTTTGGAATGCAATTGTTATCAGTATTTGCATTACTTCTCTTTTTTCCTCCCCCCCCACCAGTAGCCCTGCTAGTATGTTTTCAAAGTGGTGTGACATTCATAAGGTTCTTCAACAACAGTGTATGGTCTGTTATTAATACTTGCATTATTCCCATTTTGTCCTGTCTGCATCGAGTATGTAGAACCATCATGGGGCAATCGAGACAAAATTTTGTGCAATGTATGATGACCACCCAAAGAAGCCATATTCTTGATCTAATGTAATAAGTAGCTCATATTTGGATCTTTTTGCAGTGTTTTGGCCACTCTGTCAGTTGGATTTTCCTTGTGATTTATCTGAACAAGATATCAGGTAGAACTGGATCTTTACAGGTGTTTTTTTAGTGGCTCATTTTATGGCATTTTTTCCATCATGTAAGATTCACCATGTGTCGAATACCTTTATGCATGGATTTTGTTATTTCTGTATAGTTAAGTGGTACAAGACTGCACAGAGTTCTACAAAGTACAATTTGGAGCTTTGCTGTTTGCTGTCTGCTGTTGGACACTATATACTGCTATTGTGACTGTATTTTCAGTTGACCCTTTACCACTTCCAATCATGCAGGGCAATATTGTATATACTGATTTTTACAGTATAAGCAAGCTCTGATCCAAGATTATTTAGAGAGGAGTGGCTACTGTTACACTGGGGTATTCACCAAATTAGGCCTGAAATAACTTGAAGTGTGCAAAAGCATGCCATTATAGAGAGTTCTGGGGGCACACTCCATCTTTACTAGGATGCCAAATTTGGTTCTGGTTCAGTGAGATATAGTGCTAGCCCTAGTGACAGTCACTGGTGGGTAACAGAAAGTATGCCACTAGTACAGTCATCAATCAAAAAAGCCCATGAAGCTTCACCTGGAAGCCAGAGTGCTTCACTTTTGAACAGCATTCACTTTTGAACAGCAGCAAAAGCAAGGTCAGGAAAGTAGTCATTGCTTAGCTACTGCTGCTCCATTATTGCTGATGATGACTTTGATGAAGGTCATTTAGCTAGTGTTGGAGGAATAAATAAATCACATTTCAGGGAAGACAGGTTCAAGATGGTTGCGCTGTAGTAATGTAGAAGATCACAGGGAAGTTAGTGTCAGCCATGCATTTTGTTTCTGAGTGAATGTGAGAAATCCTCACTTGGCATTTTCATTATAACCTATTGTTAACTATAACAAATCTAAGGATTGCTTATAAGGATTCACGGTATAATTGTTTATCCTAGCAATGTCCCAGAGTTGCCAACCGTCCCGGAATGGCCAGGACAGTCCCGGATTTTTGGGCCTTGTCCCGGTGGTGTCCTTGTCCCGGTAATGTCCCGGAATTTACATCTACGCACACCTTGCGCTTCCACTCACTTAGATGGGCACTGCAGTCCCAAGCATGTTTAGTTCAGCAACAAAAATAGGATACTTTTTAGCAGAAAAAAACTTCAGATAAAAATTACGGCTCCAGCGGGTGTGCCAAACAACCTTTGACCTTGTTTCGATTGGAGGTGTGGCACTCATGTGAAACCTCCCAGCCATTATCTGATAATCTTTTGCATTGCAATCTCAGCAAAATGGCTAGTGTAGCAAAGAAGCAGAAGAGAGAATGCCATTTTGACAATAAATGGATTAAAGAATTTCAGGGGATAGGCAAGAGTTTCAAAGGTATAAATAAAACAAATATAATGAAATTGAATAAGCATGGAATACAGCAAATACAGGGCAAATAATAACATCATGGGTACAGTGTGCTTCTTGTGTTCAATGCAATAGTAATGTCAGTAGTCTTGCCTTCATTTTAGGTCACTTGTATGCACAATGTGCAATCGACTTTGGTGTTACCCATGGTGGTCGTAATGATGTCACATCTCACCTCAAGAGCAAGAAACATAAGGATATGTCAAAGGATGTGCTATCAACTATTCCAATCACCTCTCTCTTCCAACATCAGAGAAGTGATCAAGTAATCGAAGCAGAGGTCAGGTTGGGCTACATTTGTTGCTAAGCACGACATATCCATTCTGTCTAGTGACCATGCCACCAAGCTTTTCAGCAAGATATTCCCAGACTCTGAAATTGCAAAAAAATTCTCGTGTTCCTGCACCAAAACCACCACCAAGTTATTGAGTCAATGTCAAGTGGTCCATTCCCTTCGATGATTGATGAATCCAATGACAAGAGGGATACGTCTTGCGTAATTCTTGTGAGGCTTCTTGATCCACAGATAGGTGAAGTACGGACGAGATTCTTGGATATGCCTGTTGTGAACATTGGTACAGCTACCAACTTGTTTCAAGCCTTGAAGGAGTCACTGACTAAGAATGGGCTCAGCTTTGACAATGCAGTGTCTTTCATGTCTGATACCACCAATGTTATGAAAGGAGTGAGGTCACGTGTGCAGAAGCTGATTAAGGATGAGTTTCCAACTTTCTATGATGTTGGTTGCATCTGCCATTTGGCTGATTTAACAGTCAAAGCTGGTTTGAAGGCACTCCCAGTGAACATTGGCCAGCTCTTCATCGACATATTCTACTATTTCCATCATAGCAGCAAGAGGAAGCAGCAATTTGTCAACCTATGGTGTTCACTTTTCACCACTGAGCCAGGGGTGATTTTGAAGCATTGCGCCACACGATGGCTCAGCTTGCTAAAGTGTGTGAATCGTTACCTCAGGCAGTATGATGGTTTGAAGTCATTCTTCTTGTCTTGTGAGGAAGCTGAAACAGCTAAGGTCTGTAGCATTCTTTCAATCCTCTGACAAAACCTCTGTTGCATTTTCTTTCTTTTACCTTGCCCTCAATCAATTCAACCGTCTCTTCCAGAAATCTACAGATACTACCCCACAGCTGTATGATGAGATGAACCGGTTAGTTAGGTTATATGCTTCAAACTTTCTTTCTGAGGACACCATTCTAGCTGCTCGTGATAACCTCACAAATCTTGACTTCGATGAGGCCAATCATGTTTCCAACGAGGATTTTGGAATTGGTGATGATACGTGGGCTAGTGTATCTCATCTTGAACACCTTCATGACACAGCACCATTCTTTGAAGCTATAAGATATTTTTATGTCTTCAACGAAGAAAATGCTTGTCACATTTCCTTTTGGAGATTCGTTGATGAAAGATTTAAGGGTCATTCAGCCTGAACACTGTGAGGGATCCTGGTACTCCTGCTACAACTACACATCGCTCCGCCAGGCAGTATCAGCAATCTCCACGACGGAAGTCCTTTAACAGTCTATCCACCTGCTACTTAGACGACCCAAAATCAGCCAACCTCTTACTAGGCTGCTGTATCCCTGATCACTGATCAATTGAGTTAGGCTTTTATGGTACAAGAGTAAACACAGTGGTGCAAAGCGGGTGCACCGTCCCACACTACAACAATAACACGCAATATGCAATACTCAATATACACATCGGCCGTAACTAACTTCTATATCTACAAGTGTCCCTTTTTACGAGCTGTTCGATCCTCCCACACCACAGTCGTTCTATTATTCCTTATTAGGTCCTGCTGTCACGTTCACCATTCCTTCCATCAACCAATCATATGAGGGCACAAGTTCTTCTAGAAACTTCTTGACCTCACCCTTAAACGGTTTCTGTGTACTCACGAGTGCACTTTCTGGCGACACACCCATTGCACATCCTGTCAACATGTCTCACTCTTGTTCACTGGCTCCCGTTCAGCAACAGTCAGAGGGGGTGCCATCTCTGACAAACACACTTCATCGTTCTCTTTCAACACCATCACTTCACTAGCTAAATGTTTTCCACAGATTGGCGCTGTATCTCTGCAGAATCTGACGGTGCAATTCCAATACTTCAAGCTTTTTCCCAATGATTTACGACATTTGTCGAGTACAAGGCAGCTGATGGTGTCATGAGACCCAAGGCAGGGCTTTTCTGGTTGGAAGTTGGGAAAATGATCACATTGGAAGGGCAGCCAAGATTCAATCTCCTTCACAAATTAATATCATGTCTGATGTCCATCCCAGTCTCTAATGCTGATTCTGAACGAGGTTTTTCAATACTGAGGAAGATCATCCACTCTGATCAAAGGTCAAATCTTCACCAGTCCTCCATTGTTGCCCTTATGGTTATGAAGTTCAACATTGATAATTGCTGCCTGGATATCAAACTCCCTCCTGAACTGCTCTCAGAGTGCAAGAAGGCTACAAAGAGTTATGTAGCTAGTCCCCATTCTGACTCAGATGTTTCAGCTGGTCCTTCTTCTGCTGCTGCTACTTATACTTCATAAACTTCAATTTTATGTTCATGTTTCAAATAAGGACAAATTACATCATCAATTAGTGGGTGTAACATGCTAGTGATGTAGTCCAAAAAAATCATGTATGCTAATTAAGGACATGGTCATGGGAAACGTGTGGTAATTAGGGGGCGTGGTCTAAAATTTGCACCGTAAATGTCCCGGAATTAATTTATGGAAAGTTGGCAAGTATGATGTCCAAGCCTGCTAGAATAAACAATTGTGCCTTGAATCGTGATAAGGCAGTAAACCAACAGTGCTAAATGCCTTAGAAAATGTGTAAAAACTTTTGAAATTCTCATCATCATGGATATAGCTATGATCTGTAAAAAAATTCCTCGGCACAATTTCCCAATGATATCCAACTCATCATTATCATTATCAACATCCATCCATTAATGGTAAAATGTGTGGTCAAGAGCAGCAGAGAATGGAATGGCTTCTAATCTAGCATTTCTAGTACACATAGTAATTTGCAACATACAAGATATTTTTGAACCAGTGAAATAATGATTATGAGCACAGACCTGATAGTAGACAGTGTCTGGAGTGTCTTCATCAGGTGTCCATACCACCATCCCAGACTGGCCCATCCGGCAACTGTACATAAAGCTGGATGTGAACTCCTCCAGACTTCCACACCGTTCCAGGATACGGTACGATTCATTCGTCTCAATGGAGGTACACAGACGACCAACTGCACAGTTCTTGTTATTCATGAGATCAGACTTTGTATTGCATGATAGGCATGAATATATAGGCATGAATATTAAACCAACTATCATTCTGATCATTCTGGGTGCATACCAGGTTTATAGCCCTCAACCCCAGTTATTAAACGTACTAATTTATGCACAAAAAAAAGAATTATGAAATCAATATTAAGTTTCACTATTATTATTATAATATTAATACTACTATTGATATTATTATATAATTACATGTACTATACTATTACTACTATTATTTGTATTACTACTACTACGATTATTATTATTACTAATTAATTAATTAATTACCCAGAACTACTTTTTAAATCCAGGTTAATAATCTTGCTGCACCAACCGCTAGGGTATAGTTAAGTGTACGGCACACACATCCATATCAGGCCCATATTTAGCTGGGAAAGAGAGGAGAGGGTGGGAGTGGGGGGGGGAGGGGCACAATATCTCCTTAAATAAGTATGCTGAAATCAAAAGGACACTCTTGAATGGGCTCCCTTAACTGAAAACTAGCAATTCACCCTAAAAATGACACCGTCAAATCCACTTCTATTTCAAAATGGCACTCCAAATTGAGAGGCTTTAAGCCCACAGAATGGGTGATTTTTGTTCAGTAAAAACTATTTTTCAATGGTTGGCGCATTCTAGAAATCAGCCGAAGAATATAGTGTGCACTTAACCCATGAGTGGGTGCTAGATAAATGAATAGTGTTCCAATTAATACACACATCTGGTATACACCATTTGTGGGGTTGAGCGAATCCCCCAAAATAGTGATGATTGCAATTGCCATCATGAACCCTCTATTCCAGACTTTTACTGCTGCTGTTCCTGGAATCTGCTGAGGATAACAACACAGGCACTTATGCTTACCAAAACTGCTCTGAGTTGCTTCGTTTTTGAGCAAGACGGTGAACTTGAATATTTTTAATGTAAGCAATTCCTAGCTTTTGTTTCTTAATCTCAATGAATCTCATTTTATAACATATATATATATATACACACACACACATGTATATACTGTATATATACATATGTGAATGTGTATATCAAATTATCATGTAGCTATCTACTCCACTCATAGAGAATAGTACAAATAGAACTACTGTGATATTTCACCATATCGCGTACTTGTTATTACGTACCCGATATGCGCATGCTCAGTAAAGGTTTGCGCATCCTCAGTCCCATGATAAATACATTATTAAATTGATAAGGTTGAAATATCACTCGTCTGATTGGCCGGTATTTTCACTCGTGCCTGCGGCACTCGTGGAAATACTAGCCACAGACTCGTGATATTTCCCCGTATCAATGTAATAATGTATATTTATAGCTTTTTGAAGAGATTATTCTTTAAAAAAGTTATAGCTTGATATAAAAAAACAATTCAAGGGACAACTTCATTACAGTGTTGCTTCTGCCATGTTGTAGTTTCAAGCAATATCTCTGCACTCTGGTTCTTGACTTTTGTGACCTGTAAATCTTTCCAAACTGACCAAACAAAGTGGATTTGAACTCAAGTTTCAGGTATTTATTCATCTCAGTGTCTTGAGAATGTGTTAAGACCACTGAGCACAAATGGTAGATTTGACAGGTGAATGTTACTGATCATAGAAATGTGTGGTTACTTGCCTCAATGCATTAGCATATCCAGGCATGTTGCAATCTCACAATGTATGTCTAATAGAGTTGTAGCACTGTGATCAACGTGTGGCTTAATGAAGAGAGTGTGTATGCAAGCTCTATACTAAATTGTAGGGTGATATTAATCATGGGGGGGGGGGGGACTATGATACATATAGAACCATAATTATGAGTTCACTGAGGACAAAGCTGAAGTCTAAATAATAACTTGGAATTGCACGTATTTTCATTCTAAGAGTTTCATGGTTTATTTATAAGTTATAGTGTTTCATTTCTTGTATACATACTTGTGGTTATGTCATAATATGTATGTGTACACAATAATCATGACGTCTCAGTCATACTCTGAGGTATACGTGTAGCACTAGTTGGCTAGCTTTAATAAAGTGTAGATGCTACATATTTGGCACCGAGAATAAAAGGCAGTGCATGGACAGTGGGCACTTTGGGCAGTAGAGAAAAGGACTGGCAGTCTTACACTGAAAGGCTCCCAAGCTATATTTCACTGCTAATAAAATACAGGATGCGACAAAACAGCCAACAGACAAACGTTTGAAGAGATAGTGGAGGTTATGCATTCAATATAATCCGATGCCAACGGCAACAGCCCAGAGCTGTTTCTTCAATGGCCAAACACAAAAGGCAGAGGAAACTGTTAGCAAGTTTGTAGCCAAGCTGAAGGCACATGGGAAGATTGTAAGTTTGGAGATAAGCTCGACAAGATGATCAGAGATCGTCTGGAATGTGAGATTAACGAGCAAAAAAGGTTGCTTTCGGAGAATGATCTAACCATCAAGTCAGTCTTTGAAATAGCTCAAATCCTGGAGGCTGCAGAGAAGAATGTGGACCAAATCAAGCAACACCAAGGCTCTGGAGAAGGTATCCATCATGTTGGAGATATAAGATAGAAGGCTGGTGACAGAACAGACACCACAAGCCATGCCAAGGAGTAGTAATGTTAATGCTGCAATGGTAACCACAAGGCCACAGCTTGCAGATACCAAGACACAGCAAGTCACAACTGTGGGAAGACAGCCACATTCAGAAGAAGCAAACAACAACATATTGCTGACTGACCAAAGCACAAGCATTCCTAAGAAAGACAATCAGTTACAGCCTGAGGAGCGACCCAAATCTGATATACAAGACAAAGTCCATCCAATTTAAGTAACTATAACCCTGGATGGATAGAGATGGAATAGACACAGGTGCATCTTTATCAGGGATTAGCAAGTCAATATCTGAGAAGCTATGGCCCAATGGACAAGGCCCAACACTTGAACTATCAACTAACTACATTTACAGGAGAGGTAGTTGGAAGCATTGAGGCCAATCTTCCATGCAGTGACCAAATGAAGCACCTGACAGTGCTGATTGTTCCAGGAAAAGGTCCTAGCCTGTTCGGCCGAGATTGGTTGATGCATATTACCTTAGACTGGTCTTCCTTGCACTAGATGGATTTAGTAGTGAATTGACAAGAAGTCGTGATCAACATGCAGAAGTTTTCAAGAAAGAGCTTGGGCTAGAGAAGGCATAATTAAATGTGGATCTTCAAGCTAATCCAAAGTTTTATTGACCACACACAGTGTGATTACAACAGCAGATGAGCTGCATCCATAAAAGTCTTAAAACAAAATGGCTCAATCAGGATTCGTGGATACTATAACTTCATAGCCAATCAACCAAGTTGGAGTTATATCCACACTCGCTCGAGATGAAGACATATTGTTTACCAATATTGATTTGGTTCACTGCCGACAGTCCAATTCCCATGGATGAGGAATCGAAAAAGTTGTTGACATCAATACTCCGAAGGGATTTTACCAGGATGCTATTTGGAATTGCATCAGCATCTGCAACATTTCAAAGAACCATCAAGGTTATCCTAAAAGGTATTCCGAATATCTCAGTGCAGTTGGACGATATATTAATTACAGGAAATTCCAAACAAAGAGCATCCTAAAAACCTGAAAAAGTGATCACCAGACTTGAGAAAGCTGGCATATATTTAAGATGCAGCAAGTGTGCATTCATATCGGAATCTATTGAATATTGTGTTACGGCCAAAGAAATTCAACCCAACAGCAAGAAAGTTCAAGTTAATAGAGGGAAGCACCACTCCAAAAGCAGTTTTTCAGGTATCATTTTGGAGTATCGTAAATTATTATAGTAAGTTTTTGCCAGTAACTCCTTTTCCCTTGTAGCTACAGGTAGTTGCAGAGATGTGGGGAAAAGAACAACAGCAGGCATTTGATGAAGCTTGCAAACAGCTCACATCAGATTGTTTTACTTACAACCAAAGCAAGTTGCTCATCATGCTATATGGGCCATCTGATATTCCTACATTGGCATCAGCCAGAATTCAGCTCTGGCCATTGCCACTTGCTCCATATGACTATCATATCAAATACAAGTTAGGAGGGGAGAATGCAAATGCTGATCTCCTGAATTGTCTACTGTTAGAGTCTCCAACCACAATAGACCTAACAGATACCAACCCCTTGGTAATTCGCTGCCACCAGAGTCTCTCCCTAACTTCTTCTAGCTAAACCCCAAGCTTGACAAAAGAGTTTCCGAGGTCTGACTATATACAATAATATCATCCATATATGCACCACTAAAATATTGGATGTCGTCTAGGACACTGTCCCTCACCCTTAAGATGCTGGGGCATTCCTCAATCCAAAGGGCATCATAGTAAAATGGAATTTTCCCCATGGCATGCAAAAGGCTGTCTTTTCATGATCTACTTGGGCCAGGGGAATTTGGTAAAAACCTTTGTTGAGATCTAATTTTGACAAATAATGGGCTTCCCCAAGCTGGTCGATCATCTCGTCTATGCAGGGCATTAAATAGGGTTCTGTTTTTGTGATGTGGTTAACCTTTCTACAATCAATCAATGCCAAGTTGAACGGTGCCATCAGGCTTACAAACTGGGACCATGGGTAAGAACCAAGGGCTGGTGGGATGGCACCACTGTGCGACTCTTGCAACTAGGGCTCAATAAATTATGCTCGAAATTCTCCCTATAATGCTATTCTCGAATTCTCATGCAACTGCCTATAATGCTTTTCATATCTACCTATAATGCCTGAAATTCAGCCCAAAATTCTTCTTTCAGCTGAAAATTCTTTAATTGGTACACACAATAAATTGGTATATAGTTTATGAATCACTTTCTGTAATTATATTGGAGCATAACAGATGCTTCAATAGTCTCTTCCAATGCAGTGATTTGTCGTTGGGAAAAACAATTAGTAGACAAAATGGAGAAAACCCGCTCTGCTGCTGCAGAGAATGGCTGTACTAGCAATGCTAATTTGCAAGCAGCAGACAAGTGAGGGAGTTCATTTGTGTACTTCTTCCAGACTTTGGACGATATATTAATTACAGGAAAATCCAAACAAAGAGCATTCTAAAAACCTGAAAAAGTGATCACCAGACTTGAGAAAGCTGGCATATATTTAAGATGCAGCAAGTGTGCATTCATATCGGAATCTATTGAATATTGTGTTACGGCCAAAGAAATTCAACCCAACAGCAAGAAAGTTCAAGTTAATAGAGGGAAGCACCACTCCAAAAGCAGTTTTTCAGGTATCATTTTGGAGTATCGTAAATTATTATAGTAAGTTTTTGCCAGTACTCCTTTTCCCTTGTAGCTACAGGTAGTTGCAGAGATGTGGGGAAAAGAACAACAGCAACATAACTAATTAGCTGCTGCTTATTAGTTGTCCTGTTTGAAGATAACTTGGTGGCAACAGCATTAGTATTAGGGAAATGTTGAGTAGAAATAGTAGCATGAAGTGCAGCGATTTCTTCATATGCATTAAGAGCAAGTGGCCCATCCCCTTCCAGTCGATATCTTGCTTTCACAAATGGCTCACCAAAGTCAATTGTGATTGCAAGTTCCATTTGCAACTTTCGATTCTTAGGAGAATATCCAAAATCTTTTGTTTGGTAGGTGGGAGATCATTATTTTCAAGGATGGGATGAACTTCCCCAAAAGCATCAAGCATGTGCTTCATTACCTCCCATTTCGACCACCATTAAGTGCTTGAATAAGTAGGGACTGGTAGACCTGTAGTTTCTCTCCAAGCCAGTTTTGTCTTTGGACTTCGTGAAAAAAGTCCAACCCAGCCTTTAACAAATTCAGCCAATATGTTTGTACATAATATTCTCTCCAACATGATCAAGAGTATGTGAGAAGCACTCCACATCTAGAATACAAGGGTAAACAATTTTTAGAGTTTGAATTGCTACATTGTTAACCGAAGCACGATCACGCATAGCTGCTACTACTAGCTGATTTGAGACAATACCAAGTTGATTAGATAGGCACATAATCAACTGTCTGGCCACTTCTTCGCCTTTAAGGCTCTTAGCTAGCAACATTAGCCTGACAACACATTGCTGTAGTTGCCACTTCTCATCCACAAAACCAACCACTATAACCATTGCTTCACAAACATGGGTTGTTCCATCAAAGATTACAGCTACTTCTTTTCCATTAATGTTATTTTTTATGCTGGCAAACTCTTGTTCATGAATAAATGGAATTAATTGGCATAAATTATTACTGTGAGAGAGTCTGTGAGTGAGTCTGAAGGCATTTTCTTCAAATACTTCTCTAAAACACTCAATCTTGCTTAGAGGTACTCCAGCTTTCAAAAACGATTTCACAACTTTAACTCGAAAGACTCTGACTTCATCTGAAAGATTTTCTCCAACTGGGTGTTTTTCTGCACCATACTTCTTTAACATGTCAGCTACATTTTGATCTTGCACTTTCTTCGAAGCTTTTAGCTAGCATGCTTAGCTGATTTAATATGTTGAAGCCATAGGCTCTCTACAGCACTCACAAAATAATTTTCTTTATACCACAGAGAGATATTCGTTGGAAAATTCTTTGATCCTTGTTGAAGGGAGAACAGAGGGCTCAGTTGCCACACTACCCTTACCCCGCTTCAAGCCAGTGGGAGGATTAGTGTCTTTCTTGACAGGTCTGTTGGTGCAGGACTTCTCAGCTTACTCAAAAGACTGGGAACATCAATGGTAACACTACTGCTGGTGTTCGGTATAACAGGAGCTTCAGTCTCAGAAAAACCATTTTTCAGTCCTTGGGAGTGAGCTAGATGAGTCACATGTCAGACTAGTCTAGTTAGTCACATGTCAGACTAGTCTAGTTAGTCACATGTCAGACTAGTCTAGTTAGTCACATGAGTTAGTGGTCTAGTCATGCATCTACATAGGCGTAACGCTGGATCGGGCAGCTCAGGCAATTGCCTGACAATACGTTCACTAAACCACACCCACTTAAGGAGACCACGCCCATATAATGTGTTCAAACCATTATAATTAGTCTCGTGGTCAGCCTGCTCATAGTTGTCGGCTACTGTGGTTGAATGAAACTACCAAACAAACTACTTATCAGCCAATGATTTTTCACTTTTCTAGTCGTCTTTTGGTAACAAGGGAGAAAAACGCTGTTTTAAATTACAAAGAAGCCAGTGATTCTGTTATTGCTCCAAGGTAAATGAGAGGAACTTGCTGACTAGCCATAACAGAAGAGATCTAGCTTTTAATACCAAAGGCTACACTAACTGGAAGGATGTTCATGCTGCGTTAAAATAGCTAGCTAAATTTAATTTTTATATCTCTATCTTACCATTGTAGGAGCTCCATTTTTCTAAGTATCATCAAGACACTGAATGTCAAAATTTCAAGTTCAGTCATTCATATTATTTTAATGTATTTTATTAAATTGCCTATATAAGTATGGGAAAGGTACAGGGTATGGTTATACAAAATTGGGCCTGGACTATATATTTGCCTTACCAATGCAAAATGTACTGCTACGCCTATGATCTATCACTTAGCAAGTAGCTGTGTGCTAACTATGCTAAGTGATAGATGTATATATATATATATATATACATACACTACATTTTGTGTGCATAGATATCTGCTGTATAAAATTAAACTTGTGAGTCTGCTTTTTTTGCATCATGTATTCAAAAATAAATCTTGCCTATAATGCTTGGAATCAGTAAAAATTCTGCCTATAATGCTGGCATTATTCTCAATGCTTCAGCACACCTAAAATGCTCAAAAAAATGCTAGCATAATTTATTGAGCAACACCCGGACCTCCTCCCTCAGCCAGTCCCTCCATGCCAGAGCTAACTCATATAGGCGTGTCCTGATGGGATTCTTGTACCAGTATCAATCTCATGACATATATCCCAGCCTCTTGCCTTACTACATCATTATATTCGGCTATCAAGGCTCCCACTTCACTATTCTGCCAGTCTGTCAGAGCTGGCAACTCTGTAATTACTTTACCCTGCTCATGGTCCTCATCTTTCTCTTCTGCTACTACTACCATACCTAGTAGTGAAGCATTAGGAGGGTTCCAGGCCTTTAACATGTTGATATGCGCTATTCTTCTCTTACTTCTTCAGGTACAGCTATATAGGGTGGGTCTTCTTCTTGCTGACTAGACATTTTAAACTTGTCTGAAGCTTCTTCCTGAAGCTTGGGGATAGGGATATCTATGGGATCACCATCCTGTGTTGCTTGTATTTCAACCTCCTCAACTTTCTCATCCCCAAACATTTCGTCACTAAATTGAAAGGCCTAACTCTGCACTGAGCTCTGTGTCAGCCCATTCCTCTGCTGCAGCCTGATTCTTTGTGATTAAAGTTAACTCATGCATCTTATTGTTGGCCACCTTCAGCTCCTCTTTGGCCTGAATTTGTTGAACTTCTAGCTCTAACAGATACCCGTATCCATACCCAATAAAAAAAATTCTAGGGCATTGTCCACCACTGCTACTATGTGGTGTAGCCTGTGCTTCCCTACCTCTATCCAGACCTTAGCTAAAGGCTGAGATGCATTGAATCCATTGAAGCCCTCCAAGGTAAAATTCCTACCTAGGTATTCCTTTTCCTCTACTAGATTTGCATCAACTACGGTCTTGTCTGCTCCCGTATCTATGCACATTCTGCATTCTCTCTGGTCTACCCTACCCTCTACATAATATAGACCTGGTTGTCTGATGGTTGCTATTATCGACCCAGAGATTTCTCCATCTTAACTCCGCTCTCATCCTCAAAATTGTTCATACATCCAACATTCTGTTTCTGTGGCGTTTACAGTCTTTCTTGCCACACCCAAAACATATAGGCATAAAGTTAACTCTATCCCCAGACCTATCTTGAGGCTTTCCCTGAGAGCTACCGTAAAACGGGTTATTTATGTCGCCCATAGATTACCGCACTCTGGATTATGGTATCCTTCCCTGCTGTCTTGGTTGACGTCGCAACGGTTCCCGGGATGACTGTCTTCATCCCATTGATTCCTCGATCAGTCTCCCGGGCGACTCCGCGGTTTCGTGTAGGGCAGTCGTCCGTCGCAGAATTGATTATTCGTGGCTTGTCTTGCTCTATCATGAAGTTGGCGACATCAGGAACGTTTCGGGGTTTCCTTGCTCTGACATGGTTCGCATCCTCCAGTGAGTAGAGGGAGAGAGATTTTCCTGTTGCCACTGTCTGGGCTGCCTCTTTTATTGTATTGCAGTTTTCCATGAACGTCTCTGCCAAACTTAGTAATTTTCTTAGAATGTTTGTAGCTGCATCACCCTCTTTCCTTTGGAAAGACCAGAGCTCTTGCTCGCAGGCTTCTTTGGAACGTCTGAGCGCCTTCAGCAAGGCCATTTTCAGCAAATTGTAGTCTACCTTGGCCTCCTCCGAGACAGATGTCCTGTAAGCTATGGATGCCATTCCCGTCAGTAGAGGTACCAGGCGGCTTGCCCATTCATGCTTGCTGATCTCTGCTGTGGAGAGTGTGTCTTAAAACTTTCGGAGGTAAGATGCAGGCTGGTCCTTGTCCGTCCATGGAGGAATTTTATCTGCCAGCATCCTTTTTCTATCTCTGTCTCGTCGGCTGTCGTCCAAGTGTTTCTGGCGATGCCACACTTTGTCTTAGTATTCTTGCTGAAGCTCGAGTTGCATCAGCAGTATCTCATGGAGTTCTCTTTTATGCTGTTCCTCCTTCGCTTCGAGTTCTCTGATTCGGCGTCCTTCCGCTTCTCTATGTTCAATTCTTCTGTTCTCCTCCATAGTCAGGATTAATGCCTGGATGGCCTCCATATCGGTCATCTGGATTTGCTCTCTTTGGATGATCTCCGTTTGCTCCCCTCACTCTATTCTGTCTGCTCTCTCAGACTTGTCGTTCACCTTCCTCCTTGACGTCACTTGCACAGCACAGGGGAAAAATACAACAATACACAATATGTAAATAATATGCAAACACTATGCAGAATATCAAACAATATACACACAGAAACGCTGAATATGCGCTGAATACGCGCTCTTACTCCGATTCAATCAAGCTGAGCCAAGCACTGCCAACAGCTCCAATTCTCCACTTAGCCAAACACCAGCTGTCTTCTATAAGTTTCTGGAAAAAATAAGTTAACGTAACACAATCGCTGTCTTACTAACCAGTCCACTTCGATGACAAGGTAAGAACCACCGCTTGCCACCAGATGTTACAGTCTCCAACCACAAGTGACCTAACAGATACCAACCTTGGTAATTATCTGCCACCAGAGTCTCTCCTTAACTTCTTCTAGCTAAACCCCAAGCTTGACAAAAGAGTTTTAGATCTTAAGTAGCTTATATTAAAACAACAGTCGAGTAGCAGAAAATGAAGATAGGATGAGACTGACTAAGCCTGGACTGCAGAGGGGTTTAAATACCATTGCAGCTAGGCTTTCACAGCTTATCGTGTTGATAACAGTGTGAGAATAGTAGAATTACTGAATGTCCCTACAGGACTTATCTAAGAGTGTGAGATGATATCATGATTGTCCTACATGTTGATAGTCTGAGGTCATGAGTTCTGATTGTCCTATGTGTTGATAGTCTGAGGTCATGAGTTCTAGCTCTATTTATAAATTTTATCTAGCTCTATTTATAAACTCTATTTATAGTTTGATCTTTGCAGGGCTGCTCTGCAGCCAGTTAGGGCTGAGGCCTGACATCTACCATTGCCAGAAACTCCGATAGAGGTTCTGGAGCCTGGAGAAATGGTTCTATTAATGATAGTGCTAGATTCCTCAATAGCCACAGCTGCTCAAATTTGTGCTTGAACAACAAGCGACCCAGTGTTATCTCTAGTTTGCGTCAAAGTCTTGAAAATGATAAAATCAGATACCAGAAATTTAATGAGCTTTGAGACAAATTGGACCATGCACAACAAAATGTAATGTATCTGTCACCACTCTTTCAAAATGCTTTTGTGAGGCAACCATTCATGAAGAAGTGGTGGCTGAAATACAACTTTACTGGAACCCAGTGGTTGAGAAAATACCGGATTGCTCTGAAGTCGAACAATTGGGCATATGTGTATGTTATGTAAATAATGATGCAGAGGTTTGTGAGCACTTCTTAGGGTTCTGAAGCTTGAGAAAAATGGATGTTCAATCCATTATTGATGTCATGATTCCTAGTCTACAGAGATGGGTTCTGGTCTGTTCATTCTTGGTACAAGGTCGCAACACTTCTCCATGAGCTTGGGACATTGCTGGCATAGAACAAAAAGTAAATGCCCAATGCCACTTATGTTCATTGCCAGTAACATGTGTTTAATCTTGGTAAACTCACTTCAATTAGGAATCTGATCAACAATATCACCAAATTGACCTGATTCCTTGATGTCAGTGTCAAAAGCAACCCTATATTTCTGAAGTGTGTCACCGAAGATTTGGATGAAGATTTGATTGAGTAGTTGACAGTCAGAGAGGACTCAGACAGTGGAGTTAATACAGAGACTGATGAGGTGGTAAAGGCCATGTTGGAAGGGTCTGGGAAGCAAACTATGCCAAAATTCTATGCAACCAAATGGTCATCCTGATGGGAAACATTGTCATAGCATAAGCTGCCAATTATCGGCATGCACCAATTATTGGCACCAAAAAGCGACGATTTATCGGCACGTGTGGCACGGAAAACATACGAAAGAATACGGAAACTAGAACTTCCTGTTTGTGGATTGTCGCCAGTTAGCTATAGCATCAGCTATTGTCGGCTATTATCAGCTATTGCCTGCTATTTCTCCCGGTGCAAGACTCTCAGAGTCTCTAGTGTTAATTGAAGGTCGGTCTCTTCGTTCTCTTTGTGTTTGTTGAAGATGTGGAAGAGAGTGCACGCTATCTTTTCCAGTGCCCAGCTACAAGGAAGAGGTAATAGTCATTGTGTTACTAAAGCCATAAGTTTTTAGCGAGAGAACAAGAGCTATGTAAGTATCTTGCTAAGTATCAGTATTTACTAAGTATCTTGCTAACTGTCATTTTGAAAACTTGTCTACATATCAACCTAGCTATTGTTTTGCATAGTTGAACAACAACCTTTTTTACATTATTTTAGTGGACAATACTGTACACCAATTGGTTGCATAGTTGAACAACAACCTTTTATTTCATTATTTTAGTGGACATGCCTCGAAAAGGAAGAAAGTGACTTCGCTCTAAGTCAGCTCCTGCTATTTTATGATCACCAAGACATGTAAAAAGGAAGCAATGGTCCAATGATTCTATGCTGGCTGCCCTAGAAGCAGTAAGGAATGGAGCCCCTGTCAAAAGAGCTGCTCTTCAGTATGGAATCCCTGGAACAACACTACAAGAGGTAAAGTTGTTCACGGAACCAAGCCAGGCCGGTGTCCTATTTAACCAGTAATGAAGAGACTGAACTTGGAGAGCTCATTCAGATAGTAGGATAGATAGGATATGGAAAGAGCCGAAAACAAATTAAGCATATAGCAGAATCAGTTGCTCATGATAAGGGAACCTTTAATTAAAGGGAGCAGAATCTCTGACGGATGGTTTCGAAGATTTCTGAAGCGGCAGCCACACCTTTGCCTGCGCAAAGGAGATGCTACAGCCAATGTAAGGATGGATGCCATGATGAATCAAGAAGCACTTAACAATTACCTCAAACTTTTGAAAGAGGTGATGGTGGAGAATAACTTGATGAACATGCCAGGGCAATTATATCATGTGGATGAGTCGGGCATGCCACTAGACCATCGACCACCTCGTGTTATGACTTTAAAAGGCCAACAAAAACTTAGGTACCGTACTTCAGGAAACAAGAGTCAGGTTACAGTAATAGGGTGTGTCAGCACAGCTGGACAGGCTATACCTCCGTTTGTGATCTTTGATGCAAAGAGTTTGAATATGGAGTGGACAAAAGGTGAAGTGGCAGGAACAACATATGGCCCAAGTGATAGAGGCTGGGGATGCTATTAGAGTAGCTAAAGAAAGTGATATCATTTTGTTTACCTTAGTACCGCATATGACTCACGAAATGCAACCACTTACTAGATACAGCAGTATTTGGTCCATTAAAAAAGTACTGGCGTGATTCTTGCCATGATTTCATTCAATCCAATCCAGGTAAAGTAATTACCAAATATCAATTCAGCAGCTTGTTGAATACAGCCTGGATGAATACCATGGTACCAAAAACAATCATCATCGGTTTCAGGACGTGTGGGGTGTATCCATTTAACCCTAAGGCTGTACTGGAAAATCCTCAGGAGCGAGTTGACCAAGATACCTGTGATAACCAATTTGCTGTTTCTCCAGATCAATCTCCTAGCCACATCATGTTTACACCTGACGACGAACAGCGGTTTGAAACCAGGTATGAAGAAGGGTATAATCTGTAAGATGATCCCATGTACATAGCTTGGTTAGATATTAATCATCCAGGGGCTTTGCCATGCAATTACAATGAGAACCTCCTCACTCGCGACTCATTTGATACCAATGATATGCATGATTCTGATTCGGATGGAGCAGTTAAGGCTGATCCGATCATCTATGTTCAGTTGTTAATTTTTTCTCGGATGTATCACCAGTTGAGGCATTGACCCCTTCCCCTACACTTGGCTCTACCCCAAGAAAGACCCTCCCTCTATCTGGCTCTAATTCATTTCAACCAGACACGTCTCTTCCATCAGGATATACTCTGCCTCCATCAGTTGTGAACTCTCCTCTATCTGGCTCAGCTCTGGCTAATCCGTCATGTAAGCATCATAATGTTATATGCATGGTTGTGAAGTAGCTAGCTAGCTAGCTAAGATGAATTTAATTTGTATTTTTCTTGAATTATTTTTCTTGAATTAGGAATGTTTAGCTATAGCTACTGCAGGTGTGTCTCCTCTGCCTGCATCCATCAAGTTTATTCCCCCCTCTACCACACATTGAAACGGTTGTGTCCACCACTCGACCACCTTGTCTTCCTACTCAAATAACCCCTATTCGCAACGTTGGATCAGCTGAAATATCTCCAGCTTCTACAATTGGTTCTAGTCGGTCCTCTGTTGGATACAGTAAGTCTTGTCACTCTGTAAGCCCAGACATGATTTCTAAGTACTTGATACAGTATATACCAGAGACACCCAAGTCTAGGAGACAACCAGCCAACGGAATGACAGGCACATATTTTGACGAGTCTGGAAGACTTAGCTTTTTTGAAAGCGAAGGAAGACAAGAAAAAAAGAGTAGCGGAAGAAAAAGAAAAAAGAAAACTTGAAGGGAAGAGAAGAAGAGAGAAAGAGATGACCTTGCAAAGAAGAGAGTAAGAGATGACCTTGCAAAGAAGAGAGTAGAGGAGCAGCACAAGAAGGCAGCAGAAAAGAAGAATGTACCAGCTAAGAAGGCACTACTTCGAAAGTGGGGTTCAACCTCACAACCGAAGCAGCAAAAAAGTATCTCATTGGTTTCAACATCTACAGCAACATCTGGAGCTTCACAGGCTGAAAACTCTACGAATGTGTGGGTGTGCTGTGAGTGCTTATGTTCGTACGATGAAGACATTCGTCTGGGAAATGGAGCTGAATGGGTCAGGTGTGCCTGTGACCGGTGGCTTCACGAAGAATGTATTGACTCAGTTGAGTACAATGCGAATGGTGGAGAAAAGTTATGCTCTTTCTGTATTGTGTGATGTTCATAGCTAGGTATATACCTTGTTATTGTGATATATATCACTGCAATGTTTTTTATTTTTAGCTGATCAGATATTAATTTGTGATGCACTTTTGTATTTACAGTTCTGTATTAGTTCTACACCAATACATTCGTTCCTGCCGATAATTGAGAATAGAGAATTGCATTGGAGACGGTAATAGGTACGGGATAACGATAAATGATACTCCTACGGGCTCCTTAGCCACAGCTAGTTAATTCCTGAGACTTGGCGGATGTGAATAATCTACATTCCAGTGCAAGAACATTCTTCCTGTGTCATTCCTGTAGTAAGTTACGAGGTCAGGACCGTTCGTTGCCGATAATTGGCAGCTTACGCTATGTACTAAATAAAAGACAGTGTATTAGTCACTTGAAGCAATCATGAAAAGCAGTGTGGGCAATGCCAAAACTGATGTGTGAAGTTACATATGACTTTAGTTCATGAATCACCAAGAAGGACCAAAGTCCTGCAGGCAGCTGACTGCAATATTGCCCATGCATATGATGAAGTGGCTTCGGCTAAATAATATATACGAGATGAATGTGATGAATGGAGTAAAGTGTGGATAAGTGCTTGCACGTTGGGGGAACCATCAGAATGGATCAAAGCACAACAATCCTGACTCAAAAGCACTGCACGAATGCTGGCATTGAAGGGAAACAATCAGCCTCAGGCTATTACTGAGTAAATATGTATTATTCCTTCATTGATCACATGATTTGATTCGAGATTTTACAATAGTTACAAAGATATTACAACTGCACAAATATTTGTGCCATCTCAGCTGGCACAGCTAAATTACAATGGCAAGAATTAATATGGCAAATTTCTGACTGGGTTCGAGATTGATGGCCTTAATGCTTGAAGTGGGAATATGGTGGAAATGCTACACTGAGAGCTCAGATATAAGACCTGCAGTGGCCACTGAGACCCCAGCTGTCAAACATTTCCAATTAACTAGAAAATCCAGGAGATCTTCCTGGTGACACTTGTCGACAATGTTTCCTATGAAAGCTTATTTCTGCTCTCGGGCAACTAAACCTGGATGAGGGCTTCTATGATATAGGATAAGCAGAAAGGTTTGGTGTTGCTGCTGCATATCAAGGTGTGGCCAAAATACCCTCTCCAAGTGAAAAGAAGGACGATTGGAGTACTATTGACAATTTGATGGTGATAATGGGAGATAGGACAGTAATTTATAGATATTACATCCTAGGGCTAGTGCTTGATGTTTCTACTTGTTAAATGCTCTAGCCTTCATCATTATTCCTGATAAAGGCTAGAGCATCTAGTCGAAATGTCGAGAAAATACAATTCAACTTGATTATTGAGAAGGTCATTGTAATTTCGTTATGTCCCCTGAGAGTTTGTTGAGAGTACATAAAGTTGAAAATGTCTGCATGCATTTGGCTTTTGCCTGGCCAAATGCAAACTTGGTGAATATGTCAATGATAGATCAGGGTGTGAATAAAAAGGTTCAAATTCAATGAAATGCTGAAAAGAAAATTTGAGTTATTGTAATCTTGAAAACAATTTCTTTTGAAAAACTTGATGAATTTGTCGGAATGTTTCATAAAAATTAAAATTAAAAAGTTTTAAATTCAATGAAATTTTAATATTTTATTTTTGAAAAAATCGCTAATAAACCCTATCATGAACATAAAAAAGTAATGTAAAATTTGTAAACTGAGGCAGGGATTCATTATTTTATTTCTGCATGGAGTGGTGTAATTTCAGCTATTATTTAATAATAATTATTTCTATGACATGCCCCTTTAGCGAAAGTGTTTTGTACTGCAACCCAGCAATTTTCCCCCTAGATATGACTGCAAATGTCAGTGGGTAATAATTAATTACTAATTGAATCCAAGTTGGAGGATAGTCATGCCTTGCTTAATTCTTATATAGCTTGATGGTACCAAAAATGTTCACAACCCCAACTGATGATTGATGGTAAATAAACCAAGCCCAAACTTATTGCATGACCACTTACTTCCATTTTCATGGCCATTGCTATCAAACCCAGCATATATAGTTTCAGCCTAGAAAAAGTAAAGAGAGAGATCTAGAATATATACATATTTTGAAATATACATGCAGCATGCAGAGACTGTGTATACATTTAAATAAGAACAAGAACCACCTCATAGAACACAAGTTGACCATGTGCTGCATGAGAGTATCTTCCTTGCTACCTGACTAGCTGTGGCTCAATGACACATAAGAGGTTTTCTGTAGAGATTGGTCAACTCGGACCATTTGATTTGTGCAGAGTCAGCATGACCACTAACCATGTACATAGTTGCAGTAGGCAGAGCACAATTGTGCATAATTAAGAGAAAAATATTTTTACATATATAGCATGCTGGATTGATATATAGTATGTGCTGACAGATAACAATACTTCACCGGTGCTTTCCACATGCACAGAGCAGGGAAATATAGACTTACATTGATATACCAAATGAAATTTGAGTCAATAGCAAAATCAACCATAATAACTGGAATTTTTCCCTTCCCCTTCCTCCCGTACCCCTTCTCAAATATCTCACAATTTTCCCTTCCCCTTTCCCACATTCCCCTTCTCAAATATCTCACAGCTCTCTGTTCTGGTGTGTTGAAGAGATATCCACCCGAAGGGGAATCAGTGATGTAGAATGGGTGGTAATTAGAAGAATCATCAGGGTTGTTCCCTCCATTAACTACGAAGGTGTAGGTCGTTCCACGCTGGACTTCTAGCTTGGGTATGAGCAGGTCGTTGATATACCACGCTATGCCCCAGCCTACCTGGCCTGTATAACACAACAGGGGATAAAATCTGAGAAGGTGTCGATTTTACACCCCAACCAAGTTTAAATTGAGTTATTGGTACCTGGTCAAGGTAAGAATCCATCTCAAACAAAATATACGAAAGCCTGAAGACAGAGGCTAAGTATTAGTAGAAACTGAAGGGTAATACTTGTCTATTTTTGAGCAATTTATTGTTTGTCCCAAAGATGTAGCATAGAGAACAACAACCCAAAACAATATAACATGTTCCTAAGAGAGGGAGAGGTAAAACAAATATTATCATTAGTACTTGGCATGGCTAGCTACATACAACCCAAAGAAGGATGTGGTCATCTTGTTATTATTCGGTTTCTCATAATGTGGAGGAAATACAAACTTTGTTACTGTGTTTGCCAAAGTATAAACCACACTTAAGTGTAAGTCACAGCTGCAAATCAGCTTAGCTGTCTTGTGCATTAATGAACTTCTTGGATAGAACTTAAATCCCTTACTATTTAGGGATGAAAATAAAAACAGCGTGTTGCACGTATTTGCATGGATTATTTCTTTTGAAACAAAGCAACAGCAAGAGTCCTTATTGCATTCTTCATAAGGTTAGTACTAGGATGTGTTAGCTTATCTATCAACAATAAAAGTAAACAAAGCTCATTGAGTACTTATTTGCTTTCTTAGCATGCTAGTGTTTTGGCTTAGCTAGCTAACCTCGATCTTCTAACTTCTAATATAGCAGGCAATGAATTGTCTTCCTTCAACTTTGTATACATATCATAGCTTTTTTGTTTTTGTTGAAGCATACAACACTTAAACCTCGCCATTTCATCCACTATTGTGTTTTTCTAATAAAGTAGGGTTAGATGAAGCTTCTCTAGCAAATACTCGAGTTAGATTCCATTGTGCCAAACTTTGTAAAATGTTTTGGAAAGTTGCATTCTTTGTGTAGATCATTTCCTAGGTCATTAATGAGAAACTTGCATGCATGGATAGATTGGCTATGTGTACTGGCGGGGTCTGACCAATCCCAGACTGGCCAGACCGTCGCAAACCATTGAGAGAATTAAACTAGAGATCAGACTGAGCTATAAATCACTAATGGAAAAGTTCCATTTTAGTCTGGCATAGCTAACAATAAAAGCATCTGATGTCTTTCTGCAGTATGTACAACCTGTGAAATGACTTGACTGCCTACAACTCTAAAATGGTGTGTAATCTTTTGCAGAATGGGAAGGAAGTTTGGTAGTCCCAGTCTGGCATAATATAGCTCAAGCATATATGATGAATTGATATCACCCATCACCATCATCCATATCTTGTAAATAATGACTTGAAGAGGGCATGGCAACTATGCAGAGTGATTTCACATATGATTGTGATTATATGCACAATCACGAGTTTTTGTGCACATGATCTTTCAGACATAGTTCTTCTTTATCAAATCATGATACACACGATATAAATAATGATGATTGATGTGATCTTATATACTGGGTAGTGTTTTGAGAGTTTATTTTAACACTGGATCAGCTAGGATTCCATCCCTAGGAGTTCTTCAGCTGAGAGTTGAAGCTTTGCACATCCTTCCAGAAGGTAATTAAGGCAGTACATTTTTATTATATATTATTTGAGAATAATATTTCCTTATTATTTGAGCAGGAGAAGAAAAAGGCCAATATTATATATTGTACATATACATTTATATGCCGCTGGAGGACATAACTCTAGATGTTCATAATTATGCTTGTACATAATTACATGGCAGCAATTGTATTTACAACATTAATCGGGACTTGCAAAATATACCTAAACTATCCATAAATCTGCCATGTCTAGCATTCAGTAATGGAACATCAGGGTTGCAATAGCAGTATTGACGAAAGTCAATCATGAGAGAATGTGGCACAATTGTATAAATATATTGCTAATAAATATATTAAATCTCCCTTGTTAGATAATGTTCTCAAATCATGCCAACAATAGTTCAATACATATTTTTTTTATAGTACAATACCTTCCTCACATGGGAGTTCTGACAAAATAAGAGAAGTGAACTCGCATTTGGTAGCCTTCAAACAAAGTCAGGGCCAAAGCAAAGTTGAACTGGCAAATTCCATGCTGGTTTTGTTGTAAAGAGGATGTGCAACTCCTTCATTTTTCCTATGCTCAATTCCCTTGCTCAGAGCTCTCAAGAGAAGAAATGTTCGCTCTGTTTTGGGCAGCAGCGAGGTATCTGGAAAGCTGTGAGTTTATGTTATGGCCCTGATATGTGATCGACTGTCTGCTAATAAATTACCAAAGTCAACACATAGAAGAAGTGAACACGTTGCCAAATCCATTCACTGAGGGTCATGCTGATATCTTTTCAGATCTTCCACATATTATTAAATTTCTTCCCAACACCAAGGGAAAAGTTAAAAAGTATGTTACATTGCTTATGCTACAGTAGGTGCTTGCTCTATGATCTTAGTAATCATGATACCAAATGACATACATATACTGGGTTCTGTTTTGATTTACCTTAGTAAATGACATTGTGTTGTGTATCTCTGGTTTAACTAGGCCTCTAACACAGAACCATTAAGCTAGTTGTTCCGTGACTATGTCAAGGTTTTTGTGTGCATTTTATCAGGGACTGCATATGTAGAGAAAAAGTTGCATATTAATAAATTTATGGCTTATAATTTACCACAACCTTTGTAGCTATGTTCAATAGATTACCTTAATGTAAGCAATTTTGAAATGTGAGAACACTCAAGAGATCCCTTCAAGTCACTATACTGAAGTGAATATTAAAGTATTTTCAAATATTAACAACAAGGTTACGTGATTTTTTTGGTCCGGTGTTACTGATTGAAGTGGGAATTTCTGCTGTAATTAACTGAATGGGAGAAGAGTGATATGCTTGGGAATATGTATTACTGGTAATACATATTCAATGACAATATTTCAGTTAAGTAGCCACACATTGCATTATGAAATTGTAGTCAAGAATGTTTCTATTTATGCAATTTTAGTTGACCGAAGTTGTTCAGTTTTTGTTCATGGTTCCTAGTGTGATGATATGTTTTAACAACCAACTATTTAGAGGAATTCTTTGCAAACAACAATAACATGGATGATCAAGTGAAAATCCCAATATAAGCTATTTCCTCAAGAAAACTCAGGCTCTACGAGTTACTAATGATGTATGTGGAAATGATAAAGGGAACTACCCGAGGTGATAACCAAAAGAAATGGAGAAGTGTATGTAATAACCCCTTCCAAAATATAGGTTATAGAGCACCAAAAAGCTAACAAACTCCATTGTAGTAATTGTAGCATTAATTTGTTCATTGATTGATGAAAATTCATCTATTTATGCATGACTCAGATTTTTTTTGTGACTATGTCTAGTTCATTGTTTGTCTTTAGTGGCATGTAAGCACGCTTTCATTTACAGTTTTCTTGGTCAGAATTCTGGAAGTGCCTGCTAACTTGAACCTCTCTACTTATCAGTAGAATGTACTAGGGTATTAGGTATCATCCAAGTCTCAAAGGCACTCGAATAAAGTTTGCCGCCTTGTTTGAACTTGGCTTGGTCAGTTTCTACCACCTAACTGATAAACAATGTTGTATACACAAGTAGCTTGTCATTATCTGGCATAATCTGATACACCAAATGTGATATGCATACATCATGTGATAAATCACAAAAGGTTCTCACCAGTGATGGCCATGTAGCCACGATTGTTGCCGGATGGGCCAATGTGTGCCCTGAAGACAGTGTCACCTGCCATTGCTGTGATCTTCTGCTCGGGGAAACTATCACACATCTCACAAGTGATGGGAATGTTCTGACACTGGTTGAGGGGGGAGCGACCAATATGCAGGGGGGCAGTATAACCTAGGGGTGTAGGGGAAATGGTGAGGCGGGGGGGCATAGGTGAATATTGATCAACTATCAGAAAAAGCATGAGATGTAGTAAGTTGACTTTGGCATAATAGACAGGTAGTTATCCCAACATTGCCCAATAAAGGTGCAACTGAAACAAGCAACAGATTATTGTCTTGATTTGATCAAATCTACAAAAACTGGAAAATAGCAAAAGAAATTGTGTGGCAAGCTGAACACCTAGCTTAGCCTGCTTTACACAGCACAACACATGCATACACAAGTGAACACCATACTGCATGAGTGGACCTGAACACTCTAGACAAGTGTAGACCATTCTTATCAACATTATGTAGCATGCAGCTGACATACAAGCCATCTGGCATTGTAGTAAAGAGGCTAGAGTTGCATTTTTTGTTGCACTGGCTTTGGAGTTGATTTGTGTGGAGCCACTCTCCTGTTCCATTCCATGAAGTTCTAACATTGCCTTTTTCTCTTTCATAAATAATTTATTACAGTTAAGCTCATGCAAGATCATATCCAACACACACACACACACACACACACACAATACACACAAGCACACCACACATACCACATGTGTACAACACACACACATACCACCAGATCTGGTAAAGTGTTTGAGTGCTGTCTCTTCCACTCCTCCAATAGCCCATACTATATATTGCTCAGTGTCGGGGCTAAAGGGTAAGTCACAGTCTGTATCACCTGCATATACATATGTCAAATATGCATTCATAAAGCTTATCTCCCATTATTGGAGGGGATATCAAAAAATTATGAGCATATTGAGTCATTATACTACATCAAAGCTGATGTGGCAGTCATGATGACCCATGCGTATTGCTAGAGTGAGACCAATTACCTGGGATAAGCAGTTGGGCTACTGTGCATATGGAAATGCCAGTCAACTAGGTGATGGAGCAAGGAGCACTAGATCATTGAGAACAACATTGCACATTCAATGTTCCATTGAGTATCTCTCAGGGCTCAACCCTGACGGGCTGCAGAGCAGCCCTGCAAAGATCAAACTATAAATAGAATTTATAAACAGAGATAGAACACATGATCTCAGACTATCAACACATAGGACAATCAGAACTCATGACTTCAGGCTATCAACACATAGGTCCTTCATGATATCATCTCACACTCTTAGATAAAGTCTTGTAGGGACATACAGAAATTCTACTACTCTCACACAGTTAAACATAAGCTGTGAAAGCCTGGTTGCAAGAGTACGTCGTTGAGTCCTGGTTCAGTGATGATGGTTATGTTTCTGTTGGTCTTTAAAGTAACGATTACTTCTATAGAAGTCATCCAAATGTGTCGTATACCTGTGATGCATTCTAAGGGCCATTGTTACTGATAACAGTTTCTGGTATTCCAAATCTTTAAAATATGTTTTTAGTGCTTTGATGATGCTAGTAATGTAATACTGGAGAGTGTTAGTACTTGGGTTATCCTGAAAAGTAGTACTGTACTACCAGGTAAGTGACTCCATTGACTGGAGGTCAGTGCAATCTTCTGCCATGAACATGCAAGTGGTTTTATTTAGATCATTACTTCTCTTCTTGGGGTGGCATCTCGTGCACATTTGGGACATTGTTTTACCATGTTCTCTACTTTGTGAGGGAGCTGTGGTCACCAGACAGAAGTATTTGTTTGGATTCTTGTGATGGATTGAATTCGAACATTGTGTAGTTGTTATGTGTGATGGTAACTTGTGTAGCTTGTGGTTAGTAACGCTGTAGTTTGTGATCAGGCTTATCAGCAGCCTGCAGGATCTTCACAAACCTGTTGATCTTGCTGCTGCAAGATTAATCCTGCATCCTTTGATGTGTGTTTGTGAGTGAGCAGGATTCTGCAAGAATATTGCTGTGTGTTGCTGTGTCTATAAAAAGGCTGTTTCTACCAGCAACTGCCTGTTCTGTTCTTTGAATATTTTTAGTTAGCTCTTAGTGCTCTGAGTCTAGCCGAGTCTGTTCAAGTGAGTTTTGTTCTGTCTTCATTGCTACTGTATATAATAATAATTTGACTATATTATTGCTACCTTTGAAACCTTAGCCACAACCCACAAGTCGACACTTTTGTGCTTCTTGGTGTCCAGAGTGAATCAACTTCCCCTCTCGAAAAATTTAGGTAACAACCATACTCTAACAACCATATGGAGTATGAGATTTTTCTTGTTTAGGGTGAGTTCTCCATGGGAATTCCAGTACGGTTTGAATTCTGCTTCAAAATTCCTTTTGTCTGGCCATCCAATTATGGGAGTGCTGAATTACTTTTGAGCATATAGATCTTCAGGTTGAGCTTTCAGGTATTCACATATTTCTCCACACCACAAGGGCGTAGGAAGCGGTGCGACCAGTGAGGCCATGGCCTTACCACTTTCTGAGAGAGCGGCCAAGGGAATTGGTGGCAGAATCCAGAGCAGGAGACAACAAAATTAATATTATGGCAAAAACGGTCGCATGCCTAAATCTAGTCTGGCGTGGTGAACCCTTTACCTTCCAATGATTGGGAAGGTAAAGGGTTGACTACTAACCTGAGCCTAAAGCATGCTCGTTAATAGTTTGTGCAGCTAGCCTGCTGAAAGTCACTTAGTGTTAGCTTTGTTTTCGAAGTCATCATCGAGACAACATGTCACTCTCCAAGGACTTACCCATTCCCTCTATTGGTGAGAAGCCACATCAACCATCTTTCAGTTTTCCAAAGCGTGGAAAAAAAATCTTGTTAAAAGATCTTTCCAGCCACAATGGTTTACACGCTGGACATGGCTTCATTATGATGAGGGCCATGATTCAGTCTTCTGTTATATTTGTGTGAAGGCTTAAAAAGAAAAACTGCTTTTTTCTGTCGCAACTATTGAGACTGCATATATATCAACTGGATATACGAACTGGAAGGATGCTTCTCTAAGATTTTCTGCCCATGAAGCTAGCAATTGTCATAAGGATGCTATTTTGAGAGTCATTACTCTCCCCCAGACATATCCGAAAATTGGTGAGAGTCTTTCCTCCCTTCATGCTCGGGAAATGAAGGAAAATCGGCAGTGCTTACTCAAAATTCTATCTAATGTTGTGTTCTTGGCTAGACAATCTTTGCCACTGCGTGGTCGTGGCGATGAATCTGACTCCAACTTTATTCAATTGTTTAGGCTTCGTGGATATGATGACAAAAGAGTATTCAAATGGCTAAAGTGCAGAGCCAATAAATACACCTCTGCTGAAATCCAAAACGAGATGCTAAAAGTCATGGCTCTGAAGGTTCTGCGTAAAATAGCAGCCTCCTTGCATGCAGCTCCATTCTACACTATCATGGCTGCAGATGTGAGCAACCAAGAGCAAGTGGTCATTTGTATTCGATGGGTGAGTGAGAAGTTTGAAGTGCATGAGGAGTTTATTGGTGTATATGTGGTTGGAAAAATAGATGCACAAACCTTGGTTACCGTTATCAAAGATGTACTCCAAAGATTAAATCTCTCTCTCAAAAACTAAGAGGTCAATGTTATGATGGAGCTGCTTCTATGGCTGGTTCCAAGTCAGGTGTTGCAAAGAAACTCTTAGATGAGGAGCCAAAAGCATTGTATACCCATTGCTATGGCCATTCACTGAATCTAGCTTGCAGTGATACAATAAAACACTGTAACGTGATGAAGGATGCTCTAGAGATTACTCATGAACTAACTAAGCTCATTAAAAAGTCCCCAAGACGAGATGCATGTTTTAATATTCTGAAGAAAGAGATGGCTCCTGACACACCTGGAGTGCGGGTCTTGTGTCCAACACGCTGGACCGTTAAAGCTGAAGCACTGAAAAGTATCATTGATAACTATGAAGTATTAAATGAGTTGTGGGTTGTGTCTCTTGAAGTGGTCAAGGATACTGAGATGAAGACCTGTATTCTTGGTGTGTCATCACAGATGAAAACATTTAAATTCTTCTTTGGGGTGTGTTTAGGGAAGTTAATTCTTGGCCATAGTGATAACTTGAGTCGTACATTACAAAAATCTGATATATCAGCAGCAGAAGGCCAAATTGTTGCAGAATTGACAGTGAAAACACTAAGTAAACTAAGATCAGATGAGAATTTTGCACTTTTTTGGTAAGATATAACAAAAAAAGCTGAAAATTTGTGTGTTGATGATCCCCACCTCCCACGTCGAAGAAAAACTCCCAAAAGATTTGAAATCGGGAGCACAGTAAGCCATTCATTTCCAGAAGCTCCTGCAGATTATAACAAACAAATCTACATTGAAGCTATTGATCTGATTACCACATGTATAACCAATAGGTTTGATCAGCCTGGGTCAGAAATATTCAAGATCTATTAGTAAATGTAGTGAACTCAAGTGACTACAAAACTCAGTTTGATTTAGTTCTCAGCTTTTATGGCTCAGACTTCAATGATCAGTTATTGAAAACCAAACTTGAAATTGTATCAACAATTTTCTGCTCAGATGAGGTTGTACTATTAAATGACGTCATTGACCATTTCAAGACCGCTTCACCTGCTGAATATCTGAAGTTTGTAAATTGCTAATGTTACTTTTAGTTATGCCTGCATCAAACGCCGTTAGTGAGAGATCCTTCAGTGCTTTAAGGAGAATAAAATCGTATTTGAGGTCCACCATGAGACTTAAGTCCGATTAAATCATCTCATGATTCTGCACATTCATAAAGATGCGACTGATAGGTTGGATTAATTTCAGTTGCCAATGATTTTGTTTCTGAAAGTGAAAACAAAAGTGAACATCGCTTATCAATTTTTGGCACATTCAGACCCAGTGACCTATAGAACTCAATCACTATGAATTAATAATTCTATCAATCTTTTACTGTTCCTAATTTTACACAATTATTTGGCACTAATTTAATTTTATTTTTTTAAGAAAAGAATACCACACACAACTATAAATTATATAATACATTATTATTATACACAGTTGGTAAGAGAGAAAATAATTTCAGTTGACTTGATGCTGATGTGTCCAGGTTGATGGACAATTTCTCTTTTAAATTGCTGGGGGTGAGGAGTTCTTACACAGAGATATGACACCAGCAATTTATAATAAGAAATGGTAATACTTTTTTTTTTTGTGATTATTATATATAATTACAATTAAGTACATACAATATATACCTCCCTTTACTCACTCCCAAACTGGAACTACAACCATCACTATTGCTTCGAATGGCCTTACCACTTTAAAATTGCTTCCTATGCCCCTGCACCAGCAGGTAGGTATGCTATACAACCATCACATTCTCTGCTTCCTATTATAGTCTTGTACCATTCAGTTGTGATGAAGATGGAGCTCTTGAGAGTCTATCTGCAGTGTACATGAGTTTCCCTGGTGGATGGTGGAGTAGTTGAATTGCTGAAATCTTAGTATTCTTAGGGTAATGAGCTGTTTTGTTCCCAGTAGTGGTTAATCAGTTTCAATTAGGAATTTCAACCCAAGTGTATAAGTTACAAATTTTTTTACGTACTCAAGTCGAAGCCAATGCTTCTTTCTTGATTTGGGCATAACAGTTCTCAATCTCTGTTATGGAGCACACACTTGGGTGGGTGCTCAAAGGTCGTAGAGAGAGAATTGTTTGTTTCATTAACTTTCATGAATGCACAATCTTGATTCGTGTCGACCATACCTAAGAAGCATCATAATTTGGAGGTATTGGTGATTGGTAATTTCATCCCTAGTGATAGCTGATGTCTTATCTGGGTCATCTCTGATTCCTTGCTACCAGATGACTTCACCTCACTTTTCCAGAATTCAGACTTGCTTGAATTCAGTGTCACTCCAACTGTTTCTCTCTTGATCATGCTCCCCTTTGTGTCACTCCCAAACATTAAGATATTGTATATGAGATGATAGGACACCATCAAGGATCTTGACATTCTGTTCTGGAACTGTTTTTGGCCCTTGATACAAAAGGCACCTTGTTGAAGCAGTAGTGACCAAAGGGTGAGATGATAATCTTGATTTCTTGGAAAGTGTGATTTGCCCTGTTGGCATCCCGCTTGCTGAAGACTTTGGCTCCAGACATTTTAGCTTGGCAATAGATATATTTCTCGGAATACATTAACATTCAGGGATTTGAGGTCGGTATGGATATGTATTTTTCCTTCAGAAATTAGTCATATTGACTCCATCTTGTTGAGTTCTTTTTCAACTTCAAGTCATAAAGGGAGTGGTGCATTTCTTGGAGTGACAAAGAGAGAGAGGTATGGCATCTTCTTTTAGATTGATTTCGTATTCCTCGCCTAGGTTACCAGGTCCCTGGAAGAGTGTGAAATATACTACTTTTTAATTGCAGTTGCGAAATCATTGGTTTTGGTGGGAGTTTCGTTCTTGGTTGCATCAACACAAATCACTAAGGATGTTGATAGCTAGGAGTTCCAGGTTTGTCAATTATAAAACACTTGTGTGACTGATTTATTTTTGTGAGAGAATTTGCCTTGGAACTTCTTGAGAGGGTTCAGTGGTTGACAGGAGGGACTATGCAGGATTTCTCTGAAGCAGCGAATGGAGATTTCTTTAGGTCTAAATATATCTATTTGGAAATAGCTGCTAAATCTGCTCCTGCTACCTCTGCTGCAGTGTTAATTTGAACTTGATTCATTGGTTGTTCCATTTCACTGTAGTCAACCGTGTTCTGTTGCATAAGTATTGAAGTTAACTGTCTCTAATATATGCTTGCTTGATAATTTAATGACTTACTCAGTGAAGCATTGGGTGCTGTAATGATCTTTCTTATTGCATTGCTGGCAAATTTAATCCTCTGCAGGACATTTTTCAGGCATACATTCTTTGATTATTAGTTTTTCATGTGGATGAGGGTCCTATAAACAAAAAGAATTTTTTTAATTCATTGTTTGTGTCACAAAGCTTGTTCCATTTCAGTTTCTGTTGTCATATGTATTTGCTGGTGTCCTGCCTTTGAAGGATCAGTGCATTTGAACCTCCTCTTCCTCCTCCTTTGAGCAATCACCATTGCTCTACAGCTTCTCTCTTCCTGATCTTGCTTTAGTGAGCATTAGATTGAAGTCAAGAACTGTTGAGGCAGTGTAGCAACTCAGCTGCCCACTACTAGTCATTCATGTCATTTCATCCTTTAGTGCACCACAGTCACAGTTTTCTGCTTTCTGCTAGCCCCATGATGAATTATTATTATTCTGTCTCTTCTCCATCTTGGTTGTGTAGATTGAATCTATGTTTATAGATCATATTTCATAATACTTTGAACAAACTATCGAATTTTTCAACTATTGCATCATAGACTATTCACTCTTCTGTAGTGACATTGTGCAGTATCTTTGGAGGCCCTGCTAATCCAGATGTGACATGGGATTGTTTGAAGCGAAATTTCCATCTTGGTCAGTCGTCGGATGTTCAGAAGTTAAATTTTTCTGAAAATTCCAGTCGAAGTTGAGCCATCCTTTGTTATTGCACTACTGCCATAATGTGGTATTCTTGGAGAACTTCAGAATTGATAGCTTGATGGTAACAAGTATTTATACAAAAATTATTCAATCTAAAATGCACTTACAGAATGCAGAAATACTAATGTCTATCATGTCAATTAAGCACATATAATTCTCACTTAAACTGATGATAATCTGTTTACTGGTTAAACTCATTGAAGTGAAATAGAACTAATGGAACATGAACGCATCAAATGTAAGCACAGTAAACCCTACCCCACAAGATAACAAGCCCAGTACTTCAGTAAAGCTTTAGCTAGTAAGCCAGTCATTATAAGCTTCATAAAATAACCAGTAAACAAGCATCTTTATTAGGAGAGCTTCTCGGACATTCCTACTCAGAAATTTGTAGATCTTGGATTGATTACTATTGCTTATCACCACATGGTGGGCTCATTTGGAATAGTATTTTGCAATTATATTTAGAATTTTGATTAGTTTGAAAGCAGTTCAACTTGATATCAAGGACACCAGATGGCACCACATGTAACACTTGGCACTCGATACCATTGGAGTAACACCACTCAATATGAGATAAAGGGTAGTATGTAGGTAACACTGTGTAACACAGCACAATAAATGATGCTGGACATGTAATATGCATAACACAAGAATTAAAAGGTCAACATCACACTATGGCATAATGACAATGTACACAAAGAATACAGACTTTAACTGAATAAGATGCATGTACATAACATTTCATACAAATGCAAGAAATAAAGAACACCATGCATGTAAATGCCACGATTAAACCATGCCTCTAATTATGACACAAGCAATTTTATCACCAAATTAATTTTACATGCATATTTGATCGACAAGGGGAAAATGAAGCCAGGTTCGACTAAGAAATTTGTAGCCAAGTCTTACTTGTAGTGAATGGCCGAGTGAAGCTGACTCGCTGTTCCCTGTTCACATTCAAGCCACTCACAAACACCACGTCATCCCTGCAAGTCCCACGAAAATTCATGGAATCAGGACACACACCCATGCCTCCACGACACTGGACATACATACACACATGAAGTACAAAGATAATTTCCAACACATGGGAAGAGGGTATAATGGGGAGAGTTTCTATAATTGTATTATTATTACTATTACCTATTATTATTATTATCTATATATTAATAGGCCTAGTCCGTCCGTCTGTCTATCCATTAGTATATCATGGTGATATGCATGTGCAGATCAAAATGTATTCCTTCACTTGACTATGGTAATTCATGGTAAACAGGCCATCCAACTGTGATTGCATCATGATTATGTGCACCAATACAGAATCATGGGAAAAGTGACTAAAGTATGGCTACTGCATGAGCTGTAGCATAGAATAAGAACGACACATGATGTAACAGAAAGCAAGAGAGCTGCAATAGAGAGACATTGAAGTTGAAGAGATACAGCACAGCAGTAACTGAAACTGCAAGAGAAACTGCAAGTAAAGTTGACTGGGAAAGATAAATGAGTTCACTTACCTGATTCCAACACACAATCTGAGGTCTACCAGAGAACAAATTAGCCTTCACAGTGAGTGCAGAGGATAAGGAGAGAGTGTCCAATATAAATAGAAGGAGAGAACTGAGGGACTGCACTTCCCTAAGTGCAAGGGGTGAGGAGAGAGCAGCAAATACTCGTAATTGGAGAGAACTGTAGGCTGCACTGCCAGAGATCGTAAGGGATAAAGAGAGAGCAGCAAATACTGATACTGGAAAAGTACTGAAGGATGCATTCAGCATCATGGGGCCAGGCAAGAATAACTGTTACCAAAAATATTATTCATCGTGAAGTATTTAATACTTATGTTGCCCATTCTAGTATATTTGATGTTTTATAATTATGGTATAAATTCAAATTCACACAACAAACAAGCAAGAGTGGACTACAACAGAATGAGTTTATGTATAGAAGGATCCTCTTGATAGGATTGTGATCTGCCAAAATCATATAATCCTAAAGACCTAATAAATGATAAGATAACAGATAAAAAATTTCCACCCACAACACAAAACATTTGTATCTCTTGCTGACTTTCTGCGGGTATTTGTTACAATATTGTTATCACTACTAATATCATCATCATCATCATCATAATTGTCAAACGATTACTCTCAGCTGGCATCATAATATGCTTTAAGGTTTATCTTTTGCCAACCAAGCAGTGATGAAAAGAAATGTCCAGAGAGAACTGAATGGAGAAAGGTAGGGACTAACAAGAGTACCATTAGCAGATGAGGAAAGAAATGTTCAGAGAAAGCTGAACAGAGAAAGGCAGCAACTAACGGGAAGAAGTACAAGCGAAAATTCTGGCAATGCTAACTTCTACTTTGGGCCAATGTCCACACTCTGCCAGCATTGTGATCCTTAATATGGAGACCCTGAACTGTTCACATTAGTCTAGCACCACCTATTGAGGACATACAAACACTGCAAGAAGAAACAATCAACAAAACATAAGGAAATAGAGCAGAGCGTTCTCCTTTGCATCTAACATAGGTACATATTTTTATTTGGAACATGTTATATGCAGTACAGAAGTACAGTAAATTTTTATTAGTAGTTTCTAGCATTAATTGTACAAGAAAAAATAACTGGAAAGTCTCTGTGCTTATTGTCTAGCTATTATTCTCAGAATGACTTTCTCAATTAATCAACTTGAAATTTACTCTCTCGATGTTTTGGCTAGATACTTTGCCTTCATCATCAGTAATAACTTCATCATCAGTAATAATTATATTATTGATGGATTCTAGAGCATCTAGCCAAATTTTCTAGAGAGTAAATTTCAAGTTGATTGAGGAAGTCATTATAATTCGTTACATCAACAGAAAATTCGTTGAGAGATTATTATTTATGTTGTCTGTATTATTATTATTATTACGGTACTATTATTATTAGTACTATTATTATTACAGTACTATTATTATTATTATTATTATTATTATTATTGTTGTTGTTGTTGTTGTTATTGTTGTTGTTGTTATTGTTGCTATTATTATTATTATTATTACCATCACATCTTGCTTACAAAATGTCTAGAAACCACATAATCTGCCCATACATCAGCTGAGATCAAATGAATAATTAGTCCCACACAAAAACAAGTTGCAGTTCTATGAAATACCCAAAGCCACACACCCTTGATCCCACAACAAGAAGGAGAACTCAGGAGTGGCGAGATTGCTTTTGAATTTGAATGTATTTGATAGTACAAACTGCTTGTTTCTACTCAACTTTTCCTTTATTAAAAAACAATAAAAAAATGAGGTTCGACTAGATCTCTAGCCTTCTTCAGGAATATATTCCTGATGAAGGCTACAGCATCTTGTTGAAACGTCGAGAGAATATAATTTTGGAAGTTGATTATTGAGAAGGTTTTTGTTGTAATGTTATTATGTCAATACCAGAGTTTAGCTTAGCTTTAAGTACCTGTATAGTGATCAATATATAGAGTGCTCTGAGTGCAAAGGCTATAGCTATTTGCTAAGAGTAAGTAGACCTAAGCTTGGTATCACAAGCAAGTCTACAAATGAAACTTATTGGGTTCATTTTCTAAATAGCCTCAAGCAGTTTAGGTATGGTCGAAGTTTTTAGTAAGAAGAATATGTTGATCACGTGTTCTTATTCAAGGGCAACAGGCCACAGCCATACTACACATACTATCAAATACAACAGGAGAATCATAAACTCTTTAGAGTACTAGGAAAGGGGGAAGGGCATAATGGTCTTTATCTAGTGATCTATACCTGGACTCTGTTTCCACTCTGGAGGTGGTAGTCCACTGCCCTGGCCACCATGTTGTTGTCAATCCAGGCTATTGTAACATCTGCACCATCCATTGATGTACGCTCATTACTGCCACTCAGACCAAACCCCATATACTGGGAGACACTGCATACAAATGCATGAGAAATAGACATGCCTGCTATCAAACAACATAATACAGAGAAGAAGAATATCTGAAACAAAAATGGAAGAATAAATATTCAAAGCATCTACAAAGAATTGTAATTGATAAGTTTAGGACTTATATAATTATTTGGCCAAGACAGATATATTGACTTTAGTAATGGTATTGTATGTGTTTCAGACCACCTACAACTATGTAGGTCTAGGTAGGACTATGTACTGGTCTACCATTTTCTGTCCTTCTCTTCATTATGCATATGAATCATTTATATATATTTTCCATATGACAGATTTTGTTGGTGTGGCTCCTAAAAGAGCAACATGTATAAATTAGCAACCACAGCAGAGTCAGGGAGCCTATTTCTCTGTTCATAGAAGTTTTCCTTGAAGCTGAAGTAAGTTGATTTTAGACAACTCTCCAACAGTTTAGTGATTTTGTCAGGCAGTATTGCAGTTCATTCCTTCAGGCTATCGTCCTTCTTCAACATGTTATGTCACTGCCTCATCCATGGGTACACAAGTGAAAAGAGAGGATATATCAAAACTGACTAGTATCCCATTTGTACAAGGAAATAATTTTTTACAATATCCATAAAATGTCGAGTCTTTTACCTATCTATCAGTTTTTCCTGCAAGAGGAGAGATGAACTGTGCTATATATTTTGAAAATTGGTATGTAGGACAACTTTTGATAAGGCTTTTCTTTTTTGGAAGGCCATTCATAAAGGTGTCTACTTCCTGTTGGCCTAACTTTATTATACAACACATTTGTTATCTCCACTGTCCTCTCCAAACTCTTAAGTGTAAAACTCAGCTTTTTTCCTGTGACTTGGTTGGATCCAGTCTCACCAATTTGTGGTTGTCACAGTCCTGCATCTTGTTAAGTTTTGAACGATAATCAACTTTTTTTTAGGTATTCCCTTTGTCTGCTGGAAGGATAACTTATTCTTCAATTTTTTGAGTGCTCTACTCTGTTTCTGACTCAAGTTATCTTTCAGCAGTCTAGATCTTCTTAAAATATCACACACTCTGGTGCATCAGTCATTAGCAATTGCTACCCAGTTGTTGAGTCTCAACTCTTAAGACTGTGCACATGAAATCATGCCCATATTCATATTCATAGGTCTGATGTATTGCAGTGATGTTATTCGGACAATTATGCATTTGAAATGCATTGCCAGTGAGCATGGATGACCAAAGTATTTAGGTTTAAACATTGGCTTCAAGCTGATTTAAAGATAAATCTTAAAGCATATTATGACGTCAGCTGGTAGTAATCATAAGAGGAATATGCCTGTCTAAGGTCACTGCTTGTTAATTGGCTGGTGTGAAATACTCATTTTGTTGCAAACTAATGCTATGATGCTATGTGCACACCAGTGTTTGCGATGTACTCTATAGCTTATTTGAAGGGAGGAGGGAGTGAAGCTAAAGATCAACAATCAATGAAAAAGTCTGTTCTGATTCGGTATCATTTTTTTTTAATGCCACTTATATATGAATCTCTACATTTGGAGTCAAAACGGAGCATACAAAACTTTTTCATTCTCCCACTTACACTCACTTTTTAAAATAATGTACAACAATGCCAAATTTAGAGGCAGCCAAAAATAAACTCAATCAGACAATTTGTGAAGTCACCTGGCATCACACTGCACGGCAATATCAAATAAGGTAGCATCTGGCCTTATATCCTATTTAGAGGTTTACTAACACATGTTTGGATAGAAAGGGGTAGTGTCATCTGATCACACATTTCACAAAACATCTTATTCGCATCTTACTTTATGAATGCAACTCTATGATATACCACCTATACATTTGCTGGTATCTAATATTGTTATTGTTGTTGTTGTTGCTGCTATTATATTATTGTCGATTTTAGGGGATCCCTGAAGCTCAAGGAACCCCCAACAATGTTGAACACTATATATAGACTATGAATCATGTAACGGTGCATATACTTAGCAGATTAGAGCATGCAACCCACGCACCACACACACATTCCTTCCTCATGACATGTAGAGTCTTGTGATCAGGACCAGCCTGGCTACTTAGTTATGCATTTTACCATATATAAAGTCTTGGCTGGCAGCCTATTTAAGGGAGCCAGTCTATGGAACTTGGCAAATCAGTCCGTGATTATGCAACTCTACCTCTGCTCTACTGTTAATAATACTTTATCTTATTCTACTCTGAGAGTAAGTACGTATCAGGGATAAGAATCCTCAACACTGGTGGCATCTAAACTCCAACTCGACGCCATTGCAGTGGAGCAAGAGCAAGAGTGATTGGACTATCTCAAAAGGTGAAGCGATTTTATTCTCTCGGTTCTCTCTCTTTCCCATCCTAGTCAAGCATGTCTACAAGGAGTTCAAAAAGGAACCTCCCAGAGAGAGCAGAGGAGTCAGAGGAATCTGACACCACATGGGATGAGTCTACCACCTCTGCTCTCCCTGCATCACTCTGCTCTGCAACTACAGGGACTCCAGTTGCTGATATGTCCATGATGATGACGATGTTCAAGAATTTGATGGACAAGAACAATGAGACCATGGAGAAGAGAAGAGCACATGATGACCTGCATAGAGTTGCCGAACAGAAAAAAATGGGATACGAGAGGAGAAGAGGTCGGAGACCCTCATCTACTCCAAGGGGATGGCTGATAAAGAAGCTGCACTGGAAAACTGGTAGCTCAAAGAGGAAGATGCGTGGAAGGAAAGAGAAGGCAAATGAGCAGTCCGAGATGCCCACCTTTCCACAACTAAAAGTTGTAGCTGACATTGAGTACCACCTGCAGGAATTCCAAACTTCACATGGAAACTTTTGGGGTACCAAAGATATACTGGATAGATACGTTGATGCCTACCCTAGATCTTGCATCTCACAAGTTTCATGCGACAATGCCGCCTGATATAAAGAACGACTACCCCTCGGTGAGGGAAGCTTTTGTCAACCTCCATGGCATCACCTACTCCTACTATAGGAAGAAACTGGACGCCATAGCTAGAGAATCAGAAGAGACTTACCAGACTCGGGAGAAACTTTTTGATCTCTATGGAGAAACTATTAAGTGCCATAATTGATCCCACAACACAGGCCTATGTACGGAATCAACACCCACTCATGGCAAAGGAAGCGGCCAGGCTGACTGATGACTATGAGTTCAACCAACCCAAGAAGCCCAAACAGTGGAACAAGCTCTCCAGCCCCCATTCCTTCCTTTCTAATGACTGTTACTGACCAACTGGCCAAGGAAATCTAGACATGAACAGTCACTACTTCTCAACATCCCCGAGATTCCAACTAGCAACTACAATAACAACGAAGGACCCAAACTACTTCCCTACGATGCAGCCAAAGGAGAATTTCTCTGCTTCACCTGCAAGGAGTATGGATACAAGGCGGCACTCTGCCCCAACAAGAAATGTTTGGTAAGTTGTCACAGCAATGCTTATTCCCTTCCCACCCTTTCAGGTGCAGTGAATGGAGTCACAGTTCCCCGGCTATTGGTGGACACAGGCTGCGACATCACCCAGATTCATCCACGTCAGTTGAAGAAGGATTTTATGAAGCAAGGCTATGTCTTTATCTGTGGGGCTAACCAAAGGTCCCACAAGTAACCGACTACTATCATTAACCTCACCATCCAGGGACAGACCAAGGCAGCCACAGTGGTGTTAACCCAAATATATCCTCTGACGCTATCTTAGGGGTAGATACCCAATATGTCAGAGATCTCTTTTCACAATCAGGTCTGGGAAGGAAGTGCACCACACCACCTCAACATTCTCAGGAAAATCTGGAGACCTGCCACATACAGAGAGAGGAGCAACTCTGAGGACTCTGACAGCACTCCGACCACTGCCCACCACCAAGGCAGGACAGCACGAGTATTGGAAAGAAGACCCTACCAGTCTTCCAGAGAGGTGCACCAAGGCAAGCCAAGAGAGGTGCCGGAGCACAGGTTCATCACCCAAGAGTGCTAGGGAGAGACTCTTTGTACAGGACGACCTGGTGCTAGTCCTTCTCCCTACTTCTACCAACAAGTTGCTGGTGAAGTGGTCAGGCCCCTTCCTCATCATTGAGGTGCTCTCCCCTAGCACCTACAGGATCTGTTCTCACAACAGGCAAAAGAGGATTACAGACCTTTCATGTAAATATGCTCCATAGGTGGGAGTCACCCTCAGCAGTGTGCCTGGTAGGGGTGTCATCCACTGAATCCATACTCTCTCATGAGGAGACTCCCCTCCTGGACTCCTATATCCAACTCACACTCCCTAACCACCCTCACTACGAGCTACGGGATGACCAGAATTTAAGGGAGCTCGATGACCTTGTCGCAGGCAACCAACAGATTTTCACAGGTCATCCAGGACTAACCACCCTGGCTGAAATCCACATTGATACTGTTGAGTCACCACCTTGTAGTTCCCTTACTTACCGTATCCCATAGGCCAGACAGAGGGTGGTGAAAGAGGAGATAGCTACTCCGTGATGCCCAGGGTGGAAGACCTTCTGGATGGACTGGCCAGTTCATCTCGATGATCAACCTAACAAGGAGCTACTGGCAGGTGCCCATGGCCAAGGGATAGACAACCATCATCACACCCTTCGGCAAGTACAAGTTCACAGCGATGTGTTTTGGCCTGGTTGGGGCACCCAAATGCCAGCTTGGAATGGCTGAGTGCGCCTACCTAGATGCCACGTTGGACATGGTCGGGTCAGGCCAGATGATGGGAACATTGCTGCTGTGAAGGACTTCCTACGGCCCAAGACCAAGAAAGATGTCCAAGCCTTCTCAGATTATTTGGATACTATAGAATGTTTGTTCCCCATTATGCCACTTTGTCCACCCCACTTACTGATCCCACTTACTGATCTAACCAAAAAGGAACTCCCTGACAAGGTGAAATGGGAAGATTTCCATGAAACTTCATTTCAGGCCTTGAATGATGCTCTGGTATTGGAACCCATACTGCAGGGAGCGAGCTACTCACTACCCTTCACCTCGCAGACGGACACATCCGATGTTGGCATTGGAGCGGTCCTAAGCCAGAATTCTGCAGAAAAATCAGTCACTTTTTACTCGAGCTAACTGTGCCAACACGAAAGAAACTATGCAGCCGTAGAATGTGAGTGCCTTGCCATAGTCGACGGCATCCACCACTTCGCCATCTACTAGACAGGAGTTAGATTTACGGTTGTGACCGATCATAGCTGCCACCAGTATCTTCACAACATAAGAGATATCGGAGGCCGACTGATGAGGTGGTCACTCCATCTTCCAACCGTTCGACTTTGCCATCATCCACCGTCCAAGTGCTGACAATGGCAATGCCGATGGATTGTCGAGGCAGGCCTGGGTAGTGGATGTCATCCACACCCGATCTTCCAGCTTTGCTGCAGAGAGGGGAGGGGGGAGGAGTTTTGGGGATCCATGAAGCTCAAGGAACCTCCAACAATGTTGAACCTTATATAGACTAATGATGTGACAGGGCATATGCTTAGCAGATTAGAGCATGCAACTCACGCACCACACCCACTTTCCTTCCTCATGACACATATAGTCTTGAGGTCAGGACCAGCCTGGCTACTTAGTTATGCATTTTACCATATAAGGTCTTGCCTGGGTTCTTGGCTGGCAGCCTATTTAAGGGGGGAATAATGTCAAAAAAATACACCTCGACAATACCAATCATATCTTCCACCTACTACCCTCTATCAACATAATTTTTATACCAAAATGTAGCTTAGAAGATAAGCTATTTAATGATGTATTTAACTTTTGTCATATATATATTTTATGCCAAAGTGTCAGCCAGGAAATCCAGTCCACAAATTAAAAATCCATTAATAATGCTAAGTGGCTGTTAGGTGGTTTATGGTAAGAGTACATGTAGTAGTTTCACCTAAACTATTTGAATAAGTATGATAATGCACCACAGGAGAGGGGGGGGGGGGAAATCACATACAAACCTCATGCAGATATGCTGGTCTATACTCAACAGGAGGCAGAGCTGGAAGAGAACAGATGGGTTGAAGAACATAAACATGAAGAGAGAATGAACCAGACCATGTTCATATTCCTGCAGTAGACAATAGGTTCCTCTGTTCAACCTTCACTCTCTGTACATTCATTCTCTTCACATACCCATGATAGCCGTTCTGTTCAAGAGCACACTATCATGTTATCATCCCAATATTCTTTTCCCAACTACTTTCTAATCATTTGGATATGAGCAGGAACAGTTTGATGAAGATTGAAGGATTTTTGTCAAAGAATATAAATTAATTCATGTGTGTTTTTTAACTTTCTTCCTCCTCTCAGTAGCCTGAGTCCTATGAAGGTGGATATATAATTATTATAAACATGAAAGAAGGACAGCAACAACAGTAATAGCTATGGCTAGTCAGTCTAGTGTTAATTCAAAATGTCTATATTGCTTAATTAACACACATTAACAAACAAGTGTGAATCTACTATTGTGGCTTATCAGTGACCAATCTTAATGCTAGTGTGAACAGGTTTTGTTAAGATCCTAACCAGCTCCAAAACATGTACAGTGGACAGACTGTAACAATGCAGTACAGTACACACCCGCATTTTCTAGACTCACCTTAAATCTGTGCTCTGACATCCCAACAGCATAAAGGAGATGAGACTAGCATCTCTATCCACAGTCCAGGCCAGCTGCAATGATGAGTCAAACACCACACAGTTTTCATGCTCTCCAAAGGCGGGCACTGGGGAGAAAGTTGACACTGCAGGTTCACTGGGCATAATATCAGTTGAAGTAGTAGAATCAGTTACACCTGTGAAGCCAATTGGACATACAGTGTAAATGTTTTAATTAAGCCTCATTTACTAGGGCATTTTCCATGTTTCATTTCAATCATTTTAATCCACATATTGATGTGGGTTATAGAGCTAAGGGTGGAGTATTAATCCAGATTTAGGGTTTTACATATACTAGACAATCCAAAACGTGAGTTAGAATTCTAAAGACCTCTTCTATGGATTTTGAAATAAATGTTCTATATTTTCCAGACCAATCTGCCATTAGAAGGGCGGTTACAACTGGAGGGGTTGGTCTGTTATATACAACCATTAAAAAAGATAATCACAAGAATTCATTACAACTAGAGGTTGACTAATCGTACTGTTTCTGCAAGTTTTTCTTGCTGAATAAGGCTGCGGAAAAACGTAATTATTTGGATGTGGTCTTTAATACATCATTTATAGACTGGTGTTGATTTGGGACCATAGTGTACCCCAGTGGAATCTGGGTTGGTTGCTTATTTGTAGGTGCTAACTGTTCTAAGCCAGGCAAGGATAGCGTTGGCCTGTGCTATTTCTCTGGGGTGCTGTCCACAGATGATCTAGCAGGTACAACATACACAATCTCAATCAAAGCCAAGTTAGTGTGTGTTTTTTTTTCTCTGTAACTAGTAATCATTTTGGATCAGTTCTTGGTTAAAGTAGTCTACTTCAAAATGTTGTTAGCAACAGAGAAAAAATGCTTACTTGGCTGCCATTAAGATGGACTATGCTGTACCTTGCATATCCATCATGATCCAGGGACATGAACCCGGAGAAACCAATATAGGGTAACACTATCCTTGCAGTATTAGAACAGCTATATAGTTCCTACTAGATCCCCAGATGCCACTGCAGAGAACTCCCTCTCTACTATGGCTGAAGCAGCCTAAAATCAAAACTGGTCTGTAAATGACGTTTCAGATATCTGGGTGCAGAACAACATTTAAAAACAACGTTTAAAAAAAATCTGATTTATTTTTAATTCCTGATGAAGGCTGGAGCATCTAGTCAAAAAGTAGGGAAAATACAATTTCAAGTTAATTGTTATTGTAATGTTATTATTTCAACTGAGAGTTCATTGATAGCTATACTTTAAAAAGGATTTAGGTTTCCTATTCCCCTCCTTTTAACATTAAGAGATACTTGTTCCAACCTATTCTTGTTCATTTATGTAATGGGGGTTAGAGATAGATCTTATTTCCACACGACTATTATGTGTTTTTTTGCACCCTAAGTTGTAAATCTTGCATTGATCTTAATCAGAACTATGTTTTTCCATATCTTTCATAGGCCATATAAGCTAATAAAGCATCCCTAAGCAGTGGTTACAGCATGGAGACAGGAAGAGCACATGTCAGTGGAGAAAACAAAAACTGTTCAATCTCAGATGGGTTGATGAGATATATAGCCATATTCACTGCTCGAGACCATAGTCCTTTTAAGGGAGGATGATACCATTTTTTACAAAAAGTATTATCAGTGACAAGAGGAAGCCTTACTCTTCAATAAGTAGTGTTTTCATTAAGTGCTAAAACATGATTACATATACAAGCGCGCCAGTTGAAAATCAATATTTAGCAAGTGTACAGAATCTATGGAGCCCAAAGCATTAACCACAAGTGTTGTTTTTCTTTTTAACAATTCGGTTATATCTCTCCTTAATAAGGGGGGGGGGGACCACCCCAAGACTGGCTAAAAAGTTTTTGACTTTTGACTGCCCATAACTTTTTTAATAATTGGTTTGTGTAGATAATTTTATGCTCAAATTGTTGCTTGTTCTATGTGCTTTCCAATGATATATAAAATATCTCTAGAGGCATGTTTTGTCAGAAGATGCATGCAGAAACATCCAAGGCAGGGACCCTCCTCCGTTTGGCAGACCCCCACAACTCATTTTTAAAAATCAAAAGCTGTAAATTGGTTTGTGGCTTGTCATAGCTAACAGCTGTGATTAGAGCGAAACCAAATTGCAATAACTAAAGTGGTTGTTGAATGGCATCCTGCCGTATTTGATTAAGACGCTAAAAATCATTTTTTAGCGTCTTAATCAAATACGGCAGGATGCCATTCAACAACCACTTTAGTTATTGCAATTTGGTTTCGCTCTAATCACAGCTGTTAGCTATGACAAGCCACAAACCAATTTACAGCTTTTGATTTTTAAAAATGAGTTGTGGGGGTCTGCCAAACGGAGGAGGGTCCCTGCCTTGGATGTTTCTGCATGCATCTTCTGACAAAACATGCCTCTAGAGATATTTTATATATCATTGGAAAGCACATAGAACAAGCAACAATTTGAGCATAAAATTATCTACACAAACCAATTATAAAAAAAGTTATGGGCAGTCAAAAGTCAAAAACTTTTTAGCCAGTCTTGGGGTGGTCCCCCCCCCCTTTTAATTAAAGGCTACTTTTGTTCTAAATTCTTCCATGTATCAAATGAAGACTGAAAATGAAAGGATCACTCAGAAACTTACGTAAGCCAATAAATGGTTCCCCAACCCACCCACAAGAAGGGATATATGCAAGAATATTTTCCTATTCTAGGACAAAATTAATAGTTGTGCCTTGTCAGGCCTCAGGCCTGCAAAGCAGCCCTGCAAAGATCAAACTATAAATAGAATTTATAAATAGAGCTAAAACTCGTGATCTCAGACTATCAACACATAGGACAATCAGAACTCATGACCTCAGACTACAACACATACGACCATCATGATATCATCTCACACTCTTAGATAAGTCCTGTAGGGACATACAGTAATTCTACTACTCTCACACTGTTATCAACACCATAAGCTGTGAAAGCCTGGCTGCAAGGGTATTTAAACCCCTCTGCAGTCCAGGCTTGAGCAGTCTCATCCTATCTTCATATTCTGCTACCCGACCGTTGTTCTAATATAAGCTACTTAAGATCTAAAACTCTTTTGTCACACTTGGGGTTTAGCTAGAAGAAGTTAGGTAGAGACTCAGGTGGCAGAGAATTACCAAGGTTGGTATTTGTTAGGTATCTTATGGTTGGAGACTCTAACACGTCTGACTAAGTAATGCATTTGATACCAAACGGGAGCATATACTGTATAGAGACACTTACTGTAAAATGGATACTGGTATTGTGAAGTATGCAGAAGCTATTAATCTTGACACATCCCTTGGCATGATATCCCTCCCCCAGCATGGGTTAGCACATTAGTACTTGAAGTTCAAAAGTGAGAATTCTCCTCGCACTGTGCAAATTCTATGCTCACTGAATACCACATATGGAGAGATATTTTTGAAGGGCTTAATATTCTTGGTTTTCAGGGTTAGTATCCAATTTGTAAATGGGCAGGTTGAAGAGTCACAGAGCACAGTGCAGTTTCCACTATAAGCTAAGCATGGCACAAATAATTTATTAGCCCTGAAATCCTTCTACCATCTAAATACATATATTTGACTCCCGAAAATACTCCCTACTATGCTGTATATAAGTCATCTATCTAACACACACACACACACATACATGCGAACAAACACACACACACCAGGGGAGGAGTAAGCTCGGCTGCATTGGTAAGGCCATTGAAACTACACCCACTGAAACCACGCCCACTAGACGTTGTGACAAGGAAACATGTGTTACAGGAACAGGAAATGGAAATATGAAGTCCTATCGTATTCATTACATTGTTTTATTGTTTTGCAGTGTCAGGGATCTCCCGCCTAGTACAAGCCCTGACTAGACCCTGACCCCCAAGAGGACAGATGAGATAGGATGAACTATCTGAGAACCACAACTATTTAGTCTAAACAAAGTCACCATGATCAACATTTAAGTAATGAACACGGTGATTCTTCATGTTGACTAGCCAATTCTGATTGGCCAGGAAATAGTGTTTGATGCATTACTATATATTACCATTATATCATTATGGACTGACTAGCTATGTACCAGGCAGTAGCCTATTCAAAGGAGCTGGTATTACTTACAAGTGTCCAGTTATTGTGAATTATGTTATCCTATTTCTAAGAGATAGCAGGATTCTGAGGTATAGTAATCCAGTACACGCAGGTAATAAATAACGACAAAATTGTTTTTGTTTGACTACATGTGTTGTTTGACTACATGTGATAATTATTTATGCTAATGTAAACAAAAATTATAGAAAATTACCAAATATTTTAAGTCTATGTTCAGAGTCACCAACAAATTCATTTGCTAAGTCTAGCTTATCAGTAATATCCTTATGAGCATGCAAAGCCATGAGGTTATTTAGCCTCTCTTGACCAATGGTGTTTCTTAGGTAGATCTTCATATGACGGAGAGCACTGAAGGACCTCTCGGATGGCATAATGAGGACAAGTTTAAGCACAACACAGACCTGAGACAGAAGACCTCGGTGAGCATCTGTAAATGAACAAAAAAACTTCTTGATATCAAATATGCTTGGATGTGAATTCTCTTCAGGGCAAAATGAATGCTTGAATTCTGTTCCAAAGGTTAGCAACTGAACTTGCAGAGTTTCTGGCTCCAAATTATCTTCATAAAATGAAGTGACAAAGACAAATTCAGCTGTGAAATCCAAGTTTTCAGATGCTTTCAAGAGTAACTGTTCAAGATTTCTGTATACTTCATACCCAGGTTGCTGGAATCTATCCTGTATACAGCTCACTGCTAGAACGATAGCTTCAAAATAGTGATATCTTTAGGAGACTGATGAAAATAAGCTTCATCTGTCCCAGATTCATACCTTCTAGGAATCCTACGTTGACGTGGCAACTGCAGTTCAATATCAAGTGGCTCTGCAATGCTTGTCACCTTTGACCAAAACAAATCATAAGATTCATCAATTCGTAATGTCTGAAGAGTACGAACTACCATGGCTCCAATATGTTGTCCTTCAGCTGCAGAGCAAACTTACTCTTGTAAAGATCTACTGAGGTTGTCGGTGTGACACAGCACCATTTCTCCCAACATTGTTCCAAAAAGAAAATCAAACGTCTTCATTTGTGACTTACTCCTTGGATCCTGGCCTTGCTCTCTGTATCCTTGGCTACTTCCAATGCTTTTTCCCAAGTGTTTAATAGAGCTGAGTAATTGTTGAGGATGCTAAATAGAGAGTCTGCTTGGACTGTTCATTGGGTTGGACATAGTAGTCGAATGCTTGAAGGGTGGCTATCAGTCTTTAAATCACTCTCTGCTTTCAGCTCACGGAATATTCCATCTCGACGTGGTGAGCATTTAATCAGCTTAGTGATTCCATGTGTCGTTTCCATGGAGGATTTCATTACCTTTGACTGCTTCACATAGTCATTAGCAGCCAAATTTAAGGAGTGACAGTAGCAGTGAGTAAACACTGCATGAGGTTCTTCATCCTGGACCCACTTCACCACACCACTTCTATAGCCAAGCATGGTGCTACAGCCATCATAGCACTGTCCATGAATATTTCTAAAAGATAAATTTATAGTCTGGTCAAGGTATCTTTAATGACGGAGAAGAGGGTAGCTGAATCAATGGACGGAACAGCATAGAACCCAATGAACTCTTCATCAACTTCAAAATCATCACCAATGTGACGAAATACTATAGTGACTTGTTCCTGGTTGGTCACATCTGTTGTCTCGTCAATCATTACAGTTAGAAATGGTGACTTGTGTAGCTGTTTGGTGATTTCTCTAATAACCGAAACAGCCATCATCTTGATCAATGAATTATGAATTTCATGTGATGTATATTTGTTACTCTTTCTCTTTAACCAATCAATAATCTCACCATCTTCTTCTCCGTGATGCTTCAAAAGCTGGATGAGATTGCTCTCACCATCTTCATCATGCCCCCGAAGAAGTAAGCCCTGTCTAGTCAAGAATTTGATGCAGGACAGAAGCCTCTTCCTATTTCTCTCCAATTCAATAGCATTCTGCCTTGAGAGATGTCCACCAATGTGCATGGTAGTGGCAGGCAAAGTAATAATTGCTTCCAAGTGACACTTGCTCTTCTCATGCCCATTGAACACAGTAGTGGCATCCTTCCAACTATGGAAACCTTTGGAAACCTAAGGAATATTACATATATATAATGTGCAACATAGCTAGCTAGCTTGCCATAATAGAGCTGTAGTTCCAAATATGTAATTATATTTACTGAACTTACAAAAGCAGGATCTGCCTTAGTGCTAGTTTTATTCTTCTTCTCCAAGAACATCCTCATGCATATCTGGCAGAAAACTGCCTCTCTGTAATGGAGAAAGGGCCACCTCGAGAACCAAGAGTGTTGGAAAGCCGTTTAATTAACAACTGACTTTTTGCCAAACGATCACTTGGGAAACTTGAAATCCGGCCCAGGTTGGTTTGGATTCTCCCCAGCAATATCAGCTATACTAGGTATTGCTAATGGTAAGTTTGTTGCCATCACGAAATCTGAGTCAACTGACTCACTGACGGAAGGCAAAATATATACCAGCTGCTATATAGTCCTGTCGTCACATTTCCCAACTACGCATGCACAAACAAGGAACATCACACCCACTAAAAAAAATTAAAAAAACTAATTTTAAAAAAATGACCTGGAATAATATTGCTATGGCCATGGCCGTAGTGGCTGTACCGCTTGCGCCGCTCCTGCACACACACACGTGGAAAAAAATTAAAAACTAAACAAGATAAATTCAGAGCCATATAATACTAAAACTTATAGATTCAATACAAGTTATGCAGGGAAAAGAATAGAGATACATAGATTCTTGAAGGGTTGGGTTTTTTAGGTCTTCCAGTACACTATCTTAAGAAAAGTATTCAGGGCATGCTGGAAGTGTGGTTTTTGCAGCTATTGGTGCCTAAAAAGAACCAAAATGAGTTTTAACTGTAATAAACTTTGTGCACATGTGTGTGTGCATGCATGCTGTGTGCATGTGTGTGTGTGCATGCACATGTGCATACATGTATATATGTGTGTATTTAGTATTTGAAGAGAGCCTTACCAGTGCTTGGTGGCTGTGTTGCTGGAGCCTGTGTGGTGCCCGGGGCCTAAAATCACAGGAGGTGAAATATTAAAGTTTGTTTTTATATATCTGATTGTTGCTAAACTAAAATCCAGCACAATAGTACTACATTACTTATAGGCATTAGATTTCTCTGCTGCTCTGTATATACATGTACATGTCTCTGCCAAAAATTTGTCTCATGAGGGAGTGGCTGTGCTGCATCCTTTTATTTGGCACGAAATTTGTTTGGTTAGTGTAAGAAGATGTGAGAGATTCTGAAGGTGAGCACCTGATATCAAACATTTGACAGTCGGCAATCCTCATGTATAAAAATGTCATTTGCTCATATACGTTTCCTCTTTATAAAGAGTACCTTCCTAATACCAATTTAACTACCACAAAACATAAAGGAAAAGAAGCACAGGAAAGAACTGGAATGATTTGTACAACACAGAAGTTATACTTACTTTCAGTGTGCAAGGGTCGGCCCCATCTGATTCCTATATAAATATAAGCAATATCAGGGGAAATAATTGCTTAATATGTGAGCACTTGCAAATAATTACTACAACCCAGGATATTTTTGATGGGTTAAATATTCTTATTTTCCATAGAATCCAATCTGCAAATATTTAACCCCTCGAAGCATTCCCTCATAATGACATTCTTATGTATATCTAAGCTAGAAGAACATTGAACAAACTATTTAAGTCATCTGATCAACAACACTATACAGTGTTACTTGTCCTCAGCTGATGGCCAGTATAGTGAAGCAGTATGGAATGACTGGAGTGGCATGATTGGGATCGGATGTGGGGTTGGAGGGGCTTGGTGGGACTGGGATATGGTGGGGTTTGTGGCTGGAGTGTCATGTAGGGTTGGGATGGTGTGTTGAGTCTCGGGTGGCAGGGTGTGTCTGGGATGACATGGTGAGTTTGCTTATATCTCTATGTGGGCCTTATTATATTTGCTTTATAATGAGTTTAAAATGTTTATCCATGAAAAAAGTAAATATTTAATAATAAAGTTGGTGGTCGACCAGTTTTCTGGTATCTAATTCCATCTACTTTATTGTTGGTTCTAGCTGCCGTCGGGAGAGAAACAGAGGTCAGGCAATATAGCAATATCGATATTTGTTGTTAAAATGGTGAATGGGAACTACCCCTCCCCCCCCCCCCCCCCACCCCACCCCCAACCACCCCCACACACACACAAAAGTAGCTCATACCTCAGCTTAAACTCTCATCACCTGCTTCTTAACTGCCTAAAAGGTTCATATGTTTATCTACCTCTTTCCTCTCACAATAGGTCCACATCCATTGCAATTTTAGTACCAGAAAATTCCAAAGTTCCAATACCTTACAGCAACTCTTGAATTGCTGAAAAGAGTCAAGATTAAGGCTCATCATTGATGGTGGGACCAAGGTAGCGCACATGCCTATATAATTACAATAGACCATTATTCTTCAAAACATGACTCAAGCTATGCTATGCTATGGAGATGAATTTGAAGTGAGTAGTCAGTTGATTTACAATAATCTTCTAACAAAATGTAGCAAGAGAAAGCAATTATATATCAAACAATAAAAATGGTAGAGAATAATATCTATTAATGTTTGGTTAGTTCTGGAGTTCTCAGGTAAAATTCTTGCAAAGCCTTTGGAAGGAGATCGTAGGTGATTCCTGTCTGACTCTAATTACTACACAACAAGAGTACGGTTTGTGCTGACTTGTGCAGTATAGTGTACAAAAATTAAGAATAAGTTAGATAAGGTGTTTAAGAGAAGTGGTGCATGTTGCTGCTTTCTCTGCCACAATGTTGAACCTTAAAAAATATATAATAAAGACTTAAACAATATTTGATTGACTGGTCAAAAAAGAAATCCAACAAGAGTCTACTGATGTAGACCACAACCAGTTAGATGTTATGGTAAAGGATAGTCTAACTGATTGTGGTCTACAAGGGTACACTCTTGTTACTTTTCTTTTCTACTATATAGTCTACCCTATTACTACAGAGTTCTGCATGTGTTAAGCACTGTAGGTACAATTATTCGTAAACCGATACTCGCACTAGTTTCCCCCCTTCAAACAGGTTATGGCATTATCTTTTACCACATGAAAGTGCAAGTATGTGATAGGTGTGGCGTGGGGGGAAAACATGGTTTAATACTAGAAAGGTGAGAAAGAAGTTAACCGTGGCCCTTTGAAGTACTTCAAAAGATCCTTGCCAGCTAGCAAAGACACAGGAATTGATCAGAAACTTTCAGAACAGCATACAGAGAGTACTGGATGGTCACAGAAAAGTGCAAAGAAGCCAAGAGGGGAACAAACTATCCACAGCGATGAAGATCGAGCAGCTATTGGCTGTAGAAAATGGGAACTCTATGTCCTGAAGCATTTCAAGAAAATACTTGACCTATATGAACATTTGTTGTTATTGTTTTTAAATACTTGTCTCTGATAGCCAGTGAGAAGGAGAACATCATCAATAGCTTGGTAGTCTCTATCAGCAAGTACAAAAGTATATCAAGGCATTGAAAACAGCTGGCACTGCAATTTCTGGTAATAACTGCTGCTCAAGGAATGTTTGAGGTCAAGGACAGGACTCGGCCTGTAAAAACATGGGGGCAGCATCAACGTATTAAGGAGGTGGGCAACTTCTCATGCAGAGAATGGGATTTATTGCCACTACTCAAGCTAAAAGGCAGTTCACTGCCTGTGAATAGAAGCAGTTGAAAACACAATATTTTAGTCAAATATCAAGTTTAGTTGCAGTGAACAACATCCCCCCCACAGCGAGTGATCGACTGCATCAAACATCCTTTGATGATGTTGCACCGACTATCACAATGGCAAAGAAAGGGACACAATAAGTTGAGATGGTAGCCATTAGAAGATTACCTTTACGTTAGCTCTCACCTTCAATCGGAACTTTCCACATCTTGTACCAAGGTAAGGCATCACTTAACCAATCAGGGTTTGCAGTACATCATAGGTCAGTTTTACTAGACATTTTTCATTTATACTCATTTTGAACATCACTATGAGGCCTAGCTTCACACAAGCTATGTAAGCTCACTGTATCCAGTATCAGCCATAAGTGCATTCAACATACACTAGACTCTCTAACCAGCCCTCACTTATAATAACCAGCCCTGCTGATCAGGTTTGGCTTATCCTATGTACTGCAGTCCCATTACCTCAAACACACTACTACTGAATTTCTACATTGTACATACTGTAGGTAAGTACATGTGACATTGCAGCAGTCAACTAAATACACACTTGCAGCTGCAAGTCTTCTGCCGGTGTGCTGCAAGTCTTACCTGCTTCTTTTCTTAGGTAAGTAGATGAGACATCAATTGCAGCTGTTGACTAAATACACACTTGCAGCTGCAAGTCTTACCTGCAGGTGTGCAGCTATTGTTAAGAGACATGTAAAATTAAATCAGCTGACACTATATCTTTTCTTGACCACAATCATGTTTAGTTGTTCAAAAGAGTACCAAACTCTAGTCTATTCCTGGTTGAGCACCCAGAGGCCAAGTCTATTTCAGGTAGAGAACCCTGTCTATTCCTGGTATAGAACGCATAGTTTAACAACTTCTTCACATATCAAGAAATTTCACTTATACAAATGGGGTTTGGGTCCCATAGGGTTTGAATATGTGAAGGTCCACTGTACTTACAAAAAGCGTCCGAGGAAACACCAAGCGGGTGAAATGAGTTCTTGAAGCCCGACACCAGATAGTAAAAGTCCCAATGTCACACACATCTACTCCATCAGGAAGAGAAACAGTCAAATCTTCATTTGAGTATCGCTGTCCAAAAATAAATCGGCCATCTAATGTCCCCCTTTAATTAGTATATCAAGGATAATCATCATGCATATGTTACACAATGTTACATGAAATTACATAAATATTCTGCATATATATATATATATCATAATTTCTTCCCTTTTTCCTATACACATACAAAACATATTAGAATACACAATTTCTAATATTCTTACAGGTCGCGTATTGGAATGATGCTGCCACCACCAGCATTTCTTACAGTCTCTCCTGGAGCATAGTAGTATAGAAATGCAGCTGTGGAACACAACAATAACATCAACAACACAATACAATACCAACAGCAATAACAACAATAGTCAAATGATACAAATTATCATGACTTCTAAGTAGGAACATGCAAATTATGTTGTTTTTTCTGTTTTCTCCGCAATATGCTTGGCTCTAATGCCAGAATCCCTGCCACAACACGCTTAACAAAAATGCCCATTATCTACACCAATAAAGTGAAGTTGTCCCAAATCAAATATCAGATTGGGACAAAACTTGAACAGGTGGATGCCTGGATCATTTTTGTAAAGTTCGGTCCAGATCTGGATATGGGGGCCACTTCTTGGAAGCAAAAATGGCTACTCTACTTGACATCATTTTGTTCAGGAATAGACCTATGCATGCTTCATGTTTAAAATGATAGCTCACAAATTACACAACATGGTGATGTTGCCAACAAACTACACTAGCTATGTTAGAGCTTGCATAATACGAGCAGTTTGCTAGCGAGGCTGCCTTACTCTATTGGCAAAATGTTCAGAAGCAGTGCATCCATGCAGTGCAGTTCAGTTAACCTGTGTGAAAAAAATCACTGAGATATTGCCACATTATTTGGGTATGTTGACAGCTACCCTATTTTTGCTGAAGGTCCCATTTTTGTGCATGTGGCACTCTTCCCAGTTTTCCAGCCATGATGTCTCAACCATCCACAAGGAGATTCTATTACTCACTTTGGAAGCCTCCAAATGACTTTGAACTTTGGCAGCTTCTTGGCCTCCTAAATTTGGTTTCAACCATTTTGAAGCTCCAGTGTACCTTGAATCCTTTGCGAAGGTAGTAAACTGGCAGTCCAAAAAATTTATTGTGACATATTTGTCCAAGGATGTACCTAACCATCTATCTATCTACATTTTCGCCAGACACAACTTGCATGCAATTGCTATAATTTGAAGATTCCAAGTTCCAAATTGTCCAGTGCATTTTAGCGACTTATCGGGTTTTTGATTGAGTAAAACACAAACATTGCTAAAGATCAGCAAGACAATAAATGTGTTTATGTCTGTGTGTAGCATTGACCCTATATGAGCTGATATAGCAGCTGCTGCATGTAAAAGAAATGGTAAGTTGGTTTACTGAGAAGCCTACTGTTGTGACAATAGTTAACATACCTTCAATAAAACCAGGTCAACTACTAATTAACAAATTAGCACTAGCATTTCGTCTGCCACTAGGAGATCCAATGACTGGAAAGACTACTAATCAGACCTCAATCAGAACTAATTTATCCTCAAGGATGCTCTTGCCCTTTTTACTAAGCTGGTCACCATGCTTAGTTAAATAGGGTACCCCCTCGATCAGTTCATACCCTCATATAGTCTGTGCAGGTTCTAAGTGGTCCAAATGAATAGACCACATGCAGCCTATTCGAGGAAATGTGGTACATGTAATTTAAGTTTGCATGGGGTAGATATCGTGCCAAATAGGTGTTCATTTGTTTCACATGTTGACCTGTTTCACATATTGATTAGGTGACCTATTATTCTCCTGACTTTAAATGCCCTGCATTATGCTCTATGCTTGAGCTGTCATTCTCCCCTCTCTTTCCCTCCACATTAAATTGTTCAGGCATGGGAATAGCTGGTGGCGATCAATTCCTCTCATCTTCTTGAGTTTACCCTTTACCTGCAGTATATACTAACACTACGGTTTTATTCATTGACTATAATTCAAAAAGTATCCTATTCCAGAGTGACTGGATATTCTGTGCGCATACCTGTTGCACAATACATGAACTCAACAGGAATGGTCATTCTTCTATGCAATGTGGTTTTGGGCACAGCTGCCAACCTCCAATGTGCTGCCCACTGGTCAGAATGTATTAGCTATAGTTCCATCAGCAAATTTTGCTTGAATAATTAGTAATTAGTATGCTAGTATGCACTTCTTTGATCCATAGTTCACATGTAACCTATATTTATGCTAAATATAATGTAATGATTGCCAATTGTGTTTTAACAAGAACAGGTTTGGGCAGCATCGACCAGCCAAACACCCAAACCTCCTCTGTAACAAGGCATCTTCTCTAATGCTATTCGTTCCACACGAACATACTGTTTTAAACTGATGCATATATACTGTAGTCGATAAAGAAACGTTTATGTGTGAATTGTGATTTTTGTTAATCTGGATACAATACACGTCCACCAAATATAATTCGTTGCACAGCTCAATGGAATAAACCTCCTATAGCAGTATTGTTGTTGCATCCAGTTTAGTGACAGGGCATTTCCTTGCCTACCAATATATTAGAAGCCAGTTATGAGTCACTAATAGTTTGGCAAAGAAACTTCCTTTCAATATTCAATTCAAAGACACAACATACAATATTCAGCATACCAGTGTTCAGTCTACATGGATACATGCCATATGGTCAATAACTGATTGTAGGGTCATGCACCAAGGACATGCACAAGTCCACACCATGGGTGTCACTAGAGTGTGACCATTACCTGGGCTAAGCAGTCGAACTATGCACATGTGCAAATACCAATCAACTAGGTAAGGGAGTGAGGAGCACTAGATCATTGGGAACACACCATAAAATTTGCGGAGTACATGTGGATAATCTCTCAATGAACTCTCAGTTGACATAATAACATTAAAATCACCTTGTCAATAATCAACTTCAAATTTTATCTCGACGTTAATTTTAATATGGATAATCCATTTTTCTGCAACTTACGCTTTTTATCCCCAAAGAGGTTTCTTTGGATTTTCTCGGCCATTTCTCTCGAGTGCTAGGATAGGATAATTTGGCAAATAAGAAAGAAAATCTCTCTGTTGTTTGAAGTGGAAAAGGAGGAATGTTTATCAGGAAGGTGGAATAGCAGTTGGCCCACAGACCTCCACGGAAATCTTTGACCACCATAACTAATAGGACTAGACTTCAATTAATTATTGCGTGCAAATGAGTACAATTACTTGCCGCAAAAAATGGCAGTGAAAGCAATCTGGACAAAACTGGACCTGCCTAACATATTTGTTGCTTATGACTTAGCTGAAAACCTGGAGGAAAACAATGTGCATGGAACAATTGTTGGTGCTTCCAGAAACCCTGTCATTCAAAGTTTTCTTGGGTACTCCATGCCCACTTGCTACATGAAAGACAGATATTCCACTTTTCAGTGTCATTAGTGATAACCTTCATTAACTTTTTTGACCACTGCTTCCTCGTCTTCTGGCAGCCAAGTGCCACTAGCTATGATGGAGCTGATAGTGAACGTTGCCCGCCTCATTAGCCAGCAAATTTCCTCAGTTCTCAGGTGTACCAATATGCTGTTATCTGGATGTTGTTCTATCACTTGCCGATAATTGTTACATGGGGTGCCAATAATTAGTTCATGCTAATAATTAGTGATTTACGCTATATACTGGGTTAATGGAGCACTGGAGTGCCATGAGAAAGTTATGCTACAATCCACAGCTGTATCAATGGTAACTGCATTGGTCTAGGCTTGGAACAAAGGAAGAAGTCCACTAATAAAATCTTACAATGGTAGCTACTAGTTTTCTAAGTAGCTGCTACCATATTATATTATATATAATGTATATAAATAAATATATATATATAATATATATGTATATAAATATCTATAAATATATATCCAGCGCAAAAGTGAGATTTTTGTTGTTTGCTAAAAAAATTCACTAACAAAGTCCCAAAATTTAGAAACTGGCTTTGGTTACATTTAACTTTAGCATCTAGACAAAACCAAAGACTAATATCAAGTGCATGCAATGAAGTTTGATGCTCCAAAGTCAGGACATATCTCTTCCACAATTTTGACATAAAATTCTGCAAAAAAATCTGAGGACTTCAAATTTGGCTGCCACATAATCATGCCATATTCAAAAGATTATTGAGTGCTACAGAGTCATATTGCACACGGCCAGAGCTTGTGGTCAGGTTGGTCAGGTTTTGGCTTGATCACTTTTTGTGACTAAAATTATTAGAGGCCAGTAAGTTGTCTTCCCAATGGAGGGGGACACTTACCCAATCTTCCACCTTCACCCCTCATTGTGGCATTTGCCCACACAATATCCTAAAATACTACTTGCATGACCAACCATTTAACTCAGCTGGCTCTCCAGGCCTTGCTCACATGTATGCAACAGAGGCAGGTCCAGTACACTTAATGGTGGAGGCTTGCTGATGTTGAAAACAATGGTCCATGCTAGAATTGAATTCCATCCACATCAACATCCACATCAACATAGCAAATATGTAACTACACGTAGTTTAAACTCAAAACCAAAGTAGGAGAGAGGGACAGACAGAGTCTAAAATGTGGCATGTCAACCAAAACAAAGACCTACAGCATGGAACTGGATAACTGATAGTAGCCTACTCCAAATTGCTCTTTCTTTAGACACAAATAACACATCAGTTATAGCGATCTTAAACAGTGTAAGATCACTGCCATTTTAAGATGACAAGATTCCCATATGATATAAATTACAATACCTGTACACACTCACAAGAACCTCAATTAATCCATATATATACCAACAAAAGCACCATAAAATCCCATGACTCACCTGGACCATCTCCATCATATGAGAACCCCACAAGACGTATTTCTGTGTTTGACACTATTTCAAGTTGCCCACTTACTCCATGTTGTTCCCTAGGCAAGGTGCCTACAATAACGACTGCAACACAGTGGTTATCAAGAGCATGCTAGCACCATTGGACACACTATGTTCACGTAACTTGTCCTAGAATTGTTCACCTCAGACCTTCTTGCTACTATACATCACTACACCAAGTCATAGCTATTCTCTAACTAACATGCTAGCTAGTTGCTAGCTATATTATATATACATACACCAACTCTTAGTTAATTACAATGACCTTAATAATCAACCAGAGATTTACTCTCGACTAGATGCTCTAGCCTTCATCAGGAATATGGTTCCTGATGAAGGCTAGAGAATGATTATCTCGAATGTCATTGCTACATACGCTATATTTATTACCTGCGTCGACAAAACAACTTGATAAGAGTTGCACCAGAGTCAAGGAGTAGGACAGAAACCTGGACCCCATTTCATTACTATTCTGGTCCCACGAGCCGCAATTGTACGAACGGTCGTCAAGGTGAAGAGAAAAAATTGAAGCTAGGGGGAAGGGGGGAAGTGTGGGGGAAGGGGGGAAGTGTGGGGGGGGGGGGGGGGGGGGGGCGGGTAGCTAAAGCCACAGGAAAAGTCATCAACATGCTGCACAATGTCAGTACGCTTCGTTGGAGCTTCAAAAGGTTTCTAAAAATGAACCTCTTGTCTCGATCATGCGCTTGCTGCTACATATTAGCACATTTTTTGCTTGGTAAGGTAAATGCACGCAGACGTACTGCCCCTTTTCATGGATGAAGAGGTTGCTTACGTAGTTCGTATAATAATATTATATAGGAAGGTTACAGATGCATAGCCAATGGACGTGCCAATGATGGAGAGCATACATACTAAACGCTACAGTGTTTGAGAGGCAAAGTATTAGTTTTTGTCACCCGCTGCATGTTCTCCCTTTTAGAAGTGCATCTGATGACCTCACCCTTGTGCTTGAGCAGCTTCCCACCTTCAAGGGAAGCTGTTTCTCCCCTCACAGTTATACTTCTTCATGCGTATTTCCGTCCAGAATTTGCCATCCCATTATGTTGCAGCCATCAGGTTGTTCAGCTTGCACCACAGTGAAATCGGTAAGGAGTGCCTATTGGCTTTTTCCCAATCAGAATCCAAACATAACAACATCACGATGACATCAATAATGAGCAGGCCTCTAGCTGTGGAAGACAAGGATAAGGGCTGGAGTAATGCAACCTAACAATACCAGCATGTGTTTTGTTTTGCTTTCCCTGTCTCTCTCTCTCCATCACACCTTCCCTGCCACTCAATGCCTTGAATTTGTTATAGATAGTTTCTATCAGGGAATATGCTCGTAGTTGTTTGACCCACTTTTTTAAAGGGCAGACTGGTAGTTAAAAAGTTGCCAATGTGAGTTTTAGCCAAAATATGAACTTTCCCTTTTTTATTGTGATTTTTGCTGCTATTAGCTCCAAAAGACTACCAGCTACCAGCATGTCTTCAATCCTTCTCTAAGGCAATGAAGCACAGACCAACATGAATTTCCAGGGTCTACCTATATACCTCTATCTCCAACCCCCCCCCCCCCTCACCCCTTCCCCTCACATAACTCACACACAATAGGCATCCTCATAAAACTAGAGAATACTCCAACTCCAGATCTTCCAATAAACCTCTACAACTAATCTGTTTCTTGATTACAGAATAAAGAATAGAGAGGTTGATAAAGATCACCTGTATGGATATGTATATTCAAGCTAGCTAATGCATACGAAGGACCATCAGGGATTTTATTCCAATCATCCCAGGAAGCTACAAACTCAACAAGCTAGATAAGATTGATAATACAGGAACTCGCCCTCAGGAAAACACCCATGCGTATGGATGAATGACAATCAGAATACACCAAAACTTTACCACTTTTGTGCATCGGTGACCATTTTCAGATCCAGAACCAAATGGTCACTAAAATGGGAAATAACAGGAGTCATTGTCGAGGTGAGATATATCATTATCAATATGTGATAAAGTAGATGTCTCCGGCAGAATCACACTGTGGAATAGAAAGTAACTGCAAAAATTCCAACCATGCCATTCAGAAGAGTCCATAGTTTTCTTCCACCCCATCTTTATGATCTCAAAGCTAAAACGTGTGTCTAAACTAGGAAAACATATCTACAGGCACTCCATGAGAAAGAACAAAAACAGCACAGTCATGTTTCTGAGTATCACATCTTGAGGAATATTTGTCGAGCATGCTTGCTTAAGCCAATCACCTGCAAATGTAGACCTGCCGCCATGGATGCTAGTTAGCTAGGATCTGGGAATGCTCAGAATTTAACACAAGTCACATGCATTAATATGGTTGTCTTATATCCGCTCTCACAAATCTGGCAATCTCTGATGAAAGCTGGAACCAAAATGTAAATTTCAATTTGATTATTGAAAAGTCATTGTAATCTTTTTCTTGTATCTAGTAGTAGTGGACTTTGTAGAGTCTTGTTTCCTTTTTTAACATGGCAATCCCTGTTAATTTAATAAACAGTTTTGTTCTTGCTTTAAGATTTACCATTGAACCATTTTTCGGTTTTTGAAGCCAATGTTTCAACAAAAATTCTTTGGACTTCATTGGGCTTGTTGAAGACCAAAGTATTCGGTTCAAACATTGGTTTCAAAAACAAAAAAGCTAATTTCAAGATAAATGTTAAAGCATATGATATCAGCTAAGAGTAAATCATAGAAGTTTTGTTATTACTCTGACGTTTCCAGCCTTTATGCTAAAGCTGATTGAAAGAGCAACTCATTGATGTCAGCTGAAAATGATTGTACAAGTTTTCTTGTTATCTTTGGACTGCTACTAAGAGACGATGCAGCAGATATTACTATACTCTTACTATCTTGGTATCCTGGTTCTTTGCCTATTTCCTATATTTATTATTATTCTGAATTGTTTCATATAGCAAAAGGCCATAGAGTCCTCTGTTGATGTGATGTTTCACAGTTTTAGACAATCAGAATGCAATTCACGGTTTTTACCACTATCAGTATAAAAAAAAGTGTAATGTACACAATAAAGAAGGTGAACTTGTGCTCTAATAAGCATGTCCAAATCTTGTTGGATATAGCCATTGTTTGTTTCAGTGGCTGTTGTTTTTTCCAAGAAACATTGAACAAGTCATACAGCTATATAGTTTATATATAATTATAACTGCAAGTTTGCTGTGGGATGTGGCCCTCTGATGTTGCAAGAGTAACATCCACATCTCTGATGATCGTCTACAAGATCTGCTATCATGGATGCACATGATCATGATCTTAACCCTCTCACCGATAAGTTTCCAGGGCATTTTTACTCAAACCACTTGCAATTATGCATTATTGCATTGTGCTCGTGACAATTTAGGGGGTGCTTCAGGTCCAACAATGTTTTTTGTTTTTGTTTTTTTGGTTGTTGTTTTTCTTCCCATAAATATGTTGCCAGGTCCTGCATTCCAAATTTGAGAAGATTTGAATACTCTTATAGTGACTTTTGTACATACACCTCCATTCAATTCTTGACAAAGAAATGGGAAAGAAGACTGTCCGCGGAGGGAGAGTTTTTTATTTTTAATTTTTTTAACTTGTGGTTACAACTTTAGAGCGCCGTCAACTTCAGTGCATAGATTCCGTAAACGTCATGGTATTGACTTGATATATAGCTCAAAAGATAGGTCTCTCTGTGTGCTCTCTTTTGATACTAAAATTTGCAAGTTACTAGACCCTAATAAAGTAACTGCATCCCAAAGTCCCCATCCAAGATTGCTAAGTGCAAAAAAAATGACGAGTGGCTAAGGCCTTTTTCGTTAAAAATTTCTGACGTGTTCAAGCGCGCGGGTGGTGTGTTCGCCCTACCCGCGCGCTTGACCAGGTAATAATTTTTTTTATCATGTAGCTATCTACTCCACTCATAGAGAATAGTACAAATAGAACTACTGTGATATTTTACCATATCGCGTACTTGTTATTACGTACCCCAATGCGCATGCTCAGTAAAGGTTTGCGCATCCTCAGTCCCATGATAAATACATTATTAAATTGATACGGTGAAATATCACTCGTCTGATTGGCCGGTATTTTCACTCGTGCCTGCGGCACTCGTGGAAATACTAGCCACAGACTCGTGATATTTCCCCGTATCAATGTAATAAGGTATATTTAACGCCTAATGAAAAAGGTCATTGGCTCAATTATTTTGCACTTAGCAATCTGGAGTTATTCTGGATGAGGTTTTGGGGATGCAGGTTTTTGAGGGCCCTCCACTTAACTTGCCTATAGTTATACTTATGAAACATATTTTAGTATCAAAGGAGAGCACACAGAGAGACCTATCTTTTGAGCTTTATATCAAGTCCATACCATGAAGTTTGCAGAATCTATGGAACTCTAAAGTTGTAGCCACAAGTAATTTTGTATTGAGGACATTACTCAAAAGAGAGCACACAGAGAGACCTATCTTTTGAGCTTTATATCAAGTCCATACCATGAAGTTTGCAGAATCTACGGAACTCTAAAGTTGTAGCCACAAGTAATTTTGTATTGAGGACATTACTGCGGGAAACAAAAGCAAGGAAATCTACACCTAGTCAAAGAAATTCTGATGACATTGCTAGCCATGGTGATATCAAGTGCTGCACATTCTGAGGTCAGTATCTAAACAAGGCTGCTCACAATCTGAAAATCGTAGTTTACCATGGTTTTATTTAAAGTGCCATATCTTTGCAGACATTCATGCTGTGGTCATGATTTTTATAATAAAATATAGCTAATGCAGTATGCTTTCTGGTGGTATTTTTGTTTTGCCATACATGCTTATCTTTTGCAACAGCAGGTTGGAATGTGGAGTGAAATCACCCTTAGACTCCTTTTATATCGCTACTTTCTAGCATCAAGTCTTAATAAACAACTGTAATTGATAAAGCTGTACAAACATTCAGTATGACTTTTTAAAGTGGACTTAATTTCATATCAAATTATAAAGTAGAACACCAAAAAAGTTAACAGATCAGTGTAGGCTTGCTGCTGTACTTGTGGGTAGGAGAATACCTAGAGCAATGTGAGACACACGTTAGCTAGACATGAAGGCGGCCAAAGCATGTCAGCAGAAACATTTGTTGAGAATCATTCAATATTGAAAAGAGAAACAACTTCCTGATAATTATACCATCAGCCAAAGGGGGGAACTGAAAACAAGTGCCAGCTCCATGGTAACAGAACGGCAGCATAAGTATGGAGGGACGGGGCTTAGGGAGAGGAGGGGTAGGGGTAGGGGGAGGTTAGAGAGAGGGGGGATGGGGAGAAGCTCGAGGTTTGTACTTGAGTCACTTGTAGCCACAAGGGTACATATATAGCATAGCACTCGGCAAAACAAGGGCTTGAAGAAGTGAAAAGAAATGTCGAGTAATTAAAAAACTAGTTAGGTCTCTGTGCATAGTGGGCTAGGCTAGGCTAGGTCTGTGTGCATAGTAGGCTAGGCTAGGCTAGGTCTGTGTGCATAGTAGGCTAGGCTAGGTCTGTGTGCATAGTAGGCTAGGCTAGGCTAGGTCTGTGTGCATAGTAGGCTAGGCTAGGCTAGGTCTGTGTGCATAGTGGGCTAGGATAGTAGGCTAGGCTAGGCTAGGTCTGTGTGCATAGTAGGCTAGACTAGGCTAGGTCTGTGCATAGTGGGCTAGGTCTGTGCATAGTGGGCTAGGCAAAACAAGGGCTTGAAGAAGTGAAAAGAAATGTCGAGTAATTAAAAAAATAGTTAGGTCTCTGTGCATAGTGGGCTAGGCTAGGCTAGGTCTGTGTGCATAGTAGGCTAGGCTAGGCTAGGTCTGTGTGCATAGTGGGCTAGGCTAGGCTAGGTCTGTGTGCATAGTGGGCTAGGCTAGGCTAGGTCTGTGTGCATAGTAGGCTAGGCTAGGCTAGGTCTGTGTGCATAGTGGGCTAGGCTAGGCTAGGTCTGTGTGCATAGTGGGCTAGGATAGTAGGCTAGGCTAGGCTAGGTCTGTGTGCATAGTAGGCTAGACTAGGCTAGGTCTGTGCATAGTGGGCTAGGTCTGTGCATAGTGGGCTAGGCAAAACAAGGGCTTGAAGAAGTGAAAAGAAATGTCGAGTAATTAAAAAAATAGTTAGGTCTCTGTGCATAGTGGGCTAGGCTAGGCTAGGTCTGTGTGCATAGTAGGCTAGGCTAGGCTAGGTCTGTGTGCATAGTGGGCTAGGCTAGGCTAGGTCTGTGTGCATAGTGGGCTAGGCTAGGCTAGGTCTGTGTGCATAGTAGGCTAGGCTAGGCTAGGTCTGTGTGCATAGTGGGCTAGGCTAGGCTAGGTCTGTGTGCATAGTGGGCTAGGATAGTAGGCTAGGCTAGGCTAGGTCTGTGTGCATAGTAGGCTAGACTAGGCTAGGTCTGTGTGCATAGTGGACTATGCTATATATGTAGCCACAAGGGTACATATATAGCATAGCACTCGGCAAAACAAGGGCTTGAAGAAGTGAAAAGAAATGTCGAGTAATTAAAAAAATAGTTAGGTCTGTGTGCATAGTAGGCTAGGCTAGGCTAGGTCTGTGTGCATAGTAGGCTAGGCTAGGCTAGGATAGTGGGCTAGGATAGTAGGCTAGGCTAGGCCAGGTCTGTGTGCATAGTGGACTAGGCTAGGCTAGGTCTGTGTGCATAGTGGGCTAGACTAGGCTAGGTCTGTGTGCATAGTGGACTAGGCTAGGCTAGGTCTGTGTGCATAGTGGGCTAGGCTAGGCTAGGATAGTAGGCTAGGCTAGGCTAGCCTACTATGCACACAGACCTAGCCTAGCCTAGCCCACTATGCACAGAGACCTAACTATTCTTTTAATTACTCGACATTTCTTTTCACTTCTTCAAGCCCTTGTTTTGCCGAGTGCTATGCTATATATGTACCCTTGTGGCTACATATATAGCATAGTCCACTAGGCTTGGGATTAGGGCAACAATGGTAGGAATTAAACTTTTGTAAAAGTGGGAATCATGCTAAAAGTACTCCATCATACCATCGCTTGCAACACAATGTCTAGCATTCTTTACTATTACATTTTTGAGGAGTGATTACACTTCACATTCCAACCTGTAGCTCCAAAAGATAAACATCAAAACAAAAACTACCATCACAGAGCACCCTGCATTGATCAAATTTTGGTATATACATCAGTACCATAGTATTAATAATATATGCAGATATATTATATTTTAAATCATAAACCATGGCATTCTGATTACCCTGAATTATCAAGCAAATTATTAAGCATGGATGAGAAACAAAGACACATACTATATATCCTAAGCAATGATCAGATCTTTACCGAGTAGCAGATTGAAACAACTGGAGAGACACATGTTCCTATATAAGTGTCCAAAAAATTACATCCGCATGAGATATATGGTACTGTATTTTTGATTATTATTTTTCTTTCTGATACAAACATGAGGTGTAAGAATTTCTTCTTTTGCTGGTGCATTCTGTAAACCTACTCAGCCCAACAAATTTGGGAAGTTATCTTAGCTATTGGGATAGTCGATTTGATGCCCATATTTAATTTTAGTATTAATGCTTTCTCCTTGATATAAGCTGGAACAATGACTGTGCCATATCTGTTGTATGGCATTAATTCGGTCACCTATTATAGGAACATGGAGATGGTGTTTATTGTTGACTCCATGAAGACTATCACCACAGATAGTGGCACATTCCAGTACTTCACTGTCAATTTCTTCCAACTTCCCACCCCTAATCCTAATTTTCACAAGCAATATGAGGTGGCACTCATAGAGGCAAATCTGTGGAATACTTGGTACAACATAATACTGCAAAAAAACATGCTCGAGTTTGAATTACAGTTCAGATAAGTGGGACAGCATTGAGACTGCTGCCCACCATTCGAATAAGTGTTAATATATCTGACATCCACAAATTTGAAGACTTCAATGCTTGATCCAGGTGGGGCTAAGCATTAAGGCATGATCATAGAGCTTGGAATCTCTGAGAGAGAAAAAAACATTCTGTGAATGTACCATTCTCCATCTCCATAAGTAGGTACTCACCAAACGTATATAAATGCTGGTGTTGCACTCTCCCATCTTAAAGAGAGATTTTAAATGGCCGGGCATAGATATGTTGTCATTTCAGCTATATCCCAGAACCACCATCAGTGCCTCCAGAAAGTAAAAAAAAATCAATTCTACAACCTTTTCATATTGCTGATTTAAACTACTATCATAACCCAACATCGATCATGAAGTATATACCTTGGTTCCAGAACCACCCCAGCCTAAGCTCTGAAACTGAGACATGGATAATGTTCACATTTTAACACATGCTATTAAGTTTCTTGGATAGCTATGATCTTAATATATTGTTGCACCAACAATTTGAAACATGCTGAACATAAGATATCAAGTAATTTACTTATTCCAACATTTATTTGTATGTAACAAGAACCAGTAAACATGTAAACATATTTAACCCCGTAGGCATAATGGCTCTAGCTAATGTGTATAGCACTTGCCATTGGTCATAAGCTTGAGTGATCTTACAGACTATATTATAGGGAATATCTTCTCACCTACCGTAATATTTTCCTATTTTCCAGCTTTATGATGCTTTGCAGTTTTTGCCATTGACATTCCATGAGAGTCTTTCACCTATTCGCTATCATTAGTATTCTCTGTAGCAAGCATTTCTTCTACACATATATAATTAAACTTACTTATAATTTACTTATAATTTACCACAAAATACAATGTTGAATGGTACTAGGATCAAAAATGTGTTGCAATAACACTAGTTATATTAGTAGTCAAACTCACTAGATTTTATTGTGAATACTCAACCAGAAATAGATATTTTCAAGGTTCTAATTTTGGAGCTCCATAAATTTGCACACCTCACTGTATCGATAGCTAAAAAAACAGATCAGCACGTGTTCTCTTTCAAGCCCAGCTATTAGTTCGAAGTTCAAACAATTTCTTACCCACAGTAATTAACTATACCCATTTCCCATCTAGTTGTTGTGTGAAGCCTATTCATGTATTTCCTCAAGGGTTGGTACTTGCAAAACTTGCATATCTTGTTTCATCAACATGTTTACAGAAATAACACCATTTCTTAACCATATTATTTAGCTGGACAATATTATCTTTCTTGAATTTTGTAGTTTTATAAGTGTGATATTAGGTTATTTTTATGGGTAGAAAATTAAAGCATAATAGTCAGGATTTAATATAGAGTGTGATATCAAAGGCCATGCATAGCAACCCTTCTTGCAGATGATAGATGAGAGATTACCAAAAGTAGATATGCAAATCCATTTGAGTTCAAGTCCTAAATAAGGTCAAGGCCTCTAGTTCGTGAGTAGGTGAGAGCTGAAAATATCCTTGAGGAGCCTCAGCCATGGTCATTTAATTTTCCCAAGTGATTGTTTGGCAAAAGGAATGCAGTTCTGCATAGTTTTCAGCCAGAGTGGTTCACTAAGTGGTCATTCCTTCACTATGATGAGGCAAAAGTGGTCATGTCTGCCTCATGGTTACAAAGAAAAGGAGGATGAAGACAGGCTATCTGGATCCAGACCACATTCTATTCCATACATAACCTGATGTTGAGAAATCAGAACGAGTCAAAATGTTTGCATTGAGAGTTGTGTTTGAGGGATTAGAACAGTGCTTATAAAAGTCGATTAATTCTTGCAGACATTACTTTTCTCTTCGCCAGGTGACAGACACTGAAACTCTCTCTTCTCTATAACTTTGTCAATAGCCTTGCTATTTGTGAGACACTTCCTGTCACTTACAGAGAATTGCTATTTTCAAGTAAAGTTCGTTCCATCAATAACTCATCTCTAGTTCAACCTTTTGTATGTACAACATCACAATCGTGCAAACTCATTCTTCCCATCAGATTCGTCTATGGAACTCACTTTCTTCAGACATTTATGGAAAATCTTCTTTACCCTCATTCCCAAGGTCAATATATAGGCATGTGTTCTATGTAATCACTACTTGAATAATTTTTAGTTTAATGTTTTCTGTTATTGTTTGTTTATGTACTATTGGATACTAGACCTGTACTAGCTGGTATTCACTATTTTCATGGATCCATTACAAATTTATTTTCTTATAATTAACAAACATTCTAAAACCAAACCAATTTCCTGGCTGAACCATTCAAAATACCTATGAAATCTACCCACTTCAAGCTGTTACATATATTTCAAGAAGAAAGATGTTTTTGTTTTATTTTACTGATAAACCTGTTAATACAGATTGAAAGCAAGACAGTGATCATAGAGACCACAGCCAGTCTTTACCATTTAATATCATATAAACCAATCATTATTAATATTGGTGTATACCAGTTGAAGTGGTCAAGTGTCATCTTATTTGTTGGGATCTTCACGACTACAGTCTTATTTCCTTTCATTTTTAAACAGGTCAATCCAGTACTTGCTTCTCTTTTATATTAAAAAAACACATTATATTCTATATTATAATTGTGCAATGGAGAACTACACCTGGTGGAATTCTACAACTCTCTTAGTTACTGTGTCATTGTTGTTGTACTGTAGCTACATATCAATTCTACTCTTGTGCATATTGTCCACTACACAAAAATCAGCACATTCCAACTCTTCTTGCTATTGTTGACTGTGCCCAAATATGTTCAGCTACAGCCCTTCAAGGACTTCAAAGAATACAAACAAAATATTCCCCTATTACACAGACAAATTAGTCCTTATGAGCACCATCTGCAGCACAGACCAGAGACCAATTGTAATATCTTACAACCTATTTCTGACACAAGTGCATAATACTTAGCCGGATAGCCAACCATCACACTGTGGAACATGCTCATATCATAGTCTGTGCAATCCAGCATCATCAGGACTGACTCAGGCATCCATTTGCAGGTCATGCAGCTAGCAGGTGGGCTTGAAGATTACAATATGTAATAGACGTAAATGTTATAATATGTAACATCATCCTCTCTACACATGATCAATTAACAGATCTCTCTACATATAGTTCATCGTGAGTCACTAATTACAATCCCAGTGCAATGGGCCTACAATTATATAGATGAATACTGCAATAAATGAAGTAGCAAGAAGTAGAAAGACATTCAGTGTGGAAGTAGCAGCACCACTCCCAGTAGTTGTTCCTGGTGCTCCTGTGCCATCAGTCCCTGAATCTGTTACCTCTGCATTGGTAGTGGTATCTGTGACCTCTGTATTAGAGGTAGTAGCTGAGGGATTCACATCAGCTGTATGACACAAGTAAAAGAAGACAACCATGTTGAACAAAGCTGAATAATGCATATTTATTAGAAAAACTTACTGCAAGTATTGTTGGAACAATACGGTAAATCACTGGGACATGCTGAACAGGAGGCTCCTGAGATATATGGCTTTTGACCTACATAGTTACCACTACAAAATAGATATATAGAGTACATTTGTGTGCGTGTTTTGCATGTGTGTGTGTGTGTGTGTGTGTGTGTATGGATAAGCATAAAAATCATACTTTGGAAGAAGATGGTTCCTCTATATATATATATATATTATATATGGGTCATCTATGGAAGGAAGGAGGTGTATATAAGGTGATATCACATTTGCAATAGTTCTCTTTTGCTGATTTATATACTGCCACCATTTATCTCATCATGATATGTCTTGGCTCCTGAACACCCCAGCAAGATAGTTGCTCTGAAACTGGAACATGGATAATGTTCACATTTTACAGCATGTTATTGAGTTTTTTGGATAGCTTAATATATCGTTGCGTATCGATAAGCATAATATTATACTTTGGAAAAACATGGTTCCTCTATATATATATATATCGGTCCGTCGGTATGAAAGGGGGTGTATATAAGTGATTTATATACTGCCTCCATTTATATTCCCACGACCAACATCCATCATGATATGCCTTGGCTCCTGAAGATAGGTTGCTCTGAAACTGAGACATGGATAATGTTCACATTTTACTGCATGTTATTGAGTTTTTTTTTGATAGCTTAATATATTGTTGCAACAACCATTTTGAAACATGCTGTCAATAATTTAATAAAATATCAAGTAATATACATTTATGTGTATGTAACAAAAACCAGGAAACATGTAGACATACTTAACCTGGTAGGCATAATGGCTCTAGCTAACGTGAACAGAACTTGCCATTGGTTATAAGCTTGAGTGATCTTACAGACTATGTAGGTAGAATCTTTTCACAAACCCTCAGCTTTATGAGGCCTTGCAGTTTTAGAATGTCAATGTGACATTCAGGAGACTTTCGTGTATATGCTATCATTTTCAGCTACTAGGTCTGCAGCACATCAACACTTCTTCTACATGTAATTAAACTCCTTTCTAACTTACCACAAAATAGAATATTGAATAATGCTAAATGTATTGTATCAAAATTGTGTTGTAATTAACTTAGTCACTAGTAGTTGAACCTACTAGATTTATTTGTTCCAGCTGGTGCGTTAAATCAGGTGAGAAATTCAACAACAAAAAGGCATTTTTAGATAACAATTTTTCAAATTTTCACACCTCACTGTTGATACATAACTCAATAGATAGATCTGGTGTGTATTCTTTTGGTAGTAAATCTGTCAAGGTTACATTCAGCTAGAGTTGGGTTACCTCAAAATCTGAAGAGGCTGCAGGTGTGCTTCTTATTGGATATGGCTAGGCAGAAGTGATCGTAAGTGTGGCTGCAGGAAACTGACTATATACAATGAGAGTATTTTCAACATTACCAGTGTATCACACCTGCCCACCTAACCACTCAGAAGCAAACTCTAGAGTAGAGCAACTCCTTGCCAGATTAATAATTGTGCCCAGCACTTTATAAGGTGCCACACTTGTAGCGGTTCAGGCACTCAGATTTCGGGGTACGCTGACTTTGGCTGCATGTAGCTTTGTCATAGTTATAACTATACAACATTGTTTTTATTGAGTTCAAGAGTAAAGTGTGCAGAATATATGGGCATCTAAAATTGTAAGCACAAAACTGGTTTGGTGCCCCCTAAATCAATGTAGTCATAGCAGCTGATGGAAACTATTTTGAAGAGTTTGGGGCTTGTGTCAAATCAGAACTGATTTTGCTTAACAAGTTAATGCTGCAGTTGAGCTTCTTACTGTGAAGCTGTAATTTTATCTTGCGATGCATATGCAAGGAAACCCATTGAGAAAAGATTTGACAAACAATGCGAAAATTAAAACAGCCGTAATGTACATTCATCAAGCAGACATACACTAACCCTGGTCCATAATTGCAGACAAAGATGACCCAGTTTGCTCCTCCTCCATTTATTCCTGCCAGTTGAGTACATCTGCGAGCACCACATCCCAAACTTTTTGACTGCGCCCACACCACCTAAAGTATTTACTCTTCTAGGTACAGCTACAACAATTAATCTTCTGCAAACACGTACCTGAGTATAATGCCCACATGCCTTTCCACTTTGACATGAATTAGTGGCATAGGTATAGTATGATACTTCATCATTCCAGTTCTGTACAAACTGATTGTAGTTGGCTGTTCCACTACCTGCTGCAAGGTTCTCACCCACATATCCAAAGGTGTTCTGCTGTGCTGTTCTAGCACTGTTGTGAGCAAAATTACAGGTATCAGCATAGTTCTGGGAAACCTGGGCAAGTTCATCACTCCATACCTATCATTGAACAAGTAGCCAAATGAATTATGAGATTATTTTCTATAAATAATATCACCATTGTTTCCATGTTGGATGCAGTTGGTGTGACTGATCCTCGAAAAGTGTTATGGCGGTCCAGGATATCCTGCTCTTCAGTACTTGTTAGTCCAGTCTGACACAGCACCTCTCCCACTAGAGCATGAAGGAGGAGGCTTGCAAATAGTTGCATCATTGTTATGATTCGTTCTTCTTCTTTGGTGCTATACGGTTTGGCACGAGCACGTTCAAGAAGCTATACGATTATTTCTAGTAGTCTCTCGGAAGCAATATCACAGTCAATTCTGGTCTTAGGAATCTGTCTTCACAACATAATTTCCTAGGAAATCTAGCTGCCCAAAAAATCATCACTGATGATAACGTCAGATATCCAGCCCCCGCGGTAAAAAAAAACACATGCGGCCAAGTTCAAGAGCCCTCATCAGACGCTCATTACATTCTTGGCGAAAGAATGTGTAGGAGTTGACAAGTTTGCTTCAGATTTGTGTTTTGTGCAGCGTTGCATGGAGCTGGAAAAACTCTTTGGAGGGACGGTAACAGAGAATATTTTAATGGGGGAGAGTAGTGATGGGGTGAGGACATAGAAGGAAGTGGTAGATCATCATACAAATTATTGTTGCAAAGATATATAGTCATCCAAGGAACAGAATAGCATGTGGTAGAATGTGAACATTATCCTGTCTCACTCTCAGAGCCTCCTATTAGGCTCGAGTATTCAAGAGCCAAGGCCCATCACGATGGATGCTGATTGTGAGAATAAATGGGGGGGAGGGGGGTTGGTTATGTAACAGTAACAACAAGAAAAGGTTGTGTTGCAATATCATCGTTCCTCCCCTCCTCCTCCCCCCCCTCTTCCGGGTCCTCGTCCATAGATATGCTCCAAGGAATTGCAGTAATACACGCACACATGCATGCATGCACTATTGCACACACAAGCACACATACACACACAAACACACACGGACACACCAATTAACTCTATAATATGTTTATTTTTATTGGTAACTACCAAGAACTACCAAGGTCAAAAGCCATAAATCTACAGCTAATTATGTTTTTCCACTGGCCAATCAGGTTTGACCAGTGTGGTCTTATGACCTAACACCATATTCTATCTATGAGACTAACACTAACAGCCTCACTAATTATTCTACATGTTATTAACAATTCAATTTGATGTCGAGGTTCTCGACTGTTGGGGAGATCCTCGGCATGCTGGTCTGGTTGCCTCAGGTAAGGCATCCATAACACCGTTACCTTCACTACAAAGAGCTCTTCCAAATCCATGCATTCCTGCACAAATACAAATCCAAAGCAACCTTGTCAACCGACTCCAGGACTCTCCTACACACATTCTCAGATACATTATTCCATCAATGGCATGCTGCAGGAAACTTATCTTTTGGTTTTGGACCTACTATACACACTGATTCTAACACCACTACTGCTTGTGAGTTGGAGGCTACCTAGATAAGCACAACACCCCTAAAAGAAGTTAGAGAGAGACTCTGGTGGCAGCAAATTACCAAGCTTGGTATCTGTTAGGTCTCTTGTGTTTGGAGACTAACACCGATCGCTACCTACAGATGCACAGGAAACATTTTCTGTAGAGAAGAAAGCTGAGGGGCCAGCTCCCCTTGAAATGACTTCAACTTCCACAGAATCCCGGGTGTCAATAACCACTTCTCAGCACTATGCAACAGAATAGGCACTACATAACATTCAATTACAGAGACTGAAGAGCACAGGCTAAGGCTAACCTGACAGGGGAAAAACCATGTTCCCAGATTTATAAAAGGTCTTTCTTGCCTAATAAGACTCTCTTCTCAGAATCCTAGACATTTACGAATGTCACCAACAGACACACAACAAACTATTCAATATATACTTTCAAGAGCTTATAGAATCATTGTACTCTGTCATCATACTTTAAGGGCACTAAAACTAAAGAAGGAAGAAGAGACATTTCTACTTGACTATTACCTATATATTATATGGCTCCCAGATTTGGAGGTCAAAAATCAAGGATATACCAAAGAAGAGAAACATGATTTTTTTCCAGACAATAAACTTGGCCTACTCAAACTGAAAATATTGCTGCTGACACAGCAAATAGATATCAGTGTATAATTTTCTGCATTAGGAGTCTGAAAACTCCAAGTACTCGACATACCTTTATCAGGCTCAGACATTTTTACTCACTTCAGCTGTTATATTTCAAGAACAAAGATGCTTTTTTATTTAACTGATAAACCTGTTAAAATAGAATGGGAGCAGGACTGTAACCATATAGACCACACCCAGTTAGATGAGCCTTTACCATTTAAAATCAATCATGGTGTATATGATTGAAATAGAAGTGTCATCTAACTTGTTTGATCTTCTCAAGTACAGTCTTATTTCCTTTCTTTTTTAAACAGGTCAATCCAGTACATTGTTTGTTGCAATGTAGAACTACACTTGGTGGAGTTCTATAGAGTCCAAATCAGAGATTTTGGATCTTCAGGACTTTTTTTAAATTTACTTGTTCATAATGTTGTACAGTACATTTCAATACAAGCCATTAGCACATTCCAAATATTCTTGCTATTGTAGACTGTGAAAATATGTTCAACTACATCCCTTCAAGGACTTCAAAGAATAGAAACAACATATGCCCCCATTGCATAGACAATTTGTCCTTATGAGCACCATCTGCAGCACAGACCAGAGACCAGTTGTAATCTCATAGAGCCATGTTACAACCTATTTCCGACAGAAGTATATAATACTTAGCTGGATAGCCAACCATCACACTGTGGGACATGCTCATATCATAGTCTGCACAATCCAGCAACATCAGAAGTGACTCAGGCATCCATCTGATTTCTTTTGCTGGTCACACAAGGTTGCAGGTTGGCTTGAAGCTTGTGTTGTCAAATTGTGAGCATGTATAGAGGTTGTAACATGGCTCTATGGAGTTTCTCTCAATGAGAAACATTGCAGTCCACTGTTCCAGTCAGAATACAGTGCTTTGTCACTAGTGCTGGACAATGGATCTTGTACCTCATCTGAGAAGGTTTATGAATTCTATGAAACTAAAATCAGAGTGCTTGTGCTTCTATCCTGATCAGAGAGATCTCGCTTGCATGCTAACATTTTCCATGAGGACATTTTGTGTGTAAACTAAAAAATGTCAAAAGTATATGGTATATTACAGACTGTACTGTTGGGATTAAGCTGTTAGTATTGGTCTACCAAGGATCATTTCTTCATATGTACAACAACTGAGGCCTCTCTAATTTAACTAGATCTGTGCTAGGGATCCATCCAGTCTGTGATTCAAACTAAATGCCTACAAGGTGGATCTTCCTATTCACTAGAACTTACCTGCTGGGAAGTAACTCAAGTCATGATAAGTACCAGCATGCAGCCGTGGCCTCTCTGGTCTAGTAAGTCCTCTATCTGATCCCATTGGTCCAATAGGTTCAGCTGTTTTCACAGAATAGCACAAGCTAGTCTAGTTTTTTCTAGAACTCCACCAGGAGGTCCAGCTGGCAGATCTAGGTTTTCCAGCAGTATTGCATTCTCTCACAGGCTTATTAGAGCTAAGGGTCTATCTGGGCCAGATTCTCCAGCTGGAAAGCATTCTTCCACCAGACCTACAGACCCAGTAGAGCCAGCAGATTCCTGCAACCCAATAAGACCATGTCACCAACAGGCCCAGGTTCTCCAACAGGACCGCATTCTCCCATATGCTATAAGCCCCAATAGGTCCAAGTGGGCTATCAGACTCTGAAGCCTGGCCAGAACATATTCTCCAATCATAGGCTAGCATTCAAGATTATGGTTAAGGTCTAAAGTTTGATGAGATACAAGTGATCCACAACAATCATCAGTATGTCACTACCAAAATATATAGCACGATTACAAAAAGTAGGCACCATACACCACCTGCTAGCTGCATGCCTGGGCATATTTACATATTTCAGAGTAGCTGTATCAAACTCTATCTACACTCTTAGGGTTACTTTTCCATCCCAATCTATAGTTCAACCCTAGCTTGCTAGGGCATGACTGTTGGGTGTGGCCTAACACTCCCCCTTCTTTCTGAAGGTTGTCCTCATCCTACCAGTTACTATAAAATTTATATACATAACAAAATAATAATAAAATAATAACAATCCTATGGTAGTTATTCCTTATGCAGCAGGGATTGTAAAGACATCAGGAAGGTCTGCAGGAAGTTCATAATCAGTCATTTTTATATCTGGAAGAACTCTGAGGACACAACTGAGCAGAGTGAAGGATGTTTAGTATGCACTCATGTGTTGTCTACTGCATTCCTTGCAGCTGTGGAAAGTACTGCATAGGGGAGAGACCAGAGTGAAAGAACATCAAGATGCATGTAAAAAGTATGCTAAAGAGAAACCTGAAATTGTTAAACATGCTGGGATTATTATTATTATTAAAATCACCTTTTCAGTAATCAACTTCAAATTTTATTCACTCAACGTTTCGACTAGATGCTCTAGTCTTCATCATTATTCCTGATGAAGGCTAGAGTATCTATATAGTCGAAACATCGAGTGAATAAAATTTGAAGTTGATTATTGAGACGGTGATTTTAATGTTAGGTCAACTGAGAGTTCATTGAGAGATTATTATTGTTGTTGTTGTTATCATCATCATCATCACCACCACCACCACCACCATCACCATCATCATCATCATCATCATCATCATCATCATTACTATTATTATTATATAATTATTATTATATAATATTATTATTATTTAGTAATAAATTTTTGTTTATTTATTGTTTTATTATTATTATTGTTGTTGTTGTTATTATTATTATTATTATATTTTAAATATATATAAGCTTTATTTTATTTTTCAAATCCAGTTCATGTGTGGTTACATGCTGGCCGTGTGTGCCAGGATGTGGCTTTTATATATCACATGGTGAATAGCTATATAGCTACCAGTATATAACAAGCTCATGCAAGTCATACTATCTCATTCCCAAGTTTATATAGTCCAGATAAAGGTCGCTACAATAAAATTCTTCTATCCCTTAGGAAATTTGTAGTTGGGTTTATTTTATACTAAAATTGTTGCCAATTGCTAAAGCATTTTGAATCCGAAACCTTTCGTGAATTGCAGCTATTATAAATCAATAACTTCAAAATAAATATAATCTTTCACTGTATGAGGATATTCTTCACTTATTTTTTTCAACCGTCTTGCGGCTCCTTTTTATGGCATGGTAGTGTAGGAGTGGAACATCAATTTCAATACATCTGCTTTCCAAAATAGTTCATCACTTCGAATAGATTGAAGACTGCTTTTTGTCGCAATCACATGACCTTCACTAGTTGCTTCTTGAAGTGACCGTGAGAGATCGTCATCATTGACCTGCACTTTCATCCAAATTCAACACCAAAAAAATAGTCCATCTGAGTAGCACCCCTTAGAATCTGACCTCTCATTTCACTGTCCTTAGTAGCTCTGGATGAGTGCAACAACTTGTTTCTTGTAAATATTATGAAACATGCTGCTGCCATGTTGATCGTGAAGATACTCCAGTTTTGTTTTCCGTAATCTGCACTGGCTTTAGGATTTGTGTACAGTAAATTAAAAATTATAAAAAGAAAAATTGCCTGTGGGGGAGTGGTTTTGGAAAGCTTACAGGGATTTATTAGGTTCGTGGTTGTTGTTTGTCCTATTTCAGGTTTGGCTTGTTCGGGTGTCTGATAAGGGAGTAAATCAGCTATAAACCTTGCAGCCTGTTTCACTGGAGCAGCAGGCCAGTCTATATAGCTTTGAATCTTTGGCTGGAGTTCTCTCTCTCCACTATGACGACCATTCCCAATTTACGTAAGCACTCATTTAAGGTGGGTTACCTGTAAATATTTTTTATGGGTGAATGTGTGGTGAATACGAACATGAATACATACATCAATACAACATCACGAGCATAGAAGTATAATATGATAGATGAGAGGTATGTCAGCATCTTCATTTCTCATTCCTTTCACTCGATGATCTTTAGGTAAATTTGCTAAAAAAAGAGCCGACGTCATCTATGTCTATGTTATATCAGGAATAAACTAATCTACTGTTAACTGCACGATTGACTTTCTGTGTGATCACGTAGGTTTTCGAATAATTTTTTAAGAATGTATTCTTTTTCTGCTGGAATTTAAAATTTAACCTTGATAACTGGTTGTTATAGACTCAGGATGACCTACTTCATATAGCAAACTAAGCAAGGCATGTTGACCAAAAGGCGAATACTAGCTATCATATCAAGTAAAATTGTCCTTTTTTTTCGGGGCTGGGGGTGGGGGGAGGTGGAGGTGGTCAACAATCATAATTTAATTGATTGTTGACACTCTTCCCCCAACCCCAACCTCGAAAAAAAGGACAATTTTACTAATGATTTATAATGCATAATAATTCTGCATATAATCATGTATAGGCCTGTCCAATGCACATTGGTTGTGTCCGCACTGAACTCTTATTATTATTCTGGTCCACTTCGACAGGTGGGTTTGTTGCGAATCAGAACAACAACGTCCAAATAACTACGCAAGTGTGCATTGAAAAGAATTTCATTCACTCACGTTGTCTTCGCAATGCTGCATTTGGGAACTTTGGAGCTAGGTGTATAGTAGTATCAGTGGCCTGCAGCGGAACTAGTTTGCTAGCTAGACTAATCAGCTAGACCAACCAACTACATAGCTAGAGAATTGTTGCTATGTAAATTCTCCCTGCATCTTGACTTCTGAAGTTCGTGCAGCCTTCGTTGGTTCTGCCCTTCTCTCAGCTCTCTCCTCTTTATTCTCTGGAGAAAATGTTTCCTGCATATCTGTAAGCAAGAAAAGGATGCAAAAACAAACTCCATCTCAATTACAGCTACAGTATATGATTTTGACTGACTTTGGTAAGCTGATTATTTTTGCTTTGTATGGTTTATTTTTGGTACAGTGTGGATGCGACAAATGCACATCAGCATTTTCCTCTGACCCAATGCACATTTATGCGCATCGTTTATGTGGACAGGCCTATAGACATCACATATAACTGGCTTTGAGGAAAGCTCACTGCCTTTAAATCCAGTTCCTGCAGAGCACAAGACACAAGCAAGCAATGCCACCTTGTATGAAAGACAATAATTATGTGTAAATGATTTAATAGTGAAGGTATAGAATGATGGGAAGAAGGGGAAAAAGGGGAAAAAAGAGGGGGTTAAAAGGGGAAAAGGGTCTACTCCCCCCTTTAATAAATCCTGAGCCTGTTAAGGACATCACACAGTATTGGACTATGTGACTTAACTAGTAAAAAAAAAAATCCACAATATGAGTGTCCCGCTGCTCAAGGAGGGAGGGGGGTGAGGGGGGGTGGGACCAAAGATCATTCTGTAGCTCACCATACAACAGTTCCTTTCTCCCACCACTCCCTACCCAATACATAACACACTCACCCACCTCCTCCATCACTGTATCACTTACACCTTCCACATCTTTGCCCAAAAGCAATGCCACCTTCCATCCTTATCCACACTTCTAAATTCATCCAGCCACCGTCCTGCTCCTTTAATTATGTGCACTTCATCCATCAGTACCAGCCGATCCCTCTTAAATTCCCCGCACATCGCCAAGAAATGTTCCACATCTTCCCCTGCTCCACTATCACACATGATACACCTTTCATCCTTAACTATCCCACATCTCTTCTTGACCTCTAACAACCCAGCTGATGCAGTCCTCAGTCGGAATTGCAGCCGCACACCTTCCTGACCATGCATGGACCTTACATACCTCTCCACCCCTGCACCATTCTTTGCCAATTTAAAAAAATTCTGCATACTCTGGCCATTTTCTTCCTCCTCCCAATCCTTCTCATTACTCACCTTCACTTTCCCCTTCCACTTGCGTACTGATCTAACCTCGTTGTTTATCTCGTACTTTCTCCTCAAGATCTCATATTCTTCCCACCATCCAATTCCGCCATCCTCTCTTAGTTTATTTACAACAACTTTTGCCAATCTGCTGCCAACACCTCTAATCTCTTGCCAAACAAATTGTTGGGGCAGAGTGCCGCCTTGTATCCATACTCCTTGCAGTATTAAGCCTTCATCAAGACTCTGGCGGCTAATTCCTGGGTCTCAAGTTTTGTCCCATAGAGCAGGCCGAATTTGTTGTTGTTGTTGTTGTTTATTAGTTTCCCTCTTTCTCCCCAAATGCACTTTCGCAATCCCTTGCATTTATTATTAGATATAGAATGGAAATAAATAATACTTGATTTGTATGCAAGATAAATATTCCACCATCGCCATTGTTCAGCATCATAGAAGTATAATCTGTGGTAAAACATGTATATAATTATTGTACTGGGCTGGATTTAATGTATGCACCTGAGTCCACTGCTGACCATGCTATCTGAATACCCTATTCATGTTACTATACTTATGTACTGTGTACTATAATGAGTGTTAGAGTCTCCAAACACAAGAAACCTAACAAATACCAACCTTGGTAATTTTCTGCCACAAGAGTCTCTCCCTAACTTCTTCTAGCTAAACCCCAAGCTTGACAAAAGAGTTTTAGATCTTAAGTAGCTTATATTAAAACAACAGTCGAGTAGCAGAATATATAGATAGGATGAAACTACCCAAGCCTGGACTGCAGAGGGTTTTAAATACCCTTGCAGCCAGGCTTTCATAACTTATGGTATTGATAACAGTGGAGATACATGTACAGTAGTAGAATGACTGGATGTCCCTACAGGACTTATCTAAGAGTGTGAAATGATATCACGATTGTCCTATGTGTTGATAGTCTGAGGTCATGGGTTCTGATTGTCATATGTGTTGATAGTCTGAGGAGTGAGGTCATGAGTTCTAGCTCTATTTATAAATTCTATTTATAGTTTGATCTTTACCTGACAATGAGATTGTTTATGAATAAACTAGCCAACATACCAGTGATATTACATTGTGTCAGAAATATGATCCTGATCATCCTAGTTAGACCAAATCCCAGTGCTGGAAAACCTCAACTATTAGCCAGAAGAACTATTAGTCGGAACTGCACCAAGAACTGCAAAGTCAGGGGAGTAAGATAAGATGAGGTACCTAACTCAGATGAAGAAGGAGAGTCCTTCCTTGGAACAGTAGGGGACAACACCTGGGTAGTTAACCTGAAACTGAATGGTCCAACAACCTATTGAATTCTGCATTGATATACTGGAGCTGAACTAACTGTTATACTAGAATGCACCTACCAAACACTCCACATTGTCTCGCTCTTGGCATACCAGCAGACATTGGAAAGACACAAGTCAGAACAAACTCCAAATATGCGGCCAGTTCTCTGGGGCTATTATTAGAGATGAGCAAGAAATGCAGCAGGATATCCATGTAGTCAAAGATCTCCACAAGTCACTGCTGGGATGGTCTGGCTTGAATCACTTGGACTTCTAGCATAGATGACACACTCATCCCATGGAAACACAAGGGAGGAACATGACGCACACCTAGCAGCAATCCTCAGGCTGAGCAGATCAGGCCTCGCTCTGAATCAAGCAAGATAAATGCAAAAGTCGCATCCAATTTCTATGAAAGTTGGTGGATGAATCTGGTATTCGATCTGAGTTAAAGTTATGCATCCAGAGCATGAAACCACCTACAAACATCAGTGAATTGAGATGATTCATCAACCGAGTAAATTTTGTCCAAGCTTAGCCCAAAAAACCAAGCCACTATGTGACCTATTTTCAGCCAAAAACATGTGGTTATGGACTTCCAGCCAGGAACAGGCATTCAGTTAAGATAATATGACACTGACTGAGTGAACACTTGCCATGTCAACCCAATGTTTGAAACTGTACTGTCTGCAGATGTATCTGCATATAAATTTGTGGCCAGTTGTCATATTTCTCGGGCTCTTACTCTAACAGAAGAAAAGGGCGTCCAGTTGGAGAAACTCTGCGGGGGGGAGGAAGGAGGGGCGGGACTAGTTATCTAATGGTATTTCAAGATTGGAACAGATTGCAAACCTCTGGTTACACTTCTTCTGAAGATGAGATTCATTCTACACGTTTATCTGGATTTGCCAATGTCAAACTAGAGTTGAATGAGTGTCAGCAGTCAGCAATGGCTTATTATATACTCGGAGGCAACAGATTGGTCATCCTTCCTCTCTTCGGTCTGATATACCGGTAATTGAGAAACTTTATTTGTGTCATCAATGTTCAGCAAGTGCTGCAAAGAGCAAAGATGGTGTAGTGGTCAAACATTTGGCAGCTCTTTGAAGATAGAGTATCGAGATGTTGCCAATTTAGAGAACAGCTTGCTGAGTCTCTCATACCTTTAATAGTTTCCAGATCATGATATCCATGGCAAAAACTTGGCACCGACCTTATTGAGTGGAAGAAACAATTATCATGTGGTGAGAGATTATTACTCCTTGTTTATCAAAACTGCAAAACTATCACTATGCTTCTTCATTTGCCTGAGGATACATTGGGCTGCTTGTGACATGGGTGAAGCCGTATTCCTTTGCAAAGTCTCTTAATATATTGGAAGTCCATTGTCGGTTATTACAGTACCTGAGATTCTGTAGTGAGGAAAAAGTCGACCTCAGGTGAGCAGATATTTGAGGAAGTAGTTGTGGACTGTCAAGATTGTCAAAGATGGGCTGGACAAGAAATTATTTCACAATGTTAGGTTACTGCTCCACATCTTTGGAGAATGGTTACAGTTACACTGAATTCTTCATGGGTGAGAAAGCTCGACTCATGGCTCTGATGATCAACCAGCTGAGCCTTCCCAAGTAATCATTGCTCCTGCCCAAAGAGAATACAATAGGAGAGCAGCTGAAGAAATTCAACCATCAACATCGTGACTTCAGAAGGAAGAGAGAGTATGGATACACTCAAAGGGCGATCACGTTGTGAAATCACCCACTGAAATGTTCCATCTGGTATTGATTCCATCACAAGCCAGATGGAAGAGTGATCTTGACCCACCTGCTTCTCCCTAAGTGCCAGTTTCTCCCACTGAAGTAGGCTGACCGCAAGTCAAACTTGTTGCAGTTTGGTTTATAGGCAAGAAGAGCAAATTTCATTCTCTTAAAAGAAGGTAGATATACTGGACTGGACTTAGTGTATGCAATCGAGTCCAGTGTTGACCACATTATCTGTTGATCGTTAACTGTTATGTTACCCTTATTCATGTTACCCATGCAAAGGCCGGGCTATTTAATTTTATGTACTGTGCACTATAATGAGATACTTGACTGGTATACACAGTGTAAGCGATATATCCACTACTTAAATGTCACATCGTAAGCATTCAACATAAATAAAAATAAAACGTATCAGTGTGTCAACATAAATATAAGTACTTCATATAGCATCGTACAGAGTTAAAAGATAATAATTAAAATCATGTAGACACTCGTACTGTTCAGCGCTGGTACATGGACAGAGCTGTCAGGAGCAGCGTCAGGACTAGCACTGGGGTTAAAGGAGATACAGGGATACCGCCAGACATCACAGAGATCTTCCACCCCAGGTTACGATGGGTAGCACACTATGGAATAAAGTTGAGTATACAAGTGTATATATATATAATATATATATATATAGCTGCAAAGCAGCCCTTGAGGCTGCATTTTGGCCAATGTTTGAAGCACATATATATAAGCCCACCACATACATTATCCTTATCCATGAGCTCTCATAAAGGAAAAGCAGCACAAGAGACGGAGGGACGAATGAAATATCGCAATGCCGACCCTGTACTTTCCCTTGCTATTATGGCGTATTTGGCATGGTTTGACCAGGGGGCATGGCCTATAGGCCACAACCCTTTTTCAATGTTCTCCCCCTGGTCAAGTTAGCCCTAGTCCCTCCTGCCTTAGTTTGACAGTTATGGTTGTGCTTGGGGGTGTAGCATGGCTGGGGAGACAGGGTGGGGTGGGGTGCGGTTCCTACAGTCCAAAAGCCTGCTCATTTTCCCTGGTCAAGTTACACCTGGTCCCACCCTCTCTGGGTCCTCTGTGTGAGTGGCCATTGAGGTCAAAGAATCAGAACAAACACACCCAGACAGATTGATGGAAAGGGTCGAGAGAAATACCAGCACATATAGAGAGGGGTGTTTCTCATCATCAGCAAACGCATTACTTTAGGCATATTCAAACCATATCCTCAATTAGAGATCATTGCTCCAGTTGTAACCTCATTTGGTAAAGGAACTACCCACTCCAATGGTAACTTCGTAACTGTCCCTCCGGCTATAATCAGCACAACTTTTTTCAGCAAATTGGCATAATTAGAATGCAAGGTGCAGTTCAGTAGAAAAATCAGCTCGATTGAAGTAAGCAAGCAATCACATCAGACCAGGCAACAAAACGTACACCAACGAATCTATCCAGAAGTGACTCGTGCTCAAAGGCAAAGGAATTAAGACTGTTTTCCAGTGGCACAGGCACTATGCAGCTTTACTTAATCAGCATTGGCCAGAAAATGATCGAGATGATGGCAGTTATAAGTGTCAGCAGTTTAAAAATAAGTGTTATGCACACCCCCAATGGAACTTGGATAATAGTAACCACCTTTCCAATAATAATCACAGGTATATAGACCAGGCAATGGCTGTTCCCAGAGTACGGAATATTGGAGAGAACAGTAGCACTCCCTATATTGATTTGACCTTTACTTCAACATAGCAAATGATGCCAAAAAAACTCAGCTAAAACTCGCATTAGAATCTTGGCTCCCTAAATGGTGGTCTTAGCCAATATAGCTACAAAAAGTCTCTCCAGCATACCTTGAATCTTTCACTATGATAGTAAACCAGCAGAATATAGAAAGTGTGAAAAAACCTTGAATTTCATACAAGATCTCTATTGCATTGACCTCAATAATTAACTGGAATTTTACTTTCTCGACGTTTCAACTAGATGCTTTAGCCTTCATCAGAGATGCTAAGACTCACGTGAGCTTGTTATATACCGGTAGCTATAATAATGGTGCTGATCATCCTCATCATCCTCATCATCATCATCATCATCATCATCATCATCATCATCATCATCATAATAATAATAATAATAATAATAATAATAATAATAATAATAATAATAATAATAATAATAATAATAATAATAATAATAATAATAATAATAATAATAATAAGACAATAATTAAGACAATAATAAAACATTATAATAATATAATAATAATAATAATAATAATATTATAATAATAATAATAATAATATAATAATGATAATAATAATAATAATAATAATAATAATAATAATAATAATAATAATAATAATAATAATAATAATAATAATAACAACAACAACAACAACAATAATAATAGTAATAATAATACTATATAATACTATATAACAATATAACAACAACTATAACAACAACAATAATAATAACAATAATAATAATAAAGTTAAAAATTATCAATAAACAAATAGATAATAAAAATAATAAAACAAAACAAAAATAATTAATTAATTTAAAATAATTAATTTAAAATAATAATAAATAAATAAATATACAAAAAATAAAAAGGCATGCTTGATATTAAAACATCAACAAATAATTGAACACAGAAAAATTATGGTGGTCGTGGCTTCAAGTTGAGGTTCTTGAGAGTGGCTACCCAGTAGCCTTGCAAGTCTATTAATCTCGATTGAACCGCTTGGTGCCAGGCTGATGTGCAGCAGTGCCTCTACTATCTGTCTTGTGGCCTGGTCTAAGATGGTCTAAGATGGTGGCTTCCTCCCCCAAAATAGGAATCTCTCATGTATCTATCCATGTTATCACTAGCTTTCTTTCGCCTCACACAAGGTTCCTTCACAAAAACTTCAGTACCAGAGGATTCCCAATGTTCCAATGGACATCCATGACTGCTCTGTTTCTCAATGTAGGGGAAAGATGGGTAGGGAGAGTTGTTGATATGCAATCAAGCTAGCTCACCTGCTATTTTATAACCAGAACTTGGAGAAATGGGTAAAGACTTTAATCCACAACTAGCAGAAGTAATGGCTCATTTCTGCAGTTCGGTTTGTGGAGTTCTCACTCATGGACAACTGTTACCAATTTCACTGAAAATTTTCTCTCGACGTTTCAGCTAGATGCTCTTGCCTTCATCAGGAATAACAAGGTACAAGACTTGCTATTCACCACATGATGAGACCATGTGTCATGCACATGACAGGATGTGGAGGGGGGAAAATTAAAAAAATCAATAAGAAAAATTCTAAACATTGTATATATTACGTTGTTATCCCCCCCCCCCACCCATTTCCTCTCTCATCATAATAAGTTATATTGCAAATTAAAAATAAAACTTATTACTATTAATAATACTAATACTAATAATAAGCCTAGTAATACTAATACTAATAGTATACTAACACTAATAATAAGCCTAGTAATACTAATATTAATAATAAGACTAATACTAATAATAAGCCTAGTAATACTAATACTAATAATAAGCCTAGTAATACTAATACTAATAATAAGCCTAGTAAATACTAATACTAATAACAAGCCTAGTAATACTAATACCAATAATAAGCCTAGTAATACTAATACTAATAATAAGCCTAGTAATACTAACACTAATAATAAGCCTAGTAATACTAATACTAATAATAAGCCTAGTAATACTAATACTAATAATAAGCCTATTTTACTATTATGGTACTGTCTATTAAATACTAATACTAATAATAAGCCTAGTAATACTAATACTAATAATAAGCCTAGTAATACTAATACTAATAATAAGCCTAGTAATACTAATACTAATAATAAGCCTAGTAATACTAATACTAATAATAAGCCTAGTAATACTAATACTAATAATAAGCCTAGTAATACTAATAATAAGCCTAGTAATACTAATACTAATAATAATAAGACTAGTAATACTAATAATAAGCCTAATAATAAGCCTAGTAATACTAACACTAATAATAAGCCACTATTAAAAAAAACATCCCAACCAATTCTCAGTTGACATAATGCAGATAGAATGACTTTCTCGATAACCAACCAAGATTTACTCACTCGACCTTTCGGCTAGATGCTCTGACATCAAGTGAGTCATTAAAATTGCTAGCTGTGGGTTCATGCAGGTTCATGAGAGTGACCTCCCCCCAAGCACAGCCAGGCAAGTACATTCCACAATCCGTGTCGGTTGAACCGCTCACACTTTGGTGCTAGGCTTATGTGGAATGTCTCTTTCACTATCAGTGCCTTCTGTCTGCTGGCCTGGTCTAAGATTGTGGCTTCCTCCAATAACCTTTCTTCTCAGCATTCGTTAGAATCCAATCCACATATCGTCCAATCCACATATCGTATTTGCTTGACCCACTTTTTAAAATGGCAGCCAACATACTCCCTATCAAATATGAGCTCATGTATTAGCTACTGACATTCTTACAGCAGCCTGAACAGTGGTTTGGCTATGACTAGCTCCAAAACTACTTCAAGCATGCCTTGAGTCATCCTTGAGGTTGAGGTAGAAAACCAGCACACCTAAAGCCATAAGCGACGAAGAAACTTGGAATTTCACCATGAAGCATCTATGTATCTCTGCGGGGGGGGGGGGGGGGGGGGGGGGGGTTCCCTTCCAAGCTCTGAGTTGGAGTTTATACAACTTTGACATAGTATATATAGTCTTGAGAATGGTGTGCATTTACTGAAATTGAAATTAAAAAAATAAAAATAAAAGCATTTAGGATTGGCCTCTCGAAAAAGAAAGGGAACAAGATTGTGCCCACGTGGACCACACCCAGATTGTTTACACTTAACCTTTAAAAATAATATTGTAATAATGATTGGTGTGTATGGTAAAGGGTCATCTAACTAATTGTGATCTAACTAATTGTGATCTACATGTACATGGGTACGGCCTTGCTTCCTTACTAGGCCAATCCACATTATTTGTTGTCTGTTAATAGTAAGGGGTGTGGCTAAAGGAAGCAGATAATTGAACGGCTTCTAATTCAACGTGTGAATTAATCAGTAAATCACCATGCCAATGGTATAGCCCTCAATGGTTAACAACTAGCGTTCCTGGTACATGCACCGATTTCTAAACTCACAACACAACTTTTGGTGAAATAATGATCATGAGTACATACCTGATAGTAGACCGTGTCTGGAGTGTCCTCGTCAGGTGTCCACACTAGCGACCCAGACTTGCCTTCTCGGCAGTCAAACATAAGACTAGACATGTACTCCTCCAGTTTACCACACCTTTGCAGGATAAGTCTCGAAGCCGACGTCTCAGTCGACGCACACAAACGACCAACTAAACACACAGAGAGAGGGTGTGTAATATTATTGTATTGCATGATGGTGTGAACATACATCATTCAGGGTAAATACCAGTCTAACACCTCCCCCCCCCCCCCCGGCTTTGAAAATATATTATTATTATTGTTATTATATGACCCCTGTTTTAAAATGGAGGAAATAAGATAATTTTTTTAAATGGAAGAAATAAGATTTTTTTTTTTTAATATCTCGGATAAAACTCACTTTAGCAGCTTATTTGTACCATAAAAGATTTCAGCCAAAAACACCTCAAGCGTGTGCGTTGAACCCTTCATAAAGGTAGTAAACTGGTCAGTCCAAAAACTGTGTAATTCTGTCTTCAAGATCTCGTATATATCTATCTACTCCCCCCGCGCATAAAACTTGCATACAATGTGTCTGTTGGTCATAATGAACACGCCAAACTGTCCAATACACTGCAACAACGAATCTGCTTCCATTTTCTATTCAGCAAAACACTGGAAACTTGGTAAATGTTATCAGAAACATAAACACGCTTACATTAGCTAACAGACCAGGGCACTACTTATGAAGCATGTGCATATGACTACTTAGTAACATTTAGTTTTCTGGTATTAGTTACTTCTGATTAGTTACACTGAGTAACAGTAACTTTATGAGTAACTTTATGACAAAAAAGTGAACAAAATTTTTATCAATTTACTACAAATATTTACACGACCCTTTTTACCTACACGACCCTTTACCTATTAAGATGAACATTATAATACTGCCTTTTTAAAATCAGTATTACATTTTGTAAATGTTTGTCATCTACATTGGTAAACTATCATTTGATTTTTTTAAAAGTCAATCCAATATATAAACAGTGTTTGCATGCCATAGAAATGAAACGTAAAACCACAGGAGGTGAGTCTCTTGCTACTTCTTGTCACAAATTAACCAATCGCTTGGACTTGTATATAGGCTGGGGAGACCACAGCAATAGGAGAGCTAGCAAAAATAGGAACTGAAGTTGATGAGGCCGGGACCACCACAGCAATAGGAGGGCTAGCAACAAGGAACTGAAGCTGTTGAGTCTGGGACCACACAGCAATAGGAGGGCTAGCAACAATAGGAACTGAAGCTGATGAGGCTGGACCACCACAGCAATAGGAGGGCTAGCAACAATATGAACTGAAGCTGATGAGGTTTTATCGACTGCCTAATCCATTGCTTCTAAAGGGAAGAAATTGCTCAGCTAATCAAGGAAGAATTGAGATTTTTTTTAACCTCTGTAGGTTAACTTAAAACCTTTACAATCAAAAAAAAAATTGTGTGTGTGTGTGTGTGTGTGCGTGTCTGTTGGTAATAGCGTTTGGCACATGTATATATATATATATATAATATATATACACACATCTGCTAATACCTGTGACTAGATTAAAGGATAGTCATGCCTTGCTCAATTCTACCCAACAATTAAATAGTTTGGTGGTAGCAAGCACGTCCACAGCCTCCTCTGATGGTTGATGGCAGGCAGATACATACTCGCTTAAACTAATTGTGTGACCACTTACTTGCAGTTTCGTTGCCATCACTGTTAAACCCTGCATAGATAGTTTCATCCTGGAAGAAAGAAGATAACCATTTATATAATGTAGATACATAGTTACACATGCAGCATGCACAGGCGGTGTAGGTTTAAATACACAGCAAGAAGAAGTTCAAGGAACGCATGTTTGACCACATGCTACATGAGAGTGTCTTGTCTGCCATCTGACTACCACATGCTCGCTGGCACGTGAGAGATCTAATAACCAATCTTGACAAGCTGTAATATCGGTTGACTGTAGCCATTTGGTTTGGCAGAGTCAACATCATCAAAAGTCGTACATACTTAAGAGTAAGTAGAGCATAATTGCCTATAATTAGAGCCTAATCTTTCAACATCCCTAGTGCGCTGGATTGCCATGAGTGGACAAATTCACGTTATTGAGAAGGCAGCCAATGTCCATAAGACAATCCAAGTGGTTTGGCAATGACATCTTGCTCTAATAATGTTTTGTATGGAGTGGAAATTCCACAATTCCTTTGGTGGGATTAATGTATATAGAGTGGTGGATCAGGGTGGGTTCCGTAGGTTTGCTTTCTGACTGTCTATGTGGCTTATCTACAGTCTGACATAGACATATCATTTTGGTGAGTTTAAAAAAATAATAAAGACAGCATGCAAAACTTCTAGCTTAGATTTCTTGCAACTTCCACACCCTCCCTTCCTTCCCTCCCCAAACTGGTCTCAGCGAATCAACTCAGTCAAGGTTCAATGCTCTTGTTTCATCATTTGCGACACCCTTTCCAAAATCCTGTGTCTGCCACTTCCGCCACTGATATATCTCCATATATCTCCATATATCTTCATACATACATTTACGTATAATAATTATTACATATGTTGAACAGAGCAGGGAATTAAGAGGCACATCGTGCTAACATGTACTGAATGAAATTAACCTCTAGCAGCAAAACCAATTCCATTAAGTCAAATTATAGTACCTCTCCCCCCCCCCCCCCCCCCCAATAAAAATATTAAATATCTCACAGCTCTCTGTTCCGGGCTGTTCAAGAGATATCCACCCGAGGTGGAATTAGTGATATAGAATGGGTGATAATTGGCCCCATCTTCAGGGTTGTTCCCTCCCTCAACTACGAAGGTGTAGGTTTTTCCTCGCTGCACTTCTAGCTCGGGTATGAGCAGGTCGTTGATGTACCATGATATGCCCCATCCCACCTGGCCTGTATAACACCACAGGGGATAAAGTATGAGATAAGGTGTCAATTTTACACAACAATGAAATTTTAAATTTGAGTTAACTTATCTCGAACAAAAAATATGAAAGCCTGAAGCCATGGGCTAGGTATTGGTAGATACTGGAAGGTAATACTTCACAGTTGGCCAATATACAATTCTCCCATAGGATATTATATATACATATAGCATTATATATACATATGTATATACTGTAGGACATTATATATAATTATATAGTTCATTATATTACATATAGGAAATTATATATAGGACATTATATATATAGGACGTTATATATAATATATAGGTCATTATATATATATATATATATAGGTCATTATATATATATGTAGGTCATTATATTATTATAGGACATTATAAATATATAGGACATTATATATAGGACATTATATATATATATAGGACATTATATATAGGACATTATATATATATATATATATATAGGTCATTATATATGTGTGTAGGTCATTATAGGTCATTATATATATATAGGACATTATATATATATAGGACATTATAGGTCATTGAGAACAGCAAGACACAAGTTCCAATGTAACGTGGTCCAGAGAGGAAAGAGAGAGATAAGTGTAAGACTAATATCATTAGTTCATGGCTGGGTGTGGCCATCCTGCATTAGTTGGTTTCTAATGGTGTGGATGAAGTGCACACATATATATTTACTGTATTTGTGGGAATGCGAAGTCACGCCTGGGTACAGATCACTACCGCAAATCTGCTCAGTTCTGTAATGCACTATTACTTTTCCTATGTTCCTATGTAGAAATCTTATCCACTATTAACCTGCCCACCTGCACAAGCATATGTCGCTAGGACAAATGGCTACTCCGTTTAAAAATTAAAAATAAACATTCACGTAGAAAACCTGAAAAAAATACCTGAGCATGCCCAGAACATTGCTCTATCATTGTTTGAAGTATATGGAATTACAATGACCTTCTCGATAATCACCCTCTCGACGTTTCAACTAGATGCTCTAGACTTCATCAGGAATAATAAGATGCTAAGACTCACGTGAGCTTGTTATGTACTGGCAGCTAGCTATTCACCACCGATACAAACTACACCACTCCCTGGCACACGCATTCAGCACGTGAACTGGTTGTGGAAGGAAAAAAAAAATAATAATAATAATAATAATAATAATAATAACAGCAACAATAACAACAACAATAACAATAATAAATACAATTTACGACTTTGGTAACTATGGTAAACATGATGCCAAGGAGGAAAGGAGGAAACTTGTTGCTGCTACTGCCTTAATGGAGGAGGAAACTTGTTGCTGCTGTGGCCTATATTCCGGCAAATAGAACATTCAAGTGACATTAACAAAACTACAACACTTTGATATTCCTTTAAGGTTGTTGGCCACATGGAGTAGTATTTGTCAGAGCGACAAAGACTTGATGATTGATGAAAATATGTCTCAATGAAAATAAGAGAAGAAGAAAATATTCTCTTGAAGATTTTGTCTTCCTCTGATGAAGACCGAAGTATTTTGGTTGCAGTGTTGGCTTCAAAATCAAAAAGCTGATTTAAGGGGGGACTATTCTAAAAAAAATTTTTTTAGCATCGTCCCCCCTTAGGGGGTCGGTCCACTACCCTTAAAAAACTTTTTTTTTTGTTTTGTTTTTTTCCCCATATAATGACAGTACATGCAAGATGCTGCCTTCCAAATTGGGGAAGATTTGGATGCTCCATTCTGGACTTATATTAAAGATAAATCTTGAAGCGTACATATTGTTGATGTTGTAGCTGAGAGAAATTGCATTAAATATTCTCTGTCTCTGTTATCCATAACTCTGATATTTAATGCTCTATTCTTGACAAGAATGACAAGGATAATATGGCGAGAGAATTTGACACACATGGATAACCGTGACACTTTATATTGCATGCATGTAATTATGGTTGGTTTTGCTTTCTATAGAGGTAAAGGGTCCACTGATTTTGCTTTCTATAGAGGTGAAGGGTCACTGGTTTTTCTTTCTATAGAGGTAAATGGTCCACTGGTTTTGCTTTCTATAGAGGTAAAGGGTCCACTGGTTTTTCTTTCTATAGAGGCAAAGGGTCCACTGGTTTTGCTTTCTATAGAGGCAAAGGGTCCACTGATTTTTCTTTCTATAGAGGCAAAGGGTCTATAGAGGCAAAGGGTCCACTGGTTTTGCTTTCTATAGAAGCAAAGGGTCCACTGGTTTTGCTTTCTATAGAGGCAAAGGGTCCGCTGATTTTGCTTTCTATAGAGGTAAAGAGTCCATTGGTTTTCTTTCTATATCTGGAGGTAAAGGGTCCATTGGTTTTGCTTTCTATAAGAGGTAAAGGGTCAACTGGTTTTGCTTTCTATAAGAGGTAAAGGGTCCACTGGTTTTGCTTTCTATAGAGGTAAAGGGTCCACTGCTTTTGCTTTCTATAGAGGCAAAGGGTCCGCTGATTTTGCTTTCTATAGAGGCAAAGGGTCCACTGGTTTTGCTTTCTATAGAGGTAAAGGGTCCACTGGTTTTGCTTTCTATAGAGGCAAAGGGTCCGCTTATTTTGCTCTTTCTATAGAGGTAAAGGGTCCACTGCTTTTGCTTTCAAAGGGTCCACTGGTTTTGCTTTCTATAGAGGTAAAGGGTCTACTGGTTTTGCTTTCTATAGAGGTAAAGAGTCCACTGCTTTTGCTTTCTATAGAGGCAAAGGGTCTGCTGATTTTTCTTTCTATAGAGGTATAAAGGGTCCAGTGGTTTTACTTTCTCTATAGAGGTAAAGGGTCCATTGGTTTTTCTTTCTATAGAGGTCCATTGGTTTTGCTTTCTATAAGAGGTAAAGGGTCCACTGGTTTTGCTTTCTATAGAGGTAATGGGTCCACTGCTTTTGCTTTCTATAGAGGTAAAGGGTCACTTGATTGAGAGTTGAAGTCTAGTTCATTGTTTGTCTTCATTAGTATGGCATCTCCTTTCATTCTCCAATGTTCCTGGTCTGGCAGACCAGGAAGCTGGCTCTAGGAGTGCCTACTAACTGGAACTTGTCCAATTCTCAGTAGAATGGATTTGGATATATCAAGTGTCATCAAAGCCTCCAAGACACTTGAACAAATTTAATGGCTTCTCTGAACTTAGCTAGGTCAGTGGCTGCCCACTAACCTGATGACTTCCTTACACAACGTTGCATATTGCACACCAGCTTATTACTACCTGGTTATCTTGAGCCTGAGTAGACAGACCCACCACATGTGGCCTGCCACACCATGTAGTGAATTGTAAGATGTGCTCACCAGTGATGGCCATGTAGCCACGACTGCTGCCGGATGGGCCGAGGTATGCCCTGAAGGTAGTGTCATCATCCGTTGCCGTGATCTTCTGCTCGGGGAAAGCATCGCACATGTCACAAGTGATTGCAACATTCTGACACTGGTTGAGGGGGAGGCGTCCAAGACGCAGGGGTTGAGTTTGACCTGGGGGTATGGGAGAGGTGGGGGGGGGCATAAGAGAAAATTTATCAACTGCAAGAACAGAAATTCAAGTGTATCTTGTAATGATGGACGAGATATAGTAGGAGTGGCTTAGCCATAATGGACGGGTAGGTATCCCAACTGGGGCCAATAAAGATGCAACCAACTAACCAGCAGACACATGTGCGGTCTTTAAAAAAACACAAAAAAACTCTTCACTTGGTCAAAATTCAGAAGAGAAGGCTAAGGAAATGGTGCAGCCAGCTGGAGCACATGGCTGGGGCGGTTTAGATGGCTCACACACACACACATCAAATGTGAATGCCTCACTGCATGGTTGTCACTGCATGGTTGTCACTGCATGGTTGTCACTGCATGGTTGTCACTGCATGGTTGTCACTGCATGGTTGTCTCTAGAACAGTGTCCACCTGTTTCTTATTAACATCATAAAGCATGCAGCCTGGCCAGGTATGGACTGCCATCTGGCTCCGAATTGCAAAGAGGCTCGAGTTGTACTTTTTGTTGTATGTGTTGCACAGGCTTTGGGTGGAGGGGGGTACATGGAGCCCCACCCATCTCTATAAAGCATTATCACGCTCTAACATTGCATTTTTTGTGTGCAGAAATGTCATACCAATACACACTCCCACATGTCTGTACACATGCATGCACACAATACACACACACACACCACACGTGCACAACACACACTCACATACCACCAGATCTGGTAAAGTGCTTCAAGGCCGTCTCTTCCATTCCTCCAATGGCCCATACAATATACTGCTCGGTGTCAGGGTCAAAGGGCAAGTCACAGTCCGTGTCACCTGCAAATACATACGCGAAGAGTACAGGATATTTTGTCACTTGGGTTAAAAAGCATTCACTGAGCTTCACACCCATTTCATTGTTGTTAGTGTCACATGGTTGAGGTATAATGCATCATTCAGTCTCATCAAAGCTGACGTGGCAATCTTGTTCCGACTCTCATGCATACATACTAACTTGACCACAACTAATTACAATTGAGAATTGACCCTCTTAACATTAATCATCCTAAATGTTCTACATACAGACTATTTCCTCGATCACTCAGTGCCCTTGAATAAACATGTTTTATTTAAAAAATTGACCTTTTTTGGTCTAGTCTATCTACATATATATATATACTAAGCGCATGCTCACCTGAGAAATAAACACAAATGGGTCACCTACCTTTTAATAAAGCAAGCTTATATAAACCGAGAACGGTTGTCATAGTGGAGGGAAAGATCAAGAAAATGGCAGCAGATTCAAAGATATAATAGGACAGAAAACTGGCTGTACGGGTAGGTGAGAATTGGGGATAATAGCTGGCAGGAAAAGGATGCTGGAGTTTCATTCTGACAGAGCTACTCAATTCCTCAGCATGCCATAGTCATGGAAGTAACCTCCTGGAGATGCTTGTAGATCTTGCATGGCTAACTTATCACCTCAGGGTGGGATCTTTGGACAAGTGAATACCCTTTTACAATCTATTTGATTATTGAAAACAATTCAACTTAACCTAATATAATTCACTTGAACAACCTGGTACAATTCAACCTGATACACTGATATAATTCAATCTGATACAATTCAATCTGATACAATTCAACCTGGTACAATTCAACCTGGTACAATTCAACCTGATACAATTCAACCTGGTACAATTCAACCTGATATAATTCAACCTGATACAATTCAATACAATTCAACCTGGTACAATTCAACCTGATTTAATTCAATCTGATATAATTCAATCTGATACAATTCAACCTGGTATAATTCAACCTGGTATAATTCAACCTGATACAATTAAACCTGATACAATTAAACCCGGCCTACTACAGAATAAAGGGTAGGCCATGCAAAAGCATGTCCAAACTGCATAAGTCAATGCGCATTAATATGCGTTGCATCCACACTGAATTTGAATTAGAATAATGCACGTTAATGCACATTGATCTGGTCCACCTTGAGAGGCGATTCGAGCAATAAAATTAAAGCATTATGCAAGTGTGTGCTGAAAGAAATTCATTCACTCGTGTCTTTGCGATGGCTGCAGGTTGGAACTTTGGAACAGCTGTATACTCGCTGTGGCCTGCAGCCACTACTAGCCACAGAGAACTGTTGCTATCATGTCCTGCATCTGAACTTCTGAAGTTGTTGCACTCATTGACCTTCGTTGGTTCTACCTTTCCCTTGGCTCTCTCCTTCTTCTCTGCAGCAATTGTTTCCTCCACATCTGTAATAGCTGATCAACAAGAAAAGGACGCAAAAACAAACTCCAGCTCAACTCCAGCTACAGGATATGATTTTGACTGACTTTCTCCTGACTTTGGTACGCTGATTATTTTTGCTTAGTACAGTTCATTTCAGTGCTAGTGTGGACGCCATGAATGCGTATCGACTTGAAGATTTTTTCCCTTCCTAGGACCCATTGCGCAGTAATGCACATCAGTTTAGGTGCAGTGTGGACATGCCTTTACACTTGCAAGTCCAGCATGAACAAGTCTTCAGAATCAACAGCAAACCAATGAAGCCACAATGAAACCATGCCTCAAATTATGATACCAGCAATCTCATACACCAAAATAATTTCGACATTGCAAGAAACTTTGATCAAGATGAAGAAACTAGGCTTTATTAAGAAGTTATTAAGAAGTTAGTAGCCGAGTCTTACTAGTAGTGAATGGCCGAGTGAAGCTGATTCGCTGCTCCCTGTTCACATTAATGCCACTCACAGATGTCACGTCATCCTGGCACGTCCCACGAACATCCATGACATCAGGACACACACCCATGCCTCCACGACACTACACATATACACACACACGAAGTACAAAGATAATTTCCTGACACATGGGAAAGAGGACACAATGACAAGGGTTAAATTATTATTATTATTATTGTTGTTGTTATCATTATTAATACTGTTATTATTATTACTACTATTAATATTTTTACTATTATTATTTATATTATTATTATTACTGTTATTATTATTAGTACTAATATTATTTAATTATTATATTATTGTTACTATTATTACTACTATTATTATTTATTTATTATACTATTGTTGTTATTATTACTACCATTATTTTTTATTATTATTACTATTATTATTACTACTATTATTATTTATTATTGTTATTACTACTATTATTATTATTATATTATTATCATTACAGTAGAACTTCGATTATCCAGACAGCAGTTATCTGGGAACTTGGATTACCAACAAGGCTAATTGAGTGCACATTATTGTTATTATTATTGTTATTATTATTGTTGTTGTTGTTATTATTATTATTATTATTAAATCACCTTCTCAATAATCAACTTCAAATTTTATTCACTCGACGTTTCGACGGTCTTCATCAGGAGAGAAGGTGATTTTAATGTTATTATGTCAACTGAGAGTTCATTGAGAGATTCAGTTATAATGCATCTGAGATCTTAATACAGTTATCTTCTCACCAATGATGATTAGTCCCCACAAAAACAAGTCGCAATGCTATGAAAGACCCAAGGCCCCACCCCGTCGATCCCCCAACGAGGAGGGAGAGAACTCAGGAGTGGGGAGGTTACTTTAAATTTCCATGTACCTAATAGTACAAAGCTATTCTTTCTACCCCACTGTTCCCTTTATTAAAAACACAAAGCCAGACACAAAAACCCTAGTAGGGTATGGAGAGAAAACTCTTGGAATTAGGTTATACTACAGTTGCTTAGTAACTTAGTTTGCTAATCTTGTAAGTTTTCATTTTCACTTCCTTTATGGGACACCAGCAGCAGCTGCTGGAGCTACAGCTGTTTATTTCCATTAGCAACTAGAGCCTTTTCACCCGACTCTCAGAATACTCTATTGAAAGAGCACTATCCACTGTACAGGTAGGCTGCTGAGCTAATCTAATATCTCTTATGTTTATTTTCGTCTCACAACAGGTATCCAGCATTGGAGATACATAGATATGTATATTTAGATATATCAAAGTAGACTGCCAAGCTTACCTAAAAATAGACAGGTATGTAGATAAGAACAAGAATATTTCTATATTCGTTATAAAGGAAGGAAATGAGACTATACCCATCTAGACCACAACCAGTAAATGACACTTTACCGGATAAACTATGGACCTGATGCATAGCTCAAAAGATAGCTCTCTCCGTGTGCTCTCTTTTGATACTAACAAGTTTTGCGTAGCTATAACTATGTCAAAGTTAACTGCAGCTAAAGATGGATCTCGAAGGCCTCAGTTTGCTGCAAGTGTTCCTGAGGAAAGTGCTAGGCAGTTGTATCTGTGGCTAGAGGAAGCCTCACTCGAAGCTTTCATTAGGTGTGAGTAAGTGGTCATGCATTGGCTAGGAAAAAATTCTTGGTGCCAGGAAAGAAACCAACTCATGACCACTCACATATTCACATTTTAGTGCTTAATGAAAATACTCATCCCTTAGACTAGAGGAAGGCTTCCTCTAGCCACAGATGCCAATGTCTAGCATCCACACACTTGCAGCAAATTCAGGTCTTCAGGTACCACAATTTGCCTGCAGTTAACTTTGGCATATTATAGCTTCCCATACCCATACACACCTTGCATGTGGCTGGTGTCCGTACACACACACAGACATAATATTTATCTCTGTTTGAGTTTGATAGGTGGTTATATATAGCACGTCTTGGTGTAAGCTCAATAGGGTGGTTTTATATAGCACGTCTTGGTGTAAGCTCAATAGGGTGGTTATATATGACACGTCTTGGTGTAAGCTCAATAGGGTGGTTATATATAGATAGCACCTCTTGGTGTGTAAGCTCAATTTGAAGCTCAATTCATCAGTCAAGTTGAAAGGGAGATTTAACCCTTTCAATGCAACATTTGTTACAAAAGAGAGCAGACAGACAGAGTAACCATCTTTTGAACTATACTAGTCAAATATGATGACAGACTCTTTAATTAATGTACGAAATTCAGAAATTCAGTGGAGACAGAAGAGGGTACGGTGCTCTCTATCTAAATCACATAGAGTATACCTGGACCCTGTTTCCACTCTGGAGGTGGTAGTCCACTGCCCTGGCCACCATGTTGTTGTCGAACCAGGCAATTGTAACATCTGCACCATCCATTGATGTACGCTCGTTGCTGCCACTCAGACCAAAACCCATATACTGGGGGGCACTGCATACACACCATGAGAGATAGACATACATGCTATTAAAATCATTTTAACACAGAAGGGGAAGGGGGAAATATCTGGGGGGGGACCGGAAACTGAAAGTGTCAGAATTGATATGCAACGCGTCCACAAGGAACTGTGGCCAACAAGTTAACATTCATACAACAACCTGGTCAACACGACGCAGAGTTGAGTGGAGGTGTTGTGTGTGCTTCAAGTGACAGGGTTGAGTGGAGGTGTTGTGTGTGCGTCAAGTGTCAGAGTTGAGTGGAGGTGTTGCAAGTGACAGAGTTGAGTGGAGGTGTTGTGTGTGCTTCAAGTGACAGAGTTGAGTGGAGGTGTTGTGTGTGCTTCAAGTGACAGAGTTGAGTGGACGATGTTGTGTGTGCTTCAAGTGACAGAGTTGAGTGGAGGTGTTGTGTGTGCTTCAAGTGACAGAGTTGAGTGGAGGTGTTGTGTGTGCTTCAAGTGACAGAGTTGAGTGGACGATGTTGTGTGTGCTTCAAGTGACAGAGTTGAGTGGAGGTGTTGTGTGCTTCAAGTGACAGAGTTGAGTGGAGGTGTTGTGTGTGCTTCAAGTGACAGCGTTGAGTGGAGGTGTTGTGTGTGCTTCAAGTGACAGAGTTGAGTGGAGGTGTTGTGTGTGCTTCAAGTGACAGAGTTGAGTGGACGTGTTGTGTATGCTTCAAGTGACAGGGTTGAGTGGAGGTGTTGTGTGTGCTTCAAGTGACAGAGTTGAGTGGAGGTGTTGTGTGTGCTTCAAGTGACAGAGTTGAGTGGAGGTGCTGTGTGTGCTTCAAGTGACAGAGTTGAGTGGAGGTGTTGTGTGTGTTTCAAGTGACAGAGTTGAGTGGAGGTGTTGTGTGTGCTTCAAGTGACAGAGTTGAGTGGAGGTGTTGTGTATGTTTCAAGTGACAGAGTTGAGTGGAGGTGTTGTGTGTGCTTCAAGTGACAGAGTTGAGTGGAGGTGCTGTGTGTGTTTCAAGTGACAGAGTTGAGTGGAGGTGTTGTGTGAGCGTCAAGTGACAGAGTTGAGTGGAGGTGCTGTGTGTGCTTCAAGTGACAGAGTTGAGTGGAGGTGTTGTGTGTGCTTCAAGTGACAGAGTTGAGTGGAGGTGTTGTGTGTGCTTCAAGTGACAGAGTTGAGTGGAGGTGTTGTGTGTGCTTCAAGTGACAGTTGAGTGGAGGTGTTGTGTGTGCTTCAAGTGACAGAGTTGAGTGGAGGTGCTGTGTGTGCTTCAAGTGACAGAGTTGAGTGGAGGTGTTGTGTGTGCTTCAAGTGCCAGAGTTGAGTGGAGGTGTTGTGTGTGCTTCAAGTGACAGAGTTGAGTGGAGGTGTTGTGTGTGCTTCAAGTGACAGAGTTGAGTGGAGGTGTTGTGTGTGCTTCAAGTGACAAGAGTTGAGTGGAGGTGTTGTGTGTGCTTCAAGTGACAGAGTTGAGTGGAGGTGTTGTGTGTGCTTCAAGTGACAGAGTTGAGTGGAGGTGCTGTGTGTGCTTCAAGTGACAGAGTTGAGTGGAGGTGTTGTGTGTGCTTCAAGTGACAGAGTTGAGTGGAGGTGTTGTGTGTGCTTCAAGTGACAGAGTTGAGTGGAGGTGTTGTGTGTGCTTCAAGTGACAGAGTTGAGTGGAGGTGTTGTGTGTGCTTCAAGTGACAGAGTTGAGTGGAGGTGTTGTGTGTGCTTCAAGTGACAGAGTTGAGTGGAGGTGTTGTGTGTGCTTCAAGTGACAGAGTTGAGTGGAGGTGTAGTGTGTGCTTCAAGTGACAGAGTTGAGTGGAGGTGTTGTGTGCTTCAAGTGACAGAGTTGAGTGGAGGTGTTGTGTGTGCTTCAAGTGACAGAGTTGAGTGGAGGTGTTGTGTGTGCTTCAAGTGACAGAGTTGAGTGGAGGTGTTGTGTGTGCTTCAAGTGACAGAGTTGAGTGGAGGTGCTGTGTGTGCTTCAGGTGACAGAGTTGAGTGGAGGTGCTGTGTGTGCTTCAAGTGACAGAGTTGAGTGGAGGTGTTGTGTGTGCTTCAAGTGACAGAGTTGAGTGGAGGTGTTGTGTGTGCTTCAAGTGACAGCGTTGAGTGGAGGTGTTGTGTGTGCTTCAAGTGACAGAGTTGAGTGGAGGTGTTGTGTGTGTTTCAAGTGACAGAGTTGAGTGGAGGTGTTGTGTGTGCTTCAAGTGACAGAGTTGAGTGGAGGTGTTGTGTGTGCTTCAAGTGACAGAGTTGAGTGGAGGTGTTGTGTGTGCTTCAAGTGACAGAGTTGAGTGGAGGTGTTGTGTGTGCTTCAAGTGACAGAGTTGAGTGGAGGTGTTGTATGTGCTTCAAGTCATATTCAACAGTGGGTTTTGGTCTTGACTTGCTAACTATCAGTCATTGCTATGACTCCTCCTGCTCAGGAGTCAGTGCGCTGGGGACAAGCATCTGTAGATGCTCACCAAGCATGCCCTCTATCAAGACTCGGCAACCACTACCTATTTGGAATTGATTATGCCTGCTACACACCTTTGGATTTACTCACTCGATAATTCAGCCAGATTCCCTAGCCCTCATTCATGGTGAAGGCCAGAGCATCTAGCCTCCATTATTCCTGGTGAAGGCTAGAGCATCTACATTATTCCTGGTGAAGGCTAGAGCATCTAGCTTCCATTATTCCTGGTGAAGGCCAGAGCATCTAGCCTCCATTATTCCTGGTGAAGGCTAGAGCATCTAGCCTCCATTATTCTGGTGAAGGCTAGAGCATCTAGCCTCCATTATTCCTGGTGAAGGCTAGAGCATCTAGCCTCCATTATTCCTGGTGAAGGCTAGAGCATCTACATTATTCCTGGTGAAGGCTAGAGCATCTAGCTTCCATTATTCCTGGTGAAGGCCAGAGCATCTAGCCTCCATTATTCCTGGTGAAGGCTAGAGCATCTAGCCTCCATTATTCCTGGTGAAGGCTAGAGCATCTAGCCTCCATTATTCCTGGTGAAGGCTAGAGCATCTAGCCTCCATTAAGAGAGCATCTAGCCTCCATTATTCCTGGTGAAGGCTAGAGCATCTAGTCGAAACATCGAAAGAGTAAAATTCAAGTTGACCAACGAGAAGGCTATTGTACACTTGTTTGTGGTCTGCACTCAAAACTTATTTCATCCTTTCCACCTTTTATTATGTACAACAATCCAAACTTGGAGGCAGTCAAAGGGAAACTCAATCACACGATTAATTTTGGCCTCACGCTGGCACAGGATTTCTGAGGTCATCTCTGGCCCCACGCTGCACAGGATTTGTGAGGTCACTACCAAGTTAGGCATTAAGGTGTAGCAATTGGCTTATATAGCATTTATTTTACATCAGCCTCAGAAATGAGTGAGCCATTTCAGTACACACTGCATGACTCGGCTTCCTATCGGATCAAGTCTATTTTTAGCATCAATACATACTGCATGACTCGGCTTCCTATCGGATGAAACTCTATTTTTAGCATGGTAGGTGATACATGCATCTACACTTTTGCAGCGATTTTATTGTGGTGGTAGTTGTCGTTATTATTATTATTATTACTATTTGATTTATTACTAGGAAACTAGAAGAAGCACGCTTGGCCTTCCTTCCCCCTTCTTCCTGGCTCGTGCGGACGGTTACTCACTTTGCTCAAATTTAGCTCGTCGTGTTCGCAGTACAAACCTAAGAGAAGATTGTTCTTTTACAGTAAGGAAGCTAAAAGACCTCTGAAACCAAATCCGAGACCATCTCTGGCTTCAAGGGGGGAAGCTTCGCCAGCAAACTGCCTGCATTAAGCAATCTCTAATGAAGTTGTTGGTAATGTCGCCGTGTTGAGTAATGAGCTACCATTGGCAAAGGAAAAGGTAGCATGCGTGGGTACATCTTCCCGGCAAAGCCAAGCGCCACGCTGTTTCTGCCAATGGTGACTTTGAACAACGTTCAAATGACCTCTAAAACCAAACCCAAGGACATCGCTGACTCCAGGGTGGTCGAGTTCCCCCCCCCCCCCCCCCCGGTTTCCAACGCTCAGCCCTTGATGTTGCAGCAGTCCAGAGAATAATGGGAACAGAGAGACCACATATGCATTTATTATACAACTATTATTATTATATTTAAGCAAAATTATATTATTATTATTCTATTATATTATTATTATATTATTATTATATTGTATGAGTATTATTATATTATTATTATTATTAAATTATATAAGCAATATTACATTATTATTATTATATTATTATTAAATTATATTATTATATTATCATTACATTGTATAAGCATTATTATATCATTATTTATATTACTATTATATAAGATTATTATCATTATTATATTTTTAAGTTGATTGTATTTTAGTTAGAAAGTCATTACTAAAGAATTTATTAATTCCCTATTCTTTATGTTTAACTCCACCCCCTTATCTGATTGAATGCCAACTTTATTCGTGGTTTATTGTAATAATTTATTTGTTTAAGAATAAACTGTCATGATACAATAAGCTGCAGTAGTTAGTGTAAGAACGAGCTCCATTGAAGCAAGCTAACAAAAGCTGTGCAGCATACGTCGCTATGTGTCTACAACAAAACATACAGCAAAGCAATCCATCAATGAGCGCTTCACAAAAGCGGAGGAATTCGAATGATTCCTGGTAAGCATGGGTACTGTGCAGCTTTCCACCAAAGAAGAACTTCCAAAAACAGTAGCAAAAGCCAGGAGGAGACCGTCACAAAGGCCAGGAGGAGACCGTCACAAAGGCCAGGAGGAGACCGTTCACAGAGGCAGTTACAATCGTCAGCCATTTTTAATTTTGCTCGCTCGCCCATCCAACTGGAAGTAAAGTTTTATCACTAATGGAGGGTCTATCCCCCCCCCCCCCAACGATGTCCAAGTTTGCACCATGGGGGAGAACTATGAGAAAGATACAACTTTCTCAATAAGCAACTTGAAATCTAATCACGCGACATTTCGGCAGATGCTCTAGCCCTCATCAGGAGAGATGACAAGACCCGCGTGAGGTTGATACGTGAGCCTTCGAGTCTAGGTGAAGAAGGAATATCGAGCGAGACGATTTAAGGAAACCCAACTGATTGACCCGAGGAAGCTGTGCATGTGACATCAGGTGATTAACAGTCACATGATCAAGGTTGTGCTAGGTTGCAGATGTTAGTTGTTTGAAAACAGTTGTCAGGCCAACGCAGGATATGGGAAGAAATGACTGAAGATTATGCACGTATACTAATACCTCAAGCTAACGAGTTCTTTTTGTCATTTCACTTGACACACTACACACACACACACATTCTCAAGACTCACCTTAAATCTGTGCTCTGACATCCCAACAGCATAAAGGAGATGAGACTAGCATCTCTATCCACAGTCCAGGCTAGCTGCAATGATGAGTCAAACACCACACAGTTTTCATGCCCTCCAGGGGCGGGCACTGGGCTGGCAGTTGACACTGCGGGTTCGGTGGGGGTGGTGGCACCTGCAGAGGACGATACCACGCACCGTAAATATAGAATTACCAGCATCTTCCATCCTGCTTCAATTCAATCCAGATTGTAAGGATTTAGGGTATTCACATGTAACTGATACTTAGAATCTTGGTTAACCTATTCCCTGGTGTAAGCGCATATATATATATATATATATATATAGTAGTAATAGAAAAGTATTGGGATGGCTAGTCCTACTATAGTTTCATGCGAATGCACATCAGGGACAATGAGCAGCATGTGAGCATATAATTATGAGGTGGTGGTGATGCCTGTCCATGAATGGGCGTTAATGAATGGGTGTTGATGAATGTGACAATTCAAATGCTCTTGAGGAGAAACTTGTTCTTGTGCCTACACTTTGAAAGGAATTCTGATCGCTTGTTCAATGATGTTTGGCTGTCGGAGTAGATGATGTGGAATTTTTCAGCAATGCATAAGTTGCAACGTTTCGATATGGTGAATACGATGCTGCTATGTAGATAATGGCCCATTTTATGTTGTGTCAGGTTTTGCCTGTATTTGGAGAGTTCTGTAGTGTTTCTCTTGTTTTTGTGGTTGAAGGAGAACTTGTGGTTTGTGTAGCATTTTTTGTATATATTATATATATTATGTATATATGTGTATATAACCCAAGCCTGTATTTGGAGAGTTCTGTAGTGTTTCTCTTGTTTTCATGGTTGAAGGAGAACTTGTGGTTTGTGTAGCATTTTTTGTATATATTATATATAATATGTATATAATTATGTGTATATAACCCAAAATCTATAAATTGATTTTTAAACCATTAAAAAAAATCAATCGTAGCGTTCTTTTCGAGGTTAAAAATAGCTCCATTCCTCTCCATTGTGTGCCTATTGGCTATAGATGTTTGGCAACTGGGGGGGGGGGGAGATATTGAAAACACTGACTGTTCAGAATTCGAGCAGCAGTTTTAAAGCAGTCAACTAACCATGAAGGATGTGCCTTCTCAGGCTCTGGTGCTATGGAAGACGACTTTGAATTCTTGAGTAGGAAAGCAGGATGATGAAGGTGATGGCTCTGCTAAAGCTCTGGCAGAATAGTCACACCTGATCTACCTTTGAGAAAGCCTAGCACTCTCATTCGAGCTGATGATTTGGATGGATTACAGCAATGAACAAGACATTGATAGTGTAGTTAGCTGTGCAGCACTAAGCAGAGCATGAACTAGAAAGGCTATTTTAGCTTCCTTATTCATGGGTAGCCTGTGGAAAATCTATTACCTGAACAATTTTGGTTTGATGCATGAAGCAATGGATAGAACCTCATCAGCCTCAGTTCCTATGTTGCTAGCCCTCCTACTGCTGTGGTGGTCCCAGCCTCATCTCCCAGCCTCATCAGATTCAGTTCCTATTGTTGCTAGCCCTCCTATTGCTGTGGTGGTCCCAGCCTCATCAGCCTCAGTTCCTATTGTTGCTAGCCCTCCTACTGCTGTGGTGGTCCCGGCTTCATCAACTTCAGTTCTATTGTTGCTAGCCCTCCTACTGCTGTGGTGGTCCCAGCCTCATCAACTTCAGTTCCTATTGTTGCTAGCCCTCCTATTGCTGTGGTGGTCCCGGCCTCATCAGCTTCAGTTCCTATTGTTGCTAGCCCTCCTATTGCTGTGGTGGTCCCAGCTTAAGTGCAAGAGACATTGGTTAGTTTGTTATTTCCTTTCCACTGACTAGACACACAAAACAAGAAGTAGCAAGTTCAAATGAGATTCACCTCACTCTGGTTTTGTAGTTTTTAGTTGTAAAATCGACAATTAGTTCCTCATATCCCAAGCTACACCACCACCACCACCACCACCACCACCACCACCACCAACACCAACAATACAGCAACAACACAAGTAACAACACAACAACAAAATAATAATAACAACAACAACAACAACAATAATAATAACATAGTAGCTATAGTACATGTAGCTGGACTTCTTCTATAACTATCTAGTTGTTTTGTTGTAGGTTAGTATAAATGTTAGTACTCATTCTATTTTGTTGTTATTTCTATTCTAACAAAGTTATATTTGTTTACTATTCTGGACAAATTTATTAGTTCATAGATCTCTCGAGTGTAGTGATCCTTTACTTTAATATAGTACTCTTTATTATAGTTGTTGTTGTTGTTGTTCTGGTTAATTAATATAAGTATATATATTTTTTTACAGTTCTTTTTGTAATCTATTATATTTTCCAGTTTCCTCTTTTTTCCTATCTTCTTCCTTTTTTTTTAAGAACATGTTCTGCATTTGAAATATTTTTTTGGCCAACTGGCACCTGCCATAGATGGTGCAGCACAGTGCCATCTGGGACAGTTGGGCATTTGTAGGAGCTGGCTGTTGTGACACTGCAAGGGTAGCATTACTCTGTGCTAGTTTCTCTGGGACGTGCAATGTCTTGAGACAGACTCCTTGCTCTGCCCTGCCTAGAGACAGACTCCTTGCTCTGCCCTGCCTAGAGACAGACTCCTTGTTCTGCCATGACTAGAGTCCTTGCTCTGCCCTGCCTAGAGACAGACTCCTTGCTCTGCCATGCCTAGAGACAGACTCCTTGCTCTGCACTGCTTAGAGACAGTACTCTGCCATGCCTAGAGACAGACTCCTTGCTCTGCCCTGCCTAGAGACAGACTCCTTGCTCTGCCCTGCTTAGAGACAGACTCCTTGCTCTGCCCTGCCTAGAGACAGACTCTTGCTCTGCCCTGCCTAGAGACAGACTCCTTGCTCTGCCCTGCTTAGAGACAGACTCCTTGCTCTGCCCTGCCTAGAGACAGACTCTTGCTCTGCCCTGCCTAGAGACAGACTCCTTGCTCTGCCATACCTAGAGATAGACTCCCATGCCTAGAGACCTTGCTCTGCCATGCCTAGAGACAAAGTCCTTGCTCTGCCATACCTAGAGACAGTTGTCCTTGCTCTGCCACGCCTAGAGACAAAGTCCTTGCTCAGTCAAGCCTAGCTACAGAGACGTTACTCTGCCAAGCCTAGTGGTAATACTGTGAAGTTTTGGGTGTTAGTGTATACAGAAGTTCACAACAGGTACTAAGTAGAACTAGAACTACACCATATACACCAACCCACGGCAACATTCCAAAACATTCTTATGCTGGTGTTAGAACAGCTAGCTCCTGCCAACACCCACCCCCTGGGTGCCACTGCAGAGAACTCACTAGCCCAAAATCAAGTCTGGTCTGTGGATATCATTCATACAGAACTAGGTGTAAAAATTATAATAAATGAACCTTTTTAAAAGGAAGGACGATACCAATTTTTTTACTGTGTGAAAAAAAACTCTCGTTATGACTTTAGAGCTATTCTGCACATTTCAACTCTATGAACTTAATATATATCTCAAAAGATAGGTCTCTCTATGCCAAAGTTTATGCAGCTAAAGTGGGGGTACCTCAAAACCTGAGTGCCTGATTTTGAACGCTCCTGATTGGAGTGCTGGACATTTGAAAAATAGTATATACCTATGACAAGAGGAAACCAACCTGGCAGTGTTTTTCATTAGGTGCTAAAACATGGTCAAAGAATTCCTACAAGACCCATCCCATCAACACCTTACTCACACTTGACCACTTACTCAATTTCAGTGCCTAATGAAAACTCTCATTGTATGATTTTGAACATTTGTGGCTCCTGATTGGAGTGCTGGACATTTGAAAAATAGTACATATACCTATGACAAGAGGAAACCAACCTGGCAGTGTTTTTCATTAGGTGCTAAAACATGGTCAAAGAATTCCTACAAGACCCATCCCATCAACACCTTACTCACACTTGACCACTTACTCAATTTCAGTGCCTAATGAAAACTCTCATTGTATAGAGTTCTTGCCATAGGTAATATTTTAGTTGTCTAGTACAGTAGACCCTCACTAATCCGAATAGCCTGGGGATCTGAGTAGTTCGGATTAGTGAAATTGTCGGATTAGTGAAATTTATGAATATCATTATATTGAACTCGGAATTTGTTTATTTTTTGCAGGTGTGGGTTGAATACTGGGAGTACAAGTAATTTTTAATCATTATATTCCCTTCCCATCCTCATTCTTTTAGCAGAACCCCGGAATCCCATCTCAGTCATCTTCCTTTTGCATCCTCGCAACTCGCTGCCCTTCTTCTTTATGTCTGAGATAGTGGAAACTCCAACTCCATAATGTTTAGCTAGTGACTTGTAGCTTTTCTTCCTGAACTGGGTCAGGATCTCGACCTTCTCCTCAATGGTAAGGCTATTGTGTGCTCTTTTCTTCTCCATATCACTGCAGCTGCATCGTATGACATGCTCGTGGTAGGTTCAAAGTGCAATAATGGCACGCATTTTGAATTTTTTTATTTTATTTTTTTTTAAATTTGTTTTGAATTTTTTGAATTTTTTTAATAATTTTTTTTTAAATTTAAAAAAAAAAAAAAATTTTTTGCTACCTAATGCCATTCGGATTAGCGAGGTTTCGGATTAACGGGGTCCGGATTAGCGAGGGTCTACTGTACTCCAATCAGGAGCCACAAATGTTCAAAATCAGGCACTCAGGTTTCGGGCAAATTCAGGCATGCAGGTTTTGTGGTCAAAGTTACAAGCAGTCAAAGTTGGGGACTTCAAAACCTGCATACCTGAATTTTCTGCAGTTCTAGCTTCTGGCTCCTGTAAAGTGCTAGACAGTGAAATTAGTGTCAGTGGCAAGAGATCAATTGATAAAATGTGAGTATGTGGTCAATTTTGAGGCCCCAAGTTTGACTGCATGTAACTTTGTTACGGTTATGCTTATGCAACAGTTTTTAGTGTTAAAAGAGAGCACACAGAGAGAACTATCTTTTGAACTATATATCAAGTTCGTAGAGCGAAATATACAGAATTTATGGAGCTCCAAAATCGGACCTTGACAAAAAAGGGGGGGTCTAATTAAACTTTGAGCTATATATCAAGTTCATAGTGAAGTATGCAGAATCTATGGAGCTCACCAGGCTGCCAAGAAGCCACCAAAATGAGCTCCAGCTCTGATCTCTTTCTTCGTCGTGTGTATTTTAGGTGTGGCCTTACCTGTCGCATTGTCAGCTGGCTGAGTGGTGGGCGTTCCTGGAGCTTGTGTGGTGCCCATGCCCTAAAATCACACGAGGTGGATGAAAAAAGCAATAATAATACAACATATTGGAGATTGCTTTTAATATATCTGATTGTTGCTAGGGAACCTCAATCCAGTACAACACTATACATTACTTATAGACATTAGACTTCTTATCTGCTGCTCAGTGTACGCATGTCTCTGCTAAAGAATTAGGCATGCCTTCACTCGATCATTTGTGGAGACATGTGGGCATGTTATCAAAACTGGCTTACACAGAGAAATAAAGCATTAGGCAACCTTTACTACACCTATATATATATATACACACACACACACATGTCCATCAAATACACAGGTACAGTGCTGTATGCACAAACTGAAAGGACCACCCAGAGGAGTTCTAATTGGAGAGCTGAGCTCACGGTCATCTTACTAGACTTTGACCGTGGCCGCACTTCTCTGGAGTATCGTGTTCAGTGCATAGATGAGGAAACATAAAACAGCACATGCTTTTCAGACGTGGATTTCTTTTTAATTGCCGAGATACAAGCGGCTGTATCTTCCGAGGGCATCAGCATCAATGGATTTTCCACTCTAAAAATTTAAACGACCGTACAATCGTATCTTAGGTAATACTTCAGCTACAAGTCCTGCCAAGTTAAATGGCCAGCAAAGTTGATCCGCCACTTGCTGCAAAAACAGCAACATTGGTAGCAGCTACAGGTCCTGCCAAGTTAAATGGCCAGCAAAGTTGATCCGCCACTTGCTGCGAAAACAGCAGCATTGGTATCTATAGCAGTTGCCATGTTAAATGGCCAGCAATGTTCCTTAGCCACTTACAGTGCGCAAACAGTAACATTGGTAGAAGCTCTAACCATCTCTGTGTCAGGTATATGTTAAAGGAACTCTACTCACGTACACAAGGATTGCCAACTTGGGCTCAACTGGCCGGGTAACATTTGATGACATGGCATATGTACCTTCCATGTGTATGTGTCTGCACCACAACTAATGTTACTATATAGCCATCATGGTCAAACATTATCATCTAAAGATTTTGGTTGTCTGGACATCTCTTCACCATCTAATTCCAGAATCCCACTGTTGTAGAGTCGGCCTACTAAGAGATTGACTGAAATTGGATTGGTACAGATGGCTGAAGATAGGTAGTCAATCAACAGTGCATCTCGTTGTAAACCAAACTCGTTTTACCTGCTGAACAACTCACCATTGTCCGGTGAGCTGGCGGATAATTTGTCTTGCGAGGGAGTGGCTTTATTATGTCCATTTATTTGGCATGAATTTTTTTTGGGTGGTGTAACAACACAAGAGAGAGCCTGAAAGTGTGCGTCTCATGTCAAAAGCGTGAGAGTGGACAACCTTGACATATGTAAATGTCACACGCTCATTATGTTTCCTCTTTATAAAGAGCACCTTCCTATATAATGCCAAATGTTGCATGTTCATTTATGTTTCTTTTAATGAGCACCTTCCCAATGTCAAATATCACATGCTCAATTATGTAAACAGTATTTTTAATGTCACATGCTCATTTGTGTTTCTTTATAAAGAGCACCCTCCCAGTGCCACATGTCACATGCATTTTTCTTTATAAAGAGCACCCTCCCAATGTCAAATGTCACATGCTCAATTATGTTTCTTTATAAAGAGCACCCTCCCAATGTCAAATGTCACATGCTCAATTATGTTTCTTTATAAAGAGCACCCTCCCGATGCCACATGTTACATGCTCATACATGTTTCCTCTTTATAAAGAGCACCTTCCTAACACCAACTTGATTACCACAAAACAGAGAGGAACTGAAACACAGCAAAGAACTTGAATGATTGATACAGCACAGGAGTTATGCTTACTTTCAGTGTGCAAGGATCCTCTCCATCTGCTTCCTATAGAAACACGTGAATACAATTAATACCACATGAGCACTTGCATATAATTATGTAATTAATACCACATGAGCACTTGCATATAATTATGTAATTAATACCACATGAGTACTTGCATATAATTATGTAATTAATACCACATAAGCACTTGCATATAATTATGTAATTAATACCACATGAGCACTTGCATATAATTATGTAATTAATACTACATGAGCACTTGCATATAATTATGTAATTAATACCACATGAGTACTTGCATATAATTATGTAATTAATACCACATGAGTACTTGCATATAATTATGTAATTAATACCACATGAGTACTTGCATATAATTATGTAATTAATACCACATGAGTACTTGCATGTAATTATGTAATTAATACCACATGAGCACTTGCATATAATTATGTAATTAATACCACATGAGCACTTGCATATAATTATGTAATTAATACCACATGAGTACTTGCATATAATTATGTAATTAATACTACATGAGCACTTGCATATAATTATGTAATTAATACCACATGAGTACTTGCATATAATTATGTAATTAATACCACATGAGTACTTGCATATAATTATGTAATTAATACTACATGAGCACTTGCATATAATTATGTAATTAATACCACATGAGCACTTGCATATAATTATGTAATTAATACCACATGAGTACTTGCAAATAATTATGTAATTAATACTACATGAGCACTTGCATATAATTATGTAATTAATACCACATGAGCACTTGCAAATAATTATGTAATTAATACATGAGCACTTGCATATAATTATGTAATTAATACTACATGAGGACTTGCAAATAATTATATAATTAATACTACATGAGCACTTGCATATAATTATGTAATTAATACCACATGAGTACTTGCATATAATTATGTAATTAATACCACATGAGTACTTGCATGTAATTATGTAATTAATACCACATGAGCACTTGCATATAATTATGTAATTAATACCACATGAGCACTTGCATATAATTATGTAATTAATACCACATGAGTACTTGCATATAATTATGTAATTAATACTACATGAGCACTTGCATATAATTATGTAATTAATACCACATGAGTACTTGCATATAATTATGTAATTAATACCACATGAGTACTTGCATATAATTATGTAATTAATACTACATGAGCACTTGCATATAATTATGTAATTAATACCACATGAGCACTTGCATATAATTATGTAATTAATACCACATGAGTACTTGCAAATAATTATGTAATTAATACTACATGAGCACTTGCATATAATTATGTAATTAATACCACATGAGCACTTGCAAATAATTATGTAATTAATACATGAGCACTTGCATATAATTATGTAATTAATACTACATGAGGACTTGCAAATAATTATATAATTAATACTACATGAGCACTTGCATATAATTATGTAATTAATACCACATGGGCACTTGCATATAATTATGTAATTAATACCACATGAGTACTTGCATATAATTATATAATTAATACCACATGAGCACTTGCATATAATTATGTAATTAATACCACATGAGTACTTGCATATAATTATGTAATTAATACTACATGAGGACTTGCAAATAATTATGTAATTAATACCACATGAGCACTTGCATATAATTATGTAATTAATACCACATGAGTACTTGCATATAATTATATAATTAATACCACATGAGCACTTGCATATAATTATGTAATTAATACCACATGAGCACTTGCATATAATTATGTAATTAATACCACATGAGTACTTGCATATAATTATGTAATTAATACTACATGAGCACTTGCATATAATTATGTAATTAATACCACATGAGTACTTGCATATAATTATGTAATTAATACCACATGAGTACTTGCATATAATTATGTAATTAATACTACATGAGCACTTGCATATAATTATGTAATTAATACCACATGAGCACTTGCATATAATTATGTAATTAATACCACATGAGTACTTGCAAATAATTATGTAATTAATACTACATGAGCACTTGCATATAATTATGTAATTAATACCACATGAGCACTTGCATATAATTATGTAATTAATACCACATGAGTACTTGCAAATAATTATGTAATTAATACTACATGAGCACTTGCATATAATTATGTAATTAATACCACATGAGCACTTGCATATAATTATGTAATTAATACCACATGGGCACTTGCATATAATTATGTAATTAATACCACATGAGTACTTGCATATAATTATATAATTAATACCACATGAGCACTTGCATATAATTATGTAATTAATACCACATGAGCACTTGCATATAATTATGTAATTAATACCACATGAGTACTTGCATATAATTATGTAATTAATACTACATGAGGACTTGCAAATAATTATGTAATTAATACCACATGAGCACTTGCATATAATTATGTAATTAATACCACATGAGCACTTGCATATAATTATGTAATTAATACTACATGAGGACTTGCAAATAATTATGTAATTAATACCACATGAGCACTTGCATACAATTATGTAATTAATACCACATGAGCACTTGCATATAATTATGTAATTAATAACACATGAGCCCTTGCATATAATTACCACATTATTTAGTGCGTTCATATATTGACCCTATTTCACAATGGCGGACAGCACCACACCTACCCCTCCCCCCCCCCCCCCCCCCCCAAAACAAAAACAATCATAGCTCATACATACTGTACCTCAGCTAAAAATTACATCGATAGCTTCTTCTTGCCTTTCCAAATGGTCAGGTGGATAGCAGCTAGAAAATAAATAAATAATAAATTAATAAATCCAACCATGCCTTGTAACTTGAAGACGAATTCCGAGTTTTGTTTTCACATTTTCTACATTTTCTAAGTTTGCACTGATGATGCTAAAATAACACCACTTAGCAACCACTTAACAACCATTTAATACCCAGCTTAAATGAATAAAGTTGGTGTTGCTATTAACACGTTGCAGTATCCGGTGTTCCAGTCCTACGGGCATTCAACATACTTACAAAGAGCGTCCGAGAAAACTCCAGGGTGGTGAAGTGAACGCTTGCAGCTCGACACCAGATCGTCAAGGTCCCGATGTCACACACATCTACTCCAGCAGGAAGAGGAACAGTCAATTCTACATTATTGTACGCTTGAATAAAGCGTCCATCAGTTCCCCTGCAATTAGTGCAACGATAATAATCATCATACATGCCATGTTACACTGTGTTATGCCACGTTACATAGATACATGTACTCTGCAAACATCAGCATGGAGATTATTTCTTAATTTCTTCCTACACACACACAGAACAATACAACACACTATAATACACTACAATACACAGGAGTACACTATAATACACTGCAACACGCATCAGCACAATGCTAAGGAGTGGCCAGTGTAGGTAATGAACATGCTCAAGAGTGGCCTGTGTAGGTAATGAGCATGCTCAAGAGTGGCCTGTGTAGGTAATGAGCATGCTCAAGAGTGGCCTGTGTAGGTAATGAGCATGCTCAAGAGTGGCCTGTGTAGGTAATGAGCATGCTCAAGAGTGGCCTGTGTAGGTAATGAGCATGCTCAAGAGTGGCCTGTGTAGGTAATGAGCATGCTCAAGAGTGGCATGTGTAGGTAATGAGCATGCTCAAGAGTGGCCTGTGTAGGTAATGAGCATGCTCAAGAGTGACATGTGTAGGTAATGAGAATGCTCAAGAGTGGCCTGTGTAGGTAATGAACATGCTCAAGGGTGGCCTGTGTACATGTAGGTAATGAGCATGCTCAAGAGTGGCCTGTGTAGGTAATGAGCATGCTCAAGAGTGGCCTGTGTAGGTAATGAGCATGCTCAAGAGTGGCCTGTGTAGGTAATGAGCATGCTCAAGAGTGGCCTGTGTAGGTAATGAGCATGCTCAAGAGTGGCCTGTGTAGGTAATGAACATGCTCAAGAGTGGCCTGTGTAGGTAATGAGCATGCTCAAGAGTGGCCTGTGTAGGTAATGAGCATGCTCAAGAGTGGCCTGTGTAGGTAATGAGCATGCTCAAGAGTGGCCTGTGTAGGTAATGAGCATGCTCAAGAGTCGCCTGTGTAGGTAATGAGCATGCTCAAGAGTGGCCTGTGTAGGTAATGAGCATGCTCAAGAGTGGCCTGTGTAGGTAATGAGCATGCTCAAGAGTGGCCTGTGTAGGTAATGAGCATGCTCAAGAGTGGCCTGTGTAGGTAATGAGCATGCTCAAGAGTGGCCTGTGTAGGTAATGAGCATGCTCAAGAGTGGCCTGTGTAGGTAATGAGCATGCTCAAGAGTGACATGTGTAGGTAATGAGAATGCTCAAGAGTGGCCTGTGTAGGTAATGAGCATGCTCAAGAGTGGCATGTGTAGGTAATGAACATGCTCAAGGGTGGCCTGTGTAGGTAATGAGCATGCTCAAGAGTGGCCTGTGTAGGTAATGAGCATGCTCAAGAGTGGCCTGTGTAGGTAATGAGCATGCTCAAGAGTGGCCTGTGTAGGTAATGAGCATGCTCAAGAGTGGCCTGTGTAGGTAATGAGCATGCTCAAGAGTGGCCTGTGTAGGTAATGAGCATGCTCAAGAGTGGCCTGTGTAGGTAATGAGCATGCTCAAGAGTGGCCTGTGTAGGTAATGAGCATGCTCAAGAGTGGCCTGTGTAGGTAATGAGCATGCTCAAGAGTGGCCTGTGTAGGTAATGAGCATGCTCAAGAGTGGCATGTGTAGGTAATGAGCATGCTCAAGAGTGGCCTGTGTAGGTAATGAGCATGCTCGAGAATGGCCTGTGTAGGTAATGAGCATGCTCAAGAGTGGCCTGTGTAGGTAATGAGCATGCTCAAGAGTGGCCTGTGTAGGTAATGAGCATGCTCGAGAGTGGCCTGCGTACTGCAACACAGAATAAAGTACAACATACTGCAATGCAATACACTGCAATACACTACATTGCAATATACTGGAACACACTACAATGCAATACAATACCCCTGAGTGCACTATAATATATTGCAATGCACAGGAGTACACTACAATACACAGGAGTACACTATAATATATTGCAATACACTACAATACATTGCAATACATTATTTCCAATATTCTTACCCGCCAGGTACGTCGATGTAGTGGCCACCAATACCAGCACCATTTACTTGTGCTCCAGGATCATAGTAGTACAGAAATGCAGCTACAGAACAACACAACAACAACAACAATAACAAGAACCTGTTAAATGATATCCCATACAAGCTGGTTGTTAGGCAGATGCACGTATAACAAACTGACAATAAAAACCGATAACCACAATTAATTTTAACAGGTAGCATGCACCTAACAAGAAGCACGCACCTAACAAGAAGCATGCGCCTAACACGCGCCTAACAAGAAGCACGTGCCTAACAAGAAGCATGCACCTAACAAGAAGCACACGCCTAACAAGAAGCATGCACCTAACAAGAAGCACGCGCCTAACAAGAAGCACGCACCTAACAAGAAGCACGCGCCTAACAAGAAGCATGCGCCTAACAAGAAGCACGTGCCTAACAAGAAGCATGCGCCTAACAAGAAGCATGCACCTAACAAGAAGCATGCGCCTAACAAGAAGCACGCGCCTAACAAGAAGCACGCACCTAACAAGAAGCACGCGCCTAATAAGAAGCATGCACCTAACAAGAAGCACGCACCTAACAAGAATCACGCGCCTAACAAGAAGCACGCGCCTAACAAGAAGCATGCACCTAAAAAGAAGCACGCGCCTAACAAGAAGCACGTGCCTAACAAGAAACACGCACCTAACAAGAAGCACGCGTCTAACAAGAAGCATGCACCTAACAAGCTAACTAGAAGCATGCACCTAACAAGAAGCACGCACCTAACAAGAATCACGCGCCTAACAAGAAGCATGCGCTTAACAAGAAGCATGCACCTAAAAAGAAGCACGCGCCTAACAAGAAGCTTGCACCTAACAAGAAGCATGCGCTTAACAAGAAGCACCACATCTAAGAAGAAGCACACATCTAACAAGAAGCACACATCTAACAAGAAGCACACATCTAACAAGAAGCATGCGCCTAACAAGAAGCATGCGCCTAACAAGAAGCACGCGCCTAACAAGAAGCACGCATCTAACAAGAAGCATGCACCTAACAAGCTAACTAGAAGCATGTGCCTAACAAGAAGCACGCGCCTAACAAGAAGCATGCACCTAACAAGAAGCACGCGCCTAACAAGAAGCACGTGCCTTACAAGAAGCTTGCACCTAACAAGAAGCATGCGCTTAACAAGAAGCACCACATCTAACAAGAAGCACACATCTAACAAGAAGCATGCGCCTAACAAGAAGAACGTGCCTAACAAGAAGCATGCGCCTAACAAGAAGCACGCACCTAAAAAGAAGCACGCGCCTAACAAGAAGCACGCACCTAACAAGAAGCACGCGCCTAACAAGAAGCACGTGCCTTACAAGAAGCTTGCACCTAACAAGAAGCATGCGCTTAACAAGAAGTACCACATCTAACAAGAAGCACACATCTAACAAGAAACATGCGCCTAACAAGAAGCATGCGCCTAACAAGAAGCATGCGCCTAACAAGAAGCACGTGCCTAACAAGAAGCACGCACCTAACAAGAAGCACGTGCCTAACAAGAAGCACGCACCTAACAAGAAGCACGCGCCTAACAAGAAGCATGCGCCTAACAAGAAGCACGTGCCTAACAAGAAGCACGCACCTAACAAGAATCACGCGCCTAACAAGAAGCACGCGCCTAACAAGAAGCTTGCACCTAACAAGAAGCGCATGCGCTTAACAAGAAGCACCACATCTAACAAGAAGCACAAATCTAACAAGAAGCGTGCGCCTAACAAGAAGCACGCACCTAACAAGAAGCATGCACCTAACAAGAAGCACGCGCCTAATAGGAATATAAGAAGCATGCGCCTAACAAGAAGCATGCGTCTAACAAGAAGCATGCCTCTAACAAGAAGCACGCACCTAACAAGAAGTACGCCTCTAACAAGAAGCACATGCCTAACAAGAAGCTTGCACCTAACAAGAAGCACACACCTAACAAGAAGCATGCACCTAACAAGAAGCATGCACTTAACAAGAAGCACGCCTCTAACAAGAAGCACGTGCCTAACAAGAAGCATGCAGCTCGTACCTGTGTGAAGCACGAACAAAAACTTACCAGCACTTGTTTAGCCAGGCTAGGTCCATAGCGATGGGCTCTCAAACCAAAACAGCTTTAACGGATTATAATTTGGAAAGGGTTTGAGATTATCACGTTAACCCTCTCACCGCTGTAAGCGCCATATGGCGTAATGGACTTTAAAAATCGCTAATAAATCGATCGCTTGGCCTATAGTCATAATTTGCATACCACCGGAAAGAGAAACTATTACTCTATATGACGTCCAAAAATCACATCCGGAAACACCCGATTAGTTAGCGAAAAATACGTGCAACTACCGACGGTTCGCGGTTTTGACGACCTAAAAATGAGTGGATTTATAACGCTTAAAGAAGTACTTTCCCTGGTTTCTAGCGAGGATTTTGCTCTCACTGAGGATGACTCAGAGGAAGAAGAAGGTGAAGAAATATGTGGCTACCTTGGAAATGCAAGTTTTGATCATGCAGCAGTGCATTCTTTAGCCGCTGTAGTTGACCCTATTTTAGACCCTCAAGATTCTTCCTTTTGCTATGACCAGCTCTCTAGTTATAATGAAATTGATCAGGAAGCCTTCTCAGGTTAGCTAAAGTATCTACATATTTGTATTTGCATGTTCTTTCTCAAATAGTTGAATTTCAATAACATAATAAACCATTGTATTACTGGGCTATAGAATCATATGATCAAATTTTGTCAAAAACTCACCGCTATATACTGCTATATGCCTAAATTATTATCACTAATGTTTACTAAATGCCAACTAAATTAGTAAATATATTATATTTTTGTTGATTAAATGTTAGATATTGATAGAGAAATTTAGCATAATGATATTCATATTTTGTGGTTGATAATGCGGTTAACTAATGAGATCACATTGTTTATAAACAATGGTGCTATCACATGACAAAATTACAACTGATATGAATGGATTGCTGATTTTATAATGATTTTTTTTAGTAGCTTGTATACTTTAGGAAAAATGTCCTGGAAAGTCAGCGGTGAAAGGGTTAATACATGTACATAGTATCTGGAGGCCCTTCAATGGGAAAAGAAATGGGTAGTGAAAAATGAAGGGAATGTTTTTTATAATCTTGCCATTGGCATCTTGCTCGAGACTGACATTGTCGCCATTTCAGAACAGTTCCTCTACCCGACCTACCAACAGCTTGCTTCTCTCCCTTATGTTCAGCTAACAACAGGTAATTGGGTGACTTGGAACCAAGAGCTTGAGCTCACTTGTAGACGGCCATCATGCCCCCTTCATAACTGTGAACATACGTATATGATGGGGAGGGGGGAGGGGAAAGGTGGAGCACATTCCCGCGTATCTTGAAAGAGAGGTGAATTCCTCCCCTCTCCCAATTATTAACCAGGTTGCCAGTGTGGAACAGATTGCTATGCTTCACTAGCCTGTCAAATTTTCATAAAGCTTTCTTGTGAAAAAGCCAGCCATCATGGGAAGATTGCAAACCTTTTGAATTAGTACATGCAGTGAACTATCATGCACGCAAAGCTTTGGAGGGAGGGGGGGAGGGGGAGAGGAGAGAAACAGGTCACAGCGTGACTAAGCATTTTTATTGACCCGAGCGTTTCTAAAAGGTTTGGATTCCCCGCCATCTTTGAGATCACGCGACAGTTTTCTCCCGGCCACTGGAGTGCGAAGAGAGCCTAGGTGTCAAAATCCACCAGTAAGCATTAACTTCCTCTGTTGATCACCTTGAACTTTGTTACAAGACATTTCAGATAGTGGATACTTGTGATGAAGGAATTTTACCACTAGCCACCAAACAAACTGACAGACACTCGGACACCCACGCGGGCATGCCCATTACTAAAGTTTCACACTGCCATGCGACTCAACTGATTACTGCATTAACACATGTACATGTACATGTAACCAATAGCCTGGGAGCTGGCAACCAAGGGAATTGGGGGGGGGGGGGGGGGGGGGGCTTGCAGCGTGCAGATATATTTCACGGGAGGGAAAGGAAATGCTGGTGCGAAAATTGCAGGACTGGGTGAGGGAGTGCAAAAATATGTCCTTCCCAAAGTTCAAATGGATGCCCTTGACTGTAAGGGTGACTTGTTTATACCCATTCCTGGAATATTATACTTGTGCTATATAATTGCCACATGGTGGCAGTACTAAACATCCTTAGGGGGAAGATACTTGGCTCCAACAAGTACTGTACATGATATATGCTGTCATCTCTGAGACCAAAGTGTGTGTGTGTATGTGTGTGTGTGTGTGGTGAGTGAAGCAAAGGGTTAAACAACTCTGCATGTGTGGTGAGTGGGGAAAGGGGTTAAACAAATGGTGTGAGCACTGAAAGCCATATCTATAGTTTTATTTATTTATATACATACATGTATGTGTCAACACATGCAGTATTATAAACTAAGATTCATGCCACACAAGATAATAATTCATGAGAAGCTGTGTCCCCCTGCTATGGCTACATCAACAACAAGGGGGAGGGAGGGAGGGGGAGTATATCCTTCCTACCAACCCAGTAGTCATGGAGTATAATCTCTCCCATTGTTGCATTGTTCAACAGCACACAGAGTTACCTCTATAACCAGACAGGCAGTAGTAGCAACAGTGTTTAGCAAATTGCACAAACATGCCAATTCCGTTGTGGCGATGAGCAAATTAGTTTACAAAGAATTTGAGTCCTTATTTAGGAGCAGTGCAGCCCACACGAGCGCAATGTGCTCACTATTTGCAGGTGGTTCTACTACGAGAAGGATTTGCGGGGGAAGTATTTGTGGATTGTGTGGCATAGAGTGGGAGGCTCAGCACACTCAGCCGTTCTTCGTCACACTTATTCATAGGTTGGGCCATCAAAAGAAATCACACGAATATTAAAGCCCTTGAAAAATAGCCTACTGTACGGCACTTTTCGTGGATATGACCCGTAGCTCAAATAAGAGCTCTATCCAGCTATCCAGGCTTGTGACAGTGTGCCATTTGTGGAGGTCAGAGGGTCTGCAGGGCTTTATATGGGGAAGGGAGGAAGACTAGGGTATGCATGTGTTACACACACACACAGAGAGAGAGAGAGACAGTATCTCCAGATAACCCCCCATCACCCCTCACCCCCCCCCCCCCACCCCCACCCCCACCACACACACACACACACACACACACAATTCTATCCTTTGTACCTCTGTTCATGACATTGTGATCCATGCCACAACTTCACTAGTGCACAACTTCACTAGTAGACACACTTCAAACAACAGGAAAAAATGCAGTGCACTGTTTTTCACTCAGAAATATCATGAGCCACTTCCTGACTGCAAACACGCATTTGCTTGTGGCTTTCCTATCTGGAGTTAGCTGTGCAGGTGATGCAAGCACCTCATCACTGCAACAAACAGCTGGCAGACCAGCGATGAGAGGATGGGCACATTGACCGCAATTACTCCAAGTCAGACATTATCCAATGGATGGTCTACGACACATGCACCTGACGACGGCTACACCATCTGGCCGAGGGGAGGTGGTAAATTAAATAACATTGACATTTTGGAAACTTCATGACTTACAAGTATTGCACGTTAACGGAGAAAGTTTGTTGTGAAACATGCTAGCCACTCCTGTCTGCTCTCTCGGAGAGCAGTAAAAACAGGAGAAGAGATTGCTTCATAGAGGAGGAGGGTGCAGAACCTCATTTCAAGAAGTTCTCAAGTCCCTTGCACAGTTTACATGGCTAAACTCCTTTTTGGAAGGCCATGAATAAAGTGTGGTTTGTGGCTATACCTCTGTACCAGGAAGTGACCCATTCATAGGATACTCATGATGTCTGGGTGTGTACCGTAAAAGCTCTAATTAGGCGTAATAGAAAAAATAATTGTCAATCTGCTGCGACCAACAAACAGAAAATCATTCCACCACGAACATGCCGTGACAATAGAAAATGGCGCATCTGTATTTAGAATAATAAGTTCTGTCGCTGTACATGGTCAAGTAAATCTAAATAACTACTTTCTGTGCTGCCCAAAGAGAGTGCTCTGGAGTTGACTTGGTACATGTAGCTACCAAAACCAAAGTGGTGAAAAAAAGGAACTGAAAGGCTCTGAAAGTTGTTGCGATTCCAACTCTAGCACCTAGACTGATGCCATCCTCTGCTAGAAAATACTTACTCTCCACACTGCATCGTGCTACACCTTGACCACTGCCATCCTCTGCTAGCAAACACTACCCTCCACACTGCATCGTTCTACACCTAGACTGATGTCATCCTATGCTTGCCTCAGTTGCCAGGTGGAGCACTCTAGTAGACATAGCCAAATAATAAACACAAGCTACATGTAGGACAAATCCAGGAGTACATACCGTATACCAAGTTAATTAAGTGCATAGCTCTTAGTTTGCAAGCCGGTCATTATTTTACTACTATGAGCTAAACCAACCAGCTATTAAGGCACTCATACAAGAGTGCAACGTGAAACACGAGCAGTCATTTAAAAGGATTCTGGCAGTATACATGTCTCACTTTGCCTCGCCAACTCACCGCATCTAGTTATTACTGCTCAGTTTTCCACTCCCTCCAGGCCTGTCCACTCTGTTTCAGCCAGTGCTAATGTTGTTGACCCTAGGCTGGGGGGAGGGGCACTTCCCCTTGCATGTCTCAACATTCAGTGTTTGTTTCTCAGCCCCCCTTTAAACAACACAGTGGCATGCGTGGAAGTAGTCATGCTTTTGCTGTCTGTGAGCAAATGGCTTTATTTTTGCACATCCTTTGACATTGGATGGACGTATGGATTTATATAAACTTGTATTGTGTACACACACACACACATACACCACACAAACACACACACCACACACACAATCCCACACACGCATTCTTCAGCTGACTTCATGAAAATACTGAAGATTTCTTTTCTCTTTAATTAGATCACCTTTTGTGCATTTCAAGCGAATGCTTTGGGCAAGGATTTGGTTGAAACATTTAGTTTAAAAAAATAATTTAAAGCTGGTTGAATTTTGCAGCTAGACTAACGAGTTTTCGAGAAAGCTTGAGGGACAGTTAAGGCACTGGCTATGCCAACTCACCGCCATCACAAATACCTAGCAAGAAGAAGAAGAACAGAACAATCCATAGATAGTATGTAGCTACCGACGTGATCGAAATTTGGCAAGTCGATTTGTTGCAAGTGAGGAATTACGAGTGTAGGAGTGACGTCTTACTCCTTTTATAATTAGCACGCTACCAACAGGAGGCAAACGCATGTGATTGGAATAGCAACACTCCAACTATCTAAACTGCAGCACTTGAATTATGCACACATAAAGTGCGTGACAGTGACTTGGCAAGCAGCCTGTGTGAAATTGGCAAAGAGAAAGTATTGATGTGGGCCATGTTGCAAAACAGCTAAGGGAACAGTGTATACAGTTAGTAATCTTCGCTAGTATTCCATTATTGTAATACAGGTAGTATTCTTCGCTTGTATTCCATTATTGGTAAAACGGAACTTTCGCTTAAAACATCAACTCGGCATCATTGAGGAGCCACTTTCGTAACTTTACCTTGCTGGACTTTGTACTTTGTCACAGGTGAGCTGTTGTCAGTAGCTTATAGCCTTGTCATAGGTGACTGACTTATTACTATAGCTATAGCTGCTGTCTCGCAAATTACCTGCATGGCCTGACCTCCTTCACTCAGCTGTGATCTCCAGGCCTGCTCACATGCATGCAACAGAGGCAGGTTCACTAATGCACATAATGCTGGAAGCTTATGCTGAGGACACTGGTCCATGCTGGAATGGAACTCACGGTTCATTCCCCTGCATCACCATAGCAGCCAGTCTTAATTAAAATATGTGACTTTCATTTATACTCGAGTAGACAAAGTAGGGCAGAGGAACATACATAGATGTAGCCTATGCAACCAATGACCTGCACCATGGAGCTGGATAACTGCTTTATACTGCACTAACAGTTCACCCCTATTTGCTTGCTCCCATAACTTCCTTTCTTTTATAGACACAAATAACACACCAGTACCAGAAACCTTATAAAGGGCATAAAGTCATTGTCATATCTCTGTCTTCTAAAGATAACTAGACTGCCAGAAGGGCGGATGATACAATTGCTTGGACTTCATGCAGATTACAACAATCTAGTTTTAATTCACAAAAGAAGCCACACACCAGCTAAGTGCATGCACAATGGTAAATGCAAATTCCACTACTCACCTGGACCTAGTCCATCATATGAGAAACCCACAAGACGTATTTCAGTGGTTGTCTCTATTTCAACATCCCCAGCTACTCCATGTTGATCAGGAGGCAAGTTACCCACAGTGACGCCTGCAAATCAATGGCAGCAATTATCTCCAGTACAGGTATTAACACTACACGTGTAACAAGTCTTCAACTCGGTTCATAAGACACCAAATCGTTGAGTGAAAAAAAAATAGTAACCTCCTAGGCTAGATACGCTAAAGCAGCTTACCCGCATGGACCAAACAACTTGATAAAAGCAGCACCTGAGTCAACGAGTACAACAGAAACTTAGAGCCCATTCCACTACTGGCCAACTAAACGTCTAATCGTGAATCAAGTTTAGCCTCGGTAGCGAGCTAGCGCTTAAGTAGGAATGAGGTGAACCCCGCCTCTTGAATTAATTTATTGACTCGGGTGACAGGAAGAGACAATAAAATTTTATGTGGACTTAATTAAGTGTTTTACTAAATATAAACATGACTAGCTATATTGTAGATTTCTACTATTGTTGTTTTTGCCAAATTCCAGCAGACCGAAGCATTCTTATGAAATGTTGGGGGGTATAATAGAGAGAGACTAAGAAACTATTGGACCACAAGATTATAAAAGATGAAGGTCGGTTCAAGTTGCCGCTGTGTGCGGAGGTGTGGTTTAGTAGCACTGGTGAATAGCCAGGTGCTAGTAGTACACCGGTTCATTATTCCTGATGTAGGCTAGAGCATCTAGTCGAAAGGACGTCTTGGGATTGATTATTGAGAAGGTTATTCATTGTAGGAATGTACCTTGTAGATAGAATTATAATGGGAAGTGTGCTCAAGTGGTGGGAGAAGAGCAAATACTTGATGTTCGCCACTAGAGTCCGATGTCTTTGGCACCTCCCCCCATGGCATCTCGAACAAACTTGTAATTCACAATACTCTTTGTAATTCACTGGCACTCATTATTTTTGCTGCAATTGAATTCGTTGTTTTTTCACCCCCTTCTTCCCTTGTTTGTACATAGCCTCAAGCACCAACAGAACAATTATAAATTCGATAAAATAAGAATAATTATGGTGGTAAGTTCAGGCTCTTGAGAGTGGCTCCCCAGAAGCCAGCAAGTCCATTCCGCAATCTCGATTGTTTTATCGATCATATAGTTTGTGGTTGTGTAAGGTCTAGAGCTTGTCGATTGCAGCTGCTTGCTCGCGCCCATCATCCCACCAGAATAGTAGGAGGTGTTTCTATGTCTGTTGATCTGAGGGGGAAAGCTTCAACCCACTTACTAAAAATGCCGGTCTCACAACGAGGAAATCTTTAAAACTCGTGGGTTATGTACCCATAATATCCCAAGATAACTTCTCAAAAGCGCTTGTGGGCCAGGTTGAGGAGGATTGCACTGCTGATACTGCTGATATCCACGTACCCTTTTCGATATCTGACTCATATCCAGGCCAATAAAATCGCTCCTACACATTTTCTGTCATTCTGCATATATACCCCCAGGTATCCTTCTGATCAAGGAGTTGTTGGAGAACATCCTCTTTTGTATTGTTGGGGGTTACCAGTTAGTTGTGTAATTGTTACTGATGATGATGATTCTCGAAATTTATGGCACAAAAGTCCTTCTTTGAGAAAGGCTTGTCTTATATAGTCCAGGGGCTGAATTTGTAGGTGGAGACTTTCCTTGTAAGTGCTTCAACAACAGGTGCAAGCTGCAAATCTACAAGCTGGTTTGCCTTAGTGCTTCAATGTCTTTTGGATCACTGCTACTACTTCATCAGTGGAGGGTCTACTAGACATGGCTTCTGCATTACTGTTGCTCTTCCCTGATTGATTATTTAGAAGGTCATTGGAAAGGAAATCGAACTGTTGAAGGAAGACCATCCACCCAGTGAGACATCCTCCTGCATCCTGGAAGCCTTTCAATGATGTCAGTGGGTTGTGTTCCGTAAAAGCTTAAATATGAATCCGTACAGGTAAGGGTAGATTCCAATTGCTGATGTTGTGGCCAGAGCACTAGTAGTTTCATTTTCCTTTTTGCAGCTGTTTATTCCACTAGGAGGTGGCTCGTTCCTGACCATTCCGGCTTTGACTGAGGACACCACTAATGGCCATGTCAGTCTGTGTAGAGCATAGACACCACTAATGGCCATGTCAGTCAGTGTAGAGCATAAACTGTTGACTGAAATTTGGAAATGCCATGATGGTGGGCTTACTAGTCTGTTTTTTGAGGTTGTCAAAAGATTTACGGCAATTGAGTCCCACTGGAAGCTCCTCTCCTTCCTCAGAAGTTTATGGAGTAGCCCTGCAATCTTGGAGCAGTTGGCTACTAATTGGCGGTAATAGTTTGCTAGCCCCCCAAATTGTCTAATCTCTTTGACATCCTTTGGTGTCGGGTGGAGATGGCTTCTACCTTTGTAGGATCTGGTAGAATACCTGCGGCAGAATACATGTCCCAGACACTCTTAACTTCCTTTTGAGCAAAATGACATTTGCTTGGTTTCAGATTGAGGCCAGCACTTTGCAGTGCATGGAAGACATTTCTTATGTGTTGCAGATGCTTTTCAAAATACTTGCTAAACACAATGATGTCATCGACGTATATCCAGCACTGCTCATCTTCAACCCAGCCGATACACATTCCATCAGCCATTGAAATGTGGCAGGTGCATTGGTAACACCAAACAGCATTACAGTATACTCTAGGAGTGGAGAATGCTGTCTTTTCCTTAGCTTGTTCTTCATGTTCTACCTGCCAATAGCTGGAGGCCAGGTCTAGTGTAGTGAAATGGGTGGAGGCGGTGAGGTAATCTATGTTGGCATCAATCCTGGGGAGTGGGTAGGCATCCTGGTGGGTAATGGAGTTCAGTTTGTGATAGTCAACACAAAAATGCCAAAGATCATCCTTATTCCGCACCAGGAACAAACATGGGCTGCTACCACTCCTTGCTCGAGCATCTTTGTCACTCCACCTTCAACCACGCCCTTGAGTGCTTCGGATAGTCTGTGCATTGGTTGCCTTATCGGTGGTCCCTCAGTTAATATTGTATGCTTGGTAGCTGAGCTTGCAGCCAAAAGGACCTCCCATGGGAAAAGAGTTCAGCAAATTCTGTATGGATGGACCACTGAGTTGTTTTTTCTTCTCAGTGGCAGGGGCAGATCCAGCAATTTTTAATAGGGGTGGGGGGTTCTTGTGGCCATACCTTTAACCACACCCACATGTTATGACCACACACCTAACCACACCCACATACGGTAGGCCATGCACCAACACCCACAATTCAGATCATATAATCATATCATAATAAATCAGTCAAACAAAGAAACTTGAAACAATCTTCTTGGATGGACTTTAACAAATGCCTGACAAACTTGGTATTCATTCCCCATAGTGCATGGGAATAACAGAAAGATCTGACAAACGCTCCTCACTCATAGTGGACCTCAAATAGGTCTTTATTCTTCTCAGAAGAGAAAACGACCTTTCTGCCTCAGCACTAGAAATGGGTAGTGTGCAAGCAATTACTAGGAGGCAGTGAATATTAGGGAACGAATCCTTATCACCAGCACCAAGAGAGGGGAGCAGATTATCTGGTAGGTGAGTTTCTGTATCTGAAGAATCAAATTCATGTTTCTTGCTACGTTAGAGTACATTCCACCTTCTAAGTTCATTTCCCAGCGACATTGGAAATGGCAGGTCATCTTTAAACTTTCAAACACACACTGCTCAACAGATTCTATCACAGAAGTACTCCTTTTTATAATAAAGGGTACACGGTGAAGCAGGCCATTAGTACAACACTGACATTCTGAAAATCTGTCCTTCATTTGACCCAGGAGAGAATCCAAGAGAGGGATGGCAATTGCTCTTTTATAGTGCTCCTGTGGGCTATAACTTTGGACATTAGTACAGTTCCGCTGAAGGCTCGTCTTTCTGGAAACACATTCAGAAACACCAATGGCATCAGCAAGTGGAAGGATCTCAGAATTGTACCAGGAGCTGAATATTTCATCAATGTTACTAGTAGTCCTCATATTTTCAATACTGGAATCTACCATCTTGTAAGTACATCATGATCTTGCCTCTGAAATTTTGTGATGGCAGTGGCTTCACTTCATCAAGAACATTTTTGTGACAATAAATAAAGCAATGGATTGAAAACAAGAAAGCGAAGACTTCAATCTTTGAGCTTTCACTTTTGTTTTTCTGTCCCAATTCCAGCTTTTGTCATTACTTACTGGGTGAAATAATAGCATGCAAAAAAGTCACAAAACATTCATACATATCCAAAAAGATTTCAAAACAAGTACAGCGCTCCACCCAACGCAAAGACCAGGAAGCTTAGAACGTCGAGATGCTGGCAAATATACATCCAAAGCTCGCTAAAAAACCTTGTTTATTAGGACTGTTGTTCAAAAACAAATACGACTCATTAATCATGCCAATGAGGTTCCTTACTTCTTGGACTTTATGAAGCTGCAATAGAAAGGTTAAGGAAGTGAGCAAAGCAATGAGTGTACAAAGCCAGAGGAGAAATTTGCTTGATCTCTTGGACACCAGCTATTGCAGAAGACATCACAGCTGCATCATAAGCCTGACCACGAATGTTACGAGCATTTAAGGAGATGGAAGGGTGTAAAATGGATCCCAGGATTTTTCCTGCAATTGTGCTCTCTCAACATAATTAGGTACTCCTTTAGTTAGATCAACAAACCGAACACACACAGAAAGGATTTCCTGATTTGCATGAGGGTCAGTTACTTCATCTGCTATGATGGTAAAAGGTAAGTTGTTTGCTTTCAGTTCATTAGTTAATTTTTCACGTAATTTACAAGCATAAGCATACACATGAATAATGCATTTTGTTTGTAAAAGAAAGTGCTCTTGTAGAATGGCATTACCTTTTCCAAGGAGTTGCAATGTGGCTACAAAGTTTACCCTAACAGAGCAGTCTAAAAAATCAACTTTGTCTTCCCTATAACTTCTAAAATGTAAGCCATGCTTAGATAAAAACTCGACACTGTATACTATTTGGCGAAGAATTTCTCTGTTTTTCTCTGCATGTTTTTCTTGTTGTTTCAGAAGCCTGCTATCTACTCTACTTACAGACTGCAATAATTATGCCTGAAGAGATCTGCCCATTCTGCAGCGTCATGATGCATAGAGCTCTGCTCATGATACCATCTTTTCCTAGGGCCTTGGTGTAGGGGTTTTGGTACACTGAAAGCACTAGTAAACCAGGTTTTTCCCCTATATACTATACTCCACAAAAGCCTTATATTAAGGAGTGTTGGGGTTCAACTACTGCCTAGTCCTGATATGGTAGGTATTGCTGCCACCAGAGACTAACAGCTAGGAGTAAGTAGCATAGTCTACCCAGAGAAATTTAGGGTTTAAAGATAGACTAAGTTTTATTACTCAAAGCAACAACAGTAGGCTGAACAGTTTTGGCTGGCAGGTTTTTTTTTATAACCCCTCCCAGACTCACACAGTAGGTGACATATGGCTAACACCATACAGTCCCAAAGTCAAGCATACAGAAGACCAGTAGAGACGCATAAGCCTGTATTAATCCAGGTGTGAACCACATCAATAACAGTAATGACCATGGTTAGCTAATTAGAAATTACAGATAATATAATAATAATAATAAGCTACAGGTTATAGCCAAGCTTAGCCATGTCAGGCAGCCCCTGACAAGGAGTACCTAATTAATCTCATTAATGTTGAGAGAGCAAATGCCTCTACAATTGCATGGGATCCATTTCACACCCTTCCGTCTCCTTAAATGCTCATAACATTCATGGTCAGGCTTATGATGGAGCATCTGTGATGTCTTCTGCAATAACAGGTGTCCAAGCAAAGATCAAGCAAATTTCTCGTCTGGCTTTGTACACTCATTGCTTTGCTCACTCCCTTAACCTTTCTATTGCAGCTTCATGCAAGTCCAAGAAGTAAGGAACCTCATTGGCATGATTAACGAATTGTATTGGTTTTTGAACAACAGTCCTATAAGAGGCAAAGGTTTTTTTTAGCGAGCTTTGGATATATTTTTTCCAGCATCTCGATGTTCTAAGCTTCCTGGTCTTTGTAAGATGCGTTGAGTGGAGCGCCATACTCGTTTTGAAATCTTTTTGGAGAAGTATGAATGTTTTGTGACCTTTTTGGATGCTATTATTTAACCCAGTGAGTATCAACATTTGCTTTTGAATGACAAAAGCTGGAATTGGGACAGAGAAAGAAAAGTGAAAGCTCAGGTATTGACGTCTTCGCTTTCTAGTTTTCAATCTATTGCTGTATTGTTCTTGATAAAGTGAAGCCATTGGCTTCAAAATTACAGAAGCAAGATCATGATGTAGTCAACGCTTACAAGATGGTAGATTCCAGTATTGAAAATATCAGGACTACTAGAGATAATATTGATGAAATATTCAGCTACTGGTACAATTCTGAGACCTTTCCACTTGCTGATGCCATTGGTGTTTCTGAATGTGTTCCCAGAGAGACGAGCCTTCAGCGGAACTGTACTAATGTCCAAAGTTATAGCCCACAGGAGCACTATAAAAGAGCAATTGCCATCCCTCTCTTGGATTCTCTCCTGGGTCAAATGAAGGACAGATTTTCAGAAGGTCAATGTTGTACTAATGGCCTGCTTCACCTTGTACCCTCTATTATAAAAAGAAGTACTTCTGTGACAGAATCTGTTGAGCAGTGTGTGTTTGAAAGTTTACTTCATTGGGAAGGTGACCTTCCATTTCCAATGTCACTGGGAAATGAGCTTAGAAGGTGGAATGTTCTCTGGCATAGCAAGAAACATGAATTTGATTCTTCTGATACGGTAACTCATCTATCAGATAATCTGCTCCTAGCTCTTGGTACTTGTGATAAGGATTCGTTCCCTAATATTCACTGCCTCCTAGTAATTACTTGCACACTACCCAATTCTAGTGCTGAGGCAGGAAGGTCGTTTTCTCTCCGAGAAGAATAAAGAACTATTTGAGGTCCATTAGTGAGGATTATTTGTCAGATCTTTCTGTTATTCCCATGCGCTATGGGGAACGAATGCCTGTAGATAAAGTTTGTCACATTTGTTCAAGCCCATCCAAGAAGATTGTTTCAAGATGCATTGTTTGACAACTGATTTATTATGGTATGATTATATTATCTGAAGTGTGGGAGTTGGTGACCTACCATATATAGGTGTGGCTAAGGGTGTGGTCACAATGTGTAGGTGTGGTTAACGTTATGGCCACAACAACCCCCCCTTTAAAAAAATTCTGGATCTGCCCCTTTGCTTGACTTATCAGGCCATTTTCTCAGAATATAGCATTGACACTAGTTGGTCGGTGGATATAAGTTACTTCCTTGGCCAGCCAGTTTAAATGAGGGCAATCACATTTGAAGTGTCCCAGTTCACTACACTCCCAACAGGATTGGTCATCAGCAGAACTCGGTTCTCCCTTCCCAGTTTCGTGGTGTGTAGCGTACATTGGAAGTAACCTCGGCATTTGTTTGCAGTCTTATTTCCAGAGCTTCAAGATGCTTTGTCATCTGGTCCAAGGCCTGCTGTAATGGCATCGCTAGTTTGGGGTTGCACAATGGATCTTGCTCGTCATATTGATGCCCTTCGTAGGTTTGGCCTTAAGATTTAACTTCTTAGCATCCCTATGGCAGGTTCAAAGGTTGTTGGTGGTCCCCATAACATCATCTGCTGGCTTACAGGGACTTGCAATATTATTCCAGAGGTTACTGCTTCATCAGAGTAGGCCGGTTTAAAGATTGTTTGCAAAGTCTTTTGCTTTTTCACCTGCCTGTTGAGTACGGGAGATGAATGCCTTCTCTGCTGTAAGGGGATCTTGAATAATGCCTTTGTCAAAAGTACTGCTTTCAATGGGCTTTGATAGCCACAACAAGTTTGAAAAGTAGTCCACTAGTTTTCCTCGGAGAAGTGTTGGTAGGATCGAGGACTGTCTCTCAGAGCTCCACTCTTTTGCAGTGGAACATATATAGTTCAAACCTAATCCATGCCCTAGAGAATTCCTGTAATAATTAATTACTGGGAGAGGAAAGTCAAATTGTGCCATCCTACTTCTAACACCAGTGTAGCGTGTTTGAATTCTTAATAACAAGACAAGTGTTGTTCAATTTGAACAACTGTACAGATGCACACTAAATGGAATGTACGTAACTGCACCAAGTCCATACACGTGGCTACCTCTGACCATAGACTAGACCACACACAGATTACATTCTGTGACTATGTTACAATTCTCTATAATGTAGGGGGAAATGACATGTAGTGATTTACTCCCTGTTAATTCTATTATTATAGAGAATGTTGTTAAAAAGAGTAGGAAATGACATGTAATAACATTAATTAAGATAAGTAATCTATGATGTAATGATAATTATGTTAAATTAAGATGTGGTATTAAGATGTGGTAAATAATATGGAATATGCAGCAGGGTCATATGAAGATAAACTTTTTATAAAGAGAAGGTGGAGTGGATGCAGGGAAAGAAATCTGTATCAGAAACAAAACAGTTCTCTCAATGAGCTCTAAGTTTACATTATCGACTTCTTCAATGATCAACTGAAAATTTGCATCTTAACATTTTGGCTGGAGCATATAGCCAAAATGTATTAAAAAAAACACTTTTTAAATTGTCATAATACAGTTCTATCCTGCCGTTTGACAAGTTTCTGTGGTGGGTTTGCTGCCATCCACTGTCTGGAATGCTCATTATACTCTGTCCATTATAAAACTGTAAGATGGAATATGCATTAATCTATGTACACCATATAGTTATAACTCAGGAGCTTCATTCGTTGATTTGATGACACCATTAAAAACAGGCAGACCACGTCAGAGTCGACATGTCCCCCACAACAAAAGTCAAAGACTGATAGGGAATATGTTTCCAACTCAGACCTTCCTATTTACAAAGACCTAGAGTAGCTGTCCACACTCCAACTGAAATAACGAATACCCTACTAGTTTCTGCAGCCACAATAAGTGACACTGTTTTCAACCCCGAGAAAGGCGTGGATGCAGTCTCTGGGATAATGCAGATTTTTCAAACAAGGACCTAGTGTAGGATTAAAAAACCCTACACTAACACAGCCCGGATCACAAGACCATCTCTTCCCTACAAGAATTCTCTCTGTAGCCAGCTGCTGGTTGGGCTTGAGTCACGCCTTGCCAACCTTTTGACCTCTGGATGAAGAGGGCATTCAACATTCCGATCCTACTATACGAGCAGGTTGCCAACCTTTTGACCTCTGGATGAAGAGGGCATTCAACATTCCGATCCTACTATACGAGCAGGTTTTAACCCAGTCAGATGGGAGAGGTCTTCCGTAAACAGGATCCGTATACTACACATCACGACTGCACTCGTCTATTTAAAATGCAAGTTCCAAGACTACTCAACCTGTGATTATGGCCATCCAGAGCTGACCATCCCACATATTGTTGAAGATTGCAAGCTGTACAGGAGGTTGGATCCATTGTGTAACAGATTAATCCGGTAGATGCCTGCATGAATCATACACAAGAGTAAATAAAAACAATCAGTATCAAGCAAGTCATTTAAATGGTAAAAGGTCATCTAACCGGCTTAGATCTACATGGGTACAGTCTTATTTTTGACAACATTCATCCAAAACCTTTTTTTAAGGATTCTCTTTTAAGCAGCGATGAGTGTGAACATACGTGGTTTTATTTTTTATTTATCATACCTTTGCTCACATTCATAATGTGGTCATGATTTATATATCAAAATGTAGCCAGTGCAATATGCTCTTTGATGCTAGTTTTTGTTTTGCCATACATATTTTTCTTTCGGAACTGCAGGTTCAGAATGTAAAGTGAAATCACCGCTCAAACTCCTTTTTAATCGCTACTTTCCAGCATCAAGTCTTGAATATAACAACTCTGATCGATAGATCTGTACAAACGTTACAGATTGAATCCCAAGAGATTTTTTATATATAATTATATTTATGTTTATGTGAAGGGTGGGTGAGTTTAAGTTATAAAATAGAAATGCTAACAAAACCTTGTGGTTACAACTTTGTAGCTCCATAAATTCTGCACACTTCGCTATGAACTGGATATAGCTCAAATGGTAGATATCCCTGTGTGCTCTCTTTTGATACTAGCACTTTCTAATCAGGAACCACAACTACAGCCAGTTCAGGCACTCGGATTTAGGTCCTCCCGTTTGGCTGCATGCAACTTTAGCATAGGTAATATCAAAAGAGAGCACAATGAATGAGAGATCTACCATTTGACTAGTTCATTCAGTGAAGTGTGCATCATCTATGGAGCTCCAAAATTATATCCACAAGGTCCCTTCACATGAACATAAGTCACCTTCGAAAAATATATTCTTTGGATTCAATCTGTAGTTTTTGTACAGCTCTATCAATCGCAGTTGTTATAGTCTTTCAAAACTTCTGGAATGTAGCAACTAAAAAGGAGCTTGAGAGGTGATTACTTCACATTCCAAACCTGCAGTTCCAAAAGAAAAATATGAATGGCAAACCAAAAACTACCATCAGAAAGCATACTGCACTGGCTACATTAAATAAGGACCTAGCATGAATATGAGCAAATATTTGAATAAAATCACCTGGCCAGACATGGTCATGATCATTCCTCCCTTTTTTTTGAAAAAGCGTTTAAATTATGCCAGAAACTCAAAGCTCGGTGTTGGACTTTGCTGAACTTGGGCTTAGACATTCCAATAGTAACATAAGCCTAATTAAAGTATTTGATGTCAATCTTACAATTTGAAAAACATTTTTGTTTTTCTTGTTTCTAGTTGTTGTTTGTTTGTTGTTGTTGTTTGTTTGTTGTTGTTGTTGTTTCATTACATTACATTATATATGCTGAGTTACACCACTCCAGCTACATGAATGTCTTAAGTCCAAGTTTAGCAAAGTCCAATTCTGGGATTTTGGGTGCCCAGCATTAGCTCTCATTTAAACCCTTTTTCTAACTTGTTTCATTTTAGAATGGCTGATGTTTCCAAAAAAAAATTGAGCTGATAAAGAGATAAATCGGCGGTTTGCATTGTATCTTCTTCTTGTACGCCACACATATCAGTACAAATCATATCCTGTGCTATTGTTGACAGTACCCATATAGACCATGTTACTCACTCCAAATATAATACATCAGCACCAGTCATATCCTGTGCTATAGTTGACAGTACCCATATGGACCATGTTATTCACTCCACATATAATACATCAGCACCAGTCATATCCTCTGCTATTGTTGATACTACCCCATAGACCAGTTTTAAACCAGCACAGCCCATATATATATTGTTGATATTGTCCATGTAAGGCAAGTTTCAGCTACTTTGAAGACCTTGTGGCTGTTGCACAAGAGCCCTCCACCACAAGCAAAACAGCAGTGAAGAACAAGAATCAAGTAAATTAGTCTAGCTTGATTGCATCATCGACAAACTTAACTAACCCACCAATGTTGTTGTTTTTCTAAACTAGAGAGGGATTAGTCATGGATCTGCACTGGTAAAGAATGATGAGTGAATGCTACTATAGTAAGTAACTCACCATGTGATAAAATATCACTACTCGGGTTTACTTAGTAGCTTGCTTCCATATGTAATTACTTGTTTCCTTACCTGATAATCCTCTTGCAACAAGATGACTCCAACACCACCCGCACTGCCATCTGTGTCTATTCTTCCTACTGTAAAAACAGAAGCGTGCAGGACATACCAAAAGCCTTGCAATGTGCTACATACTGTGGTGTGCTATACACACCTATTGATGTCATTGTAGGTCATACACAGGTATGTTATTCATATAGTGTGCAGTACACACTAACATATTATTGTCACAACACATAGTTAGCTACCTGAAATTCTAAATAAAGCCCCATAAGTTAGGACTTTTGAAGTTGTGCAGTATGGTTTAGCAGCTGGCTCTCTGGATATTAAGAAGTTACCAGTGCGTATACCACCTGTTATCAGCCAGTCATAACACAACCAAGCTGTCCTGATTGTGGTGTGCTAAAGCTTAGTCCTTAGCTAACTGTGCTTGATCCAATGATACTGCATAAATACAGCTCGTTTAAATAGTGTACATTTATATCGATAATAAAATTTGCTATCAGTGGTGTATTCATATCAATATCAATCAGGGGTTGCTAAAGATCATCAATATCAGTCAGGGGTTGCTAAAGATCATCAATATCAGTCAGGTGTTGCTAAAGATAATCAATACCAGTCAGGGGTTGCTAAGGTTTGCTAAAGATCATCAACATCAGTCAGTGGTTGCTAAAGATCATCAATATCAGTCAGGGGTTGCTAAACATCATCAATATCAGCTAAATATCATCAATATCAGTCAGGGGTTGCTAAACATCAAACAGGAGTTGCTAAAGACCAGGATCAATAGGGCTTGACTTTGGGGTGCTCCTAAAGTTCAGCTAACTATGTTTTGACTGATTTGCTATAAATAGTGCATGTATACCAATTGTATTTATTTATATATATATATACATACACGGGCATGTGCTTTGTATGTGAAGCTTCCTTAACTCTAGCCACGAGGCTGCAGGAGCATCACACAAATATAAGTTGTATGTTTATGTGTGCTGATCCATTAGAGATGGGGTAGTTAGCTGTGTTTACAATTGTATCTTCATCTCACTATACTACAATTAGCTACATCACCAAGGCGATATCATTTGCATTGTCACATAATTCTAGCCATTGAGCTAACCTTAGCCACTGCATGCCATTACTATACATCGCATGGACAGATTTTAAAAAGGGAGTTGACAAATTATGTAGCCAAAAAAGAACCTGTAGACAGATTGTTTATGTTTAGGAATTCTTTCAAGGTGACGGAATTGATTTCAGGACAGGACATTTATTTACAAAATAATAATTATGAGAACTTTTATCAAAATGCAAGTACTTTGGCCCATCACAAATCACTTGATCCTACTATTATTGTATATAAAAATTTAGAGCAACAAACAAATCTTTTCAGTATTTTTTAGGAAATAACGTACAAACATTACTACCACTAATTTCAATTTCAGTTTGTGCATTCCTCTGTTCGAGTGCCCCTAGGTAATTGTTAATTACTCAATAACTGATGCTGTCTCTTCACATGAACATGAACTTAGAGGAAGCTTTAGCCGAGTGAGGATGTTAAGATGAGTTTGTGGACAAAGTTGCTTCAGGGAATCAGCGACTGTTTCTGCGATCTTTTTGTGAAACAGGTAACCACTTCGATTTCCAACGACAGAATTCTCATAGTGCTAGGGAGATCATCTGAGTAGAAGTAGAATTTGCCTCTTTTATCCTGCTAATGGATGCTACATTCCTACGTAGAAGTTCTTGAAAAGCAGCTATTGTGTACTATGATGTGTAAACTGTGATGAGTGTTAGGGAGTGTCCTACTGGTGGGACCCTCTAACTGATCTGTCCTGACTGAACTTGCCTTATGCTTGGCAAGCCTAAACTACCCAGACCCCACTGCTTGGAATTAGTGGCATCATTAAATGATTCAACATAGAACTGAACACATACTCTTCTGTCCAACATCATTAGTCAAACACCACAGCTAATTAATGTTGTTATAGTATTTAATATGGTCACAGCTGTCTCTGCTTGTGTCAGGAAGTCCTGTTTGCAGATTAAGTGGGAGGGGCTCCCTGACAATGAAACATTACTTATAAGGAATAAGTTTTCTTCAAGAAGTCCTTAGCTGAGAGGTAGTTGGTACTTATTAACACAAGACAGATTATGCTACTAATGTGTTCAAAAATGTCTTCCCTCACTTTACTTATGTCGTTCACTAAAGCATTAAAGGAATAACATACCAGATTTTATCAATATTTCCTCTGAATTTTAACAACTGCTCATTTTAGGAACAGTATCACCATGGAGTGAATGAGGAAGTGTCTTACAAAATAATGGAATATGGTACGAATTCAAGATGGGTAGGTTGAGTGAATGGCCAGCACAGCGAATATAATCTCATTGCAGAGGCACCACCACAGTCCTGACCGCAAAAACTACTTATAAAACAGCCTAGTATACTCTCCGAAGTTGCTATAATCTGGTCGACAATGTCAATTGCCCCAACCTTTTCTAACCTGACATGCTACAAATTCTTCACGAATATTGCATTCTCTGCCAATAAAGCAAAGACGAATTATGGGCAAATTCTCTACATTATGACAACCCACTTCATCAGCTAGGACCCAAAAGACACTGGCTGCCTTAAACCTAAGAATCAATGCCAGACAGAATTAATAATGCTGATGATATTATGTATATATTAAGCAGAAGTATACGTTGCATTTTTAACCTTGGTTTATTAAATCTGTTAGCATAGTAATTTAAGCAGTGCTAAGAAATTGCCTGGACTCTCGTTACTCTGGGTAGCTTCTATTGCGAAATGGAAGCCCCTTGTTAGCAGGTATTACACCTTGCACACAATTTGACAAATCATGTATTGTTCCATTCATTCGTGCTTGTCGGCAATAATGTCAGTCGTAACATCAATGCAAGGAGTGGGATTATCCATTTTGGATTAAGGTGAAGGCATTTTCAATGATAATGAGAAGGAGTGGCCACATAAGGCATTGCTAGTTGGCAATTTACAAGCAAGTCTTTGTCTCTTTTATTAGTATCGGGAAGTGGACATGGTCTACAGAATGCACCATCTAACTTTAGACTGCATAAGGACCAGGGGTATTTTTCGAGCCAAGAGGCATTACATTTACTGTTTCTACTAAAAGAAGACAGGTTGGTAATAGACTTGGTGTTCTACATCATAAAATATACTTTTGATCACTGCTTGACAAATGGACTCTATAGACTTGTTTGGTTCTAGAGTACTGAATGGTGGTGGTTCAAAAAGATGGAGGGGAGGTGTAGTATTCTTAAGTTTATTTATTCAAAAGTGGAGCATAGTGGAGCATGTACAACACAGAATTGGAGCTACGTAAATACTGATATAAGCTAATTATCGGTATGACATCATCCAAGTGATAATAACCACAATATATATTTTTTACTAACTAAACTAAGGAAGTGAGTTCAATGACATAAGATAATATGTACTCTCTTCCTGACTGTTGCTAAGTCCTAAGAATGTTTATTAGTTCCATTACTACACTTCTGCCTCTTTAGTTTGTACTAGCTCAGCTCGTATAACGAGTGGGTGGTTGACGGTTCCTCGTTGAGCGTCTAGGCTCATTGTGGACAGGTGTAGAATCAGCTATACTCCCTTGTGGTTGCTGCTCTTGAGTAGGGTTTGGAAGAATGTCTAATTCCACTTCCATCGTGTCTTGTGGATCACTTGTACGCTTCCGTAGGTGTGATCAACATGACAGCGGATTCTGCTCCCACCCTCCAGTTGTACTTCATATGATAAAGGTCCATGGGAAGCCATCACTGGTCCTGGCTTCCAAGAGATGTTTCTGTGTCGAAAGCTACTGACAAACACTTCCTGAGCAATGTCGAAGCTTCTATCCTTGGCATGTTGGTCATCTGTGTTCTTCTGAGCAAGTTGCTTGTTCTGGACTCGTGGTAATATCTGGCTCCAAAAGAGACTTTGGCTTGCATCTCATGTGGAGCTCAGCTGGTGTGGTCGAGTGTGGTCGAGTGTGGTATTATTCTGTACTGGAACAGAAACCTGGACACGTGTCTCTCCAATTCTCCCTCAGTTTTCTTTATTCCCTCTGTAAAGGTTTGTACAGCTCTTTCAGCAAGGTCATTCGATGCTGGGTGATATGGTGCTGAAGTGATGTGGCAAATACCATTCTTAACAGTGCACTGCTGGAATTCCTTACTCCAAAAATGATTGCTAACACTCCCTTCTCCAGTTGGGAGTATTTCTTCTCAGCTGGTCCAAGGGTGCGTGAAGCAAAGGCTATCAGTGCCATCTTTCATTTGGTGTGACAGCACAGCTCCGACCTTATAGGGCGATGCATCGCAAGCAGATCCTTCTCTGAGTCATAGTGTACCAGTACTGATGAAGAGGTCAACCGTAGCTTTGCTTCCTGGAAGGCCTTTTTCTGATTCTCCACCCCAAGTCCATTTTGTCTGCTGCTGGAGCAATCTCTACGGTGGTGCTAAGGTGCTGGAGAGTTGGGGTAAGAATTTACCGTAGTAATTCATTAAGCCAAGGAAGGAGGGTAACTGTGATACGTCCTTAGGAGCTGGGGCCTCTACAATAACTTGTACCTTTTTCTTAGTGGAACTCAGTCCATCTCCTGTATCCGGTGTCCCAGGTACTTCACAGAGCTTATCATGAAAGTGCACTTCTCTTTCTTGAGCTTCATGCCAGCCTCTCCTAGGTCTATCAGAATTTGTGGGGACTACAAGGACCCGTCCGGTTTCATAACCAGTACAATTGGGGTGGCCCAATTTGATAACTGGACCTTCTCTGTGTCCCAGTTCTTTCTAAGCAATCGAGTTCTTGGTCAATCTTGCATCGCAGTACTTAAGGCACTAGACGTGGTCGGTAGAATCTTTGCTTCGCGTCAACAATAACATGGATCTTGGCCGGTGCTTCCCTTAACAGTCCAAGTTCTTCCGTAAAGATAAGTTTGTGCTTTTCCAGTAATTGTTGTTGGGAAGTAAGCTATAATTGGTTTAGGCTTCCCCAATCAAGTTGTATCTTCCTTAACCAATCTCTTCCAAGCAAACTAGGTCCAGTTCCTTTGTCTACCACAAGGCTGAGTTCTGCCGCTTGTTGCTGGTATCTGATGCCAGATATATTGACCCGCAAATAGCAAGTTGTAAAAAAAAGCAGATGCCGAGCTGAGAGATATGGAGTTGATGGTTCTGAATGATATGTTGCTGGCACCAGATGTGGCACATTATTCTGGTTTCTTGAAATCAGTAAAACAATATATAGCTTCACTTGTACGAGATGCTAACTACAAAAAATTATATGCTTATCACTGACTTGTTTGGCTTTTCTTCTACTAATATCTAATATCTATGAAATGACTAATGACTGCATGGTTGTGGTGAGTCACTTTAGAATCACAGCTTGTAAGTGACACACAAATTACCAAAGGTGTACTGCTTATGTCTGTAGCTAGTCATAGCCCTACCCCCATCAGCCAACTGAAGTTAATGATCTCAATATTGAACAAAAGTGTGAGACACACCCATGAATGTGTGTCATGGAGAAAACAAATTTGTCCACTTACTGTCTGTCTTTCCTGGATACACACCACCAAATATAACAATCAGATGCCACTTCAAGGTGAGGCTCAACAGTGCTGTCATGAGTCATTAAGACTGTACAAATATTACCATATGGAGTTACATCGGCACCAGCTGGTTGCCAATGGACCATGGACACAATATTACAAGGTGTTTTCTCATGTCATATGCTACCTTAATGATATCCTGATGCAGGTCATCAAGAACACTTGAAGAAACTGGAAAAGGTTCTCAAGGGATTAGAATACTATGGCATTCATCTTTAATAGATTTCTTCAACACGAGTCAGTGGAATACTCACCCACCATATTTATGCAGCTGGTCTACACACCACTTCAAAGAAGGTGGATACCATACAATCAACAACTACCCTCAAGGATCAAGTACACCTGATTAGCGTGTTTGCTAATGGTAAATCATGCCCTATGTATCTCTTAGCAGCCTGGTACAGACTGGTCAGAAATGGTGTAGTGGAAATTTGAGCGTGAGATTGCCTTCCAAAGTCTGCAGCCATGTTGAGATCATCTGCACCACTGTTGGCACACTATGATCCAAAACTGCCTCTCCAGTTGGCCAGAGACACTTCCGTTATAGTATAGGAAAGACATCTCTCTGGATCCCCAGCCAGTGCTCTCTGTAGTGCTAAAATGTTTTGACTACATAAACCAGTCAAAATTATAGTGCCCAACAAATAATAAGACCAACTGCTGCCCTCAAATGACCTGTAGTTTTCAGGATGTAACACATAGCTAATATTTGTCTTGCATGTGTAAACATGTCAGACATTCCCAAACCCTGCTTGTCTGATTTGGAGGGGGGAGACTGGGTCTGAGCTGGTTGTGATTGGAGATCCCTAGGTCATCACACCCCACAAAAGCCTCCACTCCTTCCCCACCCACTAGCATATTATTATGCACAACCAAACATGTAGACCATATCAACAGGCTTCTTCACAATATTTGAGAATCTGGGAACCATGAATGTCTCCACTGCAGTCTGTTGTGTGCAAATTCAGGCAAATTCAGCACACTCCATGGAGGCTACAGCACCAATAAGATTCATGCATGTGTGTATGTATGCGTCAGGTTATTCACAGGTCTAGCACCCTAATGGAGGCTACAACACCCACAAGAGCATCTGTATGTATACATGTGAATGATTGTACATCATGGGGTAGGCATAAACATGCCCAAACTTGCAACACTAGCAACAGCCGACTGTGGAATCCATTGAATTATTTATTAATAATAAATTTAACAAACGAGTTAAAATCTGCAGTGGGTATTAATTGGTTCACTATAAACCAGCTCCACCACCCCCTCCTGCTACAAAATTCCTGAAGTGAGAGCTGGTCACTCTCATTGAAATTACAGTACCTCAAAATGTCCATCTTCAAGTATATATATATATATATATTCAATACCATGTACAGTGTAACCTCACTCATCCAGAATAGGCCTGTACACACACCATGAATCTGTAGAGGGGGGATTGTTCCCCGATTACTCAAAATGTACTTGAGTTGATACAGCACTACATGCGTATATGAACTAGTGTATTATAAACTAAACAGAGAAATATTCAGTTTAAAACAGAGCCACTATGGATTCATAACATACATTCACAATAGTGGTGAGTTGGTGCTTCTGTATAGTATACTCTAGGCTGGTTTTTAAACATCCCTACAATCAGCTTTTTGGGTTGGTACTTCCTGTACAAACCTATATGGTAGGAACCACAAGCCTACTATATATCTCTGATGAGGTTGCACTGTATTATATTCTTTAAGTCTCATTTTAAGAACTGGAAGAAGCAAAAACTGATATAACAACATGAACACAGAGGAACCTTCCACCTACAACCAGGCATTTTATCCATTCAGGACTGGTTTTTTCATCTTTGCATTCCAAGCTCCAAAACCAATTTGTACTTGTAGTATAAGGAAGGAAGAGCACTACTTGGAATCAAGTTCAGTAACTGGTAAAATTGTGATAATGGGACACGGCAAGAGAGTACTCGACACACAAAACCAAACATGGTTGATGCATGAGTAAAAAATAGTTCTAGAGCTGCTGACAGTTGCTTTTCTCTTTACAATTAAAAAAAAAAAATAATATTACCAGAGCATCCGATCCCAGCTTCTCACCTGACCTGGGTAGAGGCTTCATTGTACATTATTTCATAATACTTCAAATTTCAGTTCCCACCAAATCGAATGTTCTAGAATATAATAGCTACAATTAATGACAGCTTTAAAGCACCTTAAGGTGAAATCAGGATACCACTAGTACTTAGCTGGTTACTTCATACCATACAAGTTCATGACAAAATCCCACCACAAACCCACAGATGTCTAGGCATGTGCTTCTAAAGTCTAAACCATTTCCTCAACATCTTCATTTCCCAGTAACCTAGGACATTCCGAATGGAATAGAGAACAGGGAGGACACAGCATAGGATTGTGCATCTTCTCTAGCTAGTAAAAAATAAATAATAATAAGTAAATGTTAAAAAAATCAGTACACCAAGTAATACAAAAATCCTGGAGAAGTATTAAAAAACCCACATAATTACACACTTGGACCTCGTCAAATCATCAAGTGTAACAAGAAGACCAGGGTGAATTACCGCTATATGTATATTATACACAAGCAACGTTCGTAGAGAAGGTTCATTCATTCCCTCCAGTCTGTCACCACATACAGATACTTGGAGTTCAATAATAAATAAACAAACACCCCCTCTACCCTAGTAACTAATAGAGAGTTCCAGGTATCGGGAGCCAAGGTGCTTGCCATTCTTCTCCTCCACAGCTTGCAGGGCTACATCAGGACTGGAGAAGGCCACGAATGCAATGCCAGCTGGCCTGCCATACTGGTTTTGGACCATTTCGATGTCTTCTGGTCTTACCTGGCACAATACAGAGAACATTTGAAACTGACATATACCGTCAACATATTCTTCGTCTGAATGTTAGTAGTTCATAATGTCTCGTACAGAGACTGGTAAGGATGGTCATGTAACTTAGTCCAGGTCACAGGACGATTTGAATGTGCTGCACCACAGTGCAGAGGGTCCATCCCAGCTGTTACAAATCAGTGTCGACGTACATTCAATTTCATAGCTGCATTTAGCCCCTGCGCTTATCCTTCGCACCACTTGAGATCTTGTATTATTGTAGAGTAATAATTTTTATGTGAGTCTCCCTACTGTTTACAAAATACTACTTTTGCCCCTCCTTCTACTCAATCCTAAATGCAGCCCTGAATTATGAACTCCACCCATCAATTTATGAATTTCAACCCCGACAATGCATACCAAGTACACCGCAAGCTCGACCTGCTTTTGCTTCCACTAGAATGAGGAGAGAGCACGGCTACTCCGACTTCACCACAACGTGTGAGGAGAGTACTAGATTAGCCAGGAGGTAATTAGACACCACCCCATCATCCTTTCTGAAACTTGTGATAATAAATTGCATCAGTCTGCAAGAACTCGAGTACATTCAAACACTGTGTAGTGAAGTGGCACACTGTTCCAGTGTAAGAAAACAATGTGTTACAATAACTCGTGCGTCTCCTTGTCAACCAAACTTTAGGACGTGATAAAATCATGGAAATTACTACTCACTTCAAATCAGAGCACATACACACACCCTCGCAAGATAATTCCATGTAAATACATAAGTACACTGTTTAATAACAATCTAACTCACACTGTAGGAGTTGAAGAATTCACTGAGCTCCTGCTCTGAGGAACTGTAAGAAACACCTCTGTCCATTACTGATCATCCCATCACCAACTGGCTCTGCTCTCCTTTCTGAGTAGCATGCATATCCACCTCAACCACGCCCACCTGCATAAAAGGATTCATCCCGACATCCAGTTCCACCATCTTGAATCACATGCAAGACCTTATTACCAGTGCATTGGTTAGACATTAGACGTCTCATGAAATTCCACTTAACTTTTTTTTGGTTGTGAGCTGGTAATAACTTGCCCCACCCAAACCACACCCATCTACTTGTGGTGCCAGACGTCAACCAACACAAGCAAAGAATCTTCTCCACCCACACCAGCATCACCATCCCAGTACAACCAACCACACCCACATGTCAACATCTCCTCCACAACAAACCAATGAAATCCCACCCACCCAAACATAGCCACACCTCCCCAATGCCAACCTCTTCCAAACCCCACACACCAATTCTCAACTCTTCGTAATGAACCCACACCACACCCACCTGGAAGACTTCAACATATCTTTTGTTCATGTATTTCCTATGGAGCAGTTCCTGTGCCTTAAAAGCAGAATCCACGGACTTCATCTGAACAAAGCACTCTCCGCTGAGACGATTCTGCAATTTCAATAAGCAACAATGACTCCAGTCCAACAAGCAACAATGACTGAGTCCAACAAGCAAGAACAACTCCAAGTCCAACAAGCAACAATGACTACGAGTCCAACAAGCAACAATGACTGAGTCCAACAAGCAACAACGAGGCCAACAAGCAACAACGATTCCAAGTCCAACAAGCAACAACGATTCCCAGTCCAACAAGCAACAACAATGAGTCCAACAAGCAACAACGACTCCAAGTCCAACAAGCAACAATGACTCCAAGTCCAACAAGCAACAATGACTCCAAGTCCAACAAGCAACAAAGACTCCAAGTCCAACAAGCACACAAGAGATTTGGTATCACACTTTAACTGGCACTTATGGCATTACACTTCTCATGTACTCGATAAACCAACTTGAGAGTAACTTGAATTTCTAGAGTAAATTTCAAGTTGATTATTGATGTTGTTGCAATTTCTTATGTCAACTGAGAGTTGGTTAAGAGATTATATATTGTTTGTGCCCCCCGACACCCGACCCCCACCCCCCAAGTAATAATAATCTCAAACTGTTCATATTCTTTAGAATACAAACGTTAGAAACTAGAACTTGGCAAACCAGCTATATTGAGGAAGGCCAACAAAAGCCACATAGACTATGTCCAAAGCAAGACTTAAAGCAAAGGGATCCAGGTGCCCAGCATACCTTCCCCCAGTGCATGAACTTCCTGAAACAGCAGAAAAGGGCCAGTAATAATAAATAAATTTAAAAAATGTAGTCACCCCTCAAAAAGGAAGCAACAGTTCTGACTATCAGGGAGTGTGAATTGGTGGGAGGCAAACCTCCTAAAAACCACTTGTACCCAAGCAAAAACCCTGATAGGTGGCTTAAAAAAAGACAGGTGTGCATAACCCACAGACCCAGGGTATCATTCAGGATTGTGTGTGTGTGTGTGTGTGCAGTTATGCGCAATTATTGACCATGCTTGCTTTGTAATTTTAATCTTGGCAGACTAACGCATATTGCTATGCTCCCAACAGTCAAATTTTAGACATTACTAACAGCGAATAGCCTTGTCATCATTTCCTAGCCTCATTAGCACTACTGGGGGAAAAATTTTGTACAACTATACTTTGGTCTATAAACTATGAGCAATCAAATTCCAGAGCATTTGAAAGCTCCATTCTAAAGTTATAGCAGTTTTATTGCATGCTATTTCAAGAAAGATCCGCGTATATATCCAATAAAACAACAATCAACTTATTACAACTTTGTGGGCCCGTTTTCTCTAATTACCAAATAGTGGAATCGTGGTCACAAAAAAAGAATTTTCAAGATATCATCTTGCAGCTCTTTTCTTGCTCTATCACAGAGAACATCTTGATAGATATAACCTATGGTTTTGTGGGGACACAGATTTCTACTCCATGCTACTCCATTTAACAATACATGTGTAAATTCTGTCAATGCATTTTACACATCTGTTGCTGTGATTAAAGTGTGGTTATGAGGTTAGCTTAATTATTACCTGGTATTCAGGTTACCATAATTATGTTTACCTATGAAATGCACAACTAATGGAAAAAGCATTAAATGGACTACATTTGATATAAAAATAACTCACAAAAAATGCATTTATAACAAATTAAGTGAAGATTTAGAATCGTGGAAACAATTCCCTCAAACAAATTATGGAAACTAGTCCGAGGTATATGACTTTGCCCTGCAGTTGAGCACCATATGCACTCCCTGGTAAGTGGTCCCACTCTTCAAATCCCCAAAGAATGCAATGATGTGTTACGGGGGTGGCAGTATAAGGCACGCCCCTCAGCCTCACGTAGTCTCTTTTGGTCCCCTTGAAGCCTTCCACTACCGGATCCGTGTGGATATCCAGTCTGAGGAGCTCACAGAACTGCTGCCGTTGGTCCTGAGTTCCAGAGGGTGACAGGACCTTAAAAATGAGTTAGCCTGATATTATTACTTTGTCCTTTAATTAATCATTGCAGCAATATTCAAAGGAGCTATGGCACAAGAGTCTAGTATATTACAGGAGATAACTAGTATACTACTTATAAAATATAAGCCAGGATATTAACTGATATTCATAATTTAAGATAATATCAGATCACAATCAGAATACATATTTAAAATATTCTTGTTGTTATTGAATGGCCTAACATGCCAAAAATGAAGTGAATTTCCCCTCAATAGGTTTTTTACGTGGTACATTTCCTGCATAAAAATCATTTCTACTTTTACTGTAAGTATTCGGTTTATTAGAGTTCAGCGGTAAAAGAAGGTTTCTTTCACTTCGCATTTCCGACATCTTATCATCAATCCTACATGGATGTAATTTATCATATAAGTAAAGGGTTAATACAACATCATATTTCAGAATGCACCCATATTGCAAAATGTCCCCAAATTGTAATCACAATGCATTCGTCCAGTATACACACACTTAAAATGAAAGGATTGTCATTTGCATTGGTAGCGCATGTTTTATCCAAGAGCAAAGAGAAGGCCTTCCATATGTGTGTCATCAAACTAAAGGTCATTGTGTCTGAAGATTCATGAGTCCATTGCTCAAAAATGATGCTTCAACATTTACTGTGGTTTCTGAAGCTACATTTCTGGAAGAGCAATATTGATGTTGAACTTCTACAAAGAAAAGATGAAGGCATAGAAGAACCACTGTAGCAATAGCAACTATTACACTAGGATGTTACATATACAGGGCCGGAGCAAGTGGTCAGGCTGGTCAGGCCAAGGCCTGACTAATATGTATGTCATTGTGGGCATATCGAAGATTAAATTTTGCAGTTTTGTACAGTGGCTCACTAAATATGTTGTTAGATTTGCAAGTACTGCAGTGTTGTTGATAGGCAACCTCAATGCAGAATGTAATTGCAAGGTTGTGACAGGTTGCAACTGCATGAACTTCAGAAGTCCAGATACAGGCTATATAAACAGAGCAACAGTTCTCTAGCAATGTAGTTGGTCTAGCTAGCTAGTTAGGCCGCAGGTCACAGTTATTACACAGCTATGTGTAGCTATAAAATTCCATTACGAAGACGCAAGTGAATGAAAGTCTTGCCAATGCACACTCACGTAGTAATTTGAACACTTTAATTTGTTGCTCTGATTCTTATTAAACCACCCATCCAAGTGGATCAGAATAATGCGCATTCCTGCACATTATTTCAATTCCAATTCAGTGTGGATGTGATAAATGCACATTAAGGCACATAAGCTTGGCAGTGTGGGCAGGCATTAAGTAACTACATTGTGCAGTTGGAGAAGAAATGAATGAGTGTGTTAAGCATTAATTATTAGAGGCGACCAGTTGTACAAGACTAGATGGGCAGTAGCAGTTAATCCCACCATGATATAGATAGGTTGGTTGAAAGAGGTAGGATCTCACTTCATAGCTTTCTTGTATGTTAAATATTGGGTTAGTGACAAGGGTAATATATTTCAGAATTAAATTATATCCCAATCACACTATTATGGAACCTTATAGCTAATATCACATAATAGAGTGCCTTCATCTTATGGTCTTGACTGGCAAATAAATATGTATTTAGTAGAACTTTTAGAAGACCATGACGCTCCAGCTAGAGTTCAGTCAATAACCATGTGATATATGTATCATTTAAGCTAGCAAGTTATAACACTACTAGGAAATTTACTACTCCTCTAAATCTGTTAATAGTTGCAGGGAAGAATAACTTAAACGACCAAAGCCATTCCGTTAAATAAGTCAGGCTGAGTGAATGGAAAATATAATTACCTTGTTGTAGTTTCAATGAACTCCACAGTATGGAAACCCTATATAGATAATGTCAGACATCAACTACATAATTATAATTCATAACAAAATTATCGTATTTTTATCATTTTTTTATCCATTCCCAACTTCAATTTGGAAGACCTCCTTCAAATGATTCTCTATAAAAGTATGTGTTTTCTTAAACCAACTATAAAAAGCTACAACTATTCCAACAAAAGTCATGAAGAACTAATAAAGTTGATATAGGCATGCAAGACCTACATTACTTTAATGTCACTCAAGTTACTTTAAATTTAATAGTGTGATATAATCACACACTCTAAATGACCGTAAAAGACATACGGAATATAGAGTATATATAACAAAATACCTCATTGCAATCTGCCAGCATACATTCTTCCTTATTAATATTTTTTTGAACAGTTTCTGCAATAAAAAAATTATAAAGCAGGAATGTGAAATTGTAAACAGTTCACTACTTAAATATAAATAAATTTCTTATTTGATACGCTGCTAAGGAAATAGGAAATGGTTCTCCTACTATATGGATAACTATAGACCATATTTTGTCCAAAAGCCCAGGGACGCTATTACTCCACCCATCAAGTATCACTTTTTACTCCCAATAGTGTATGTCAATGGCTAGATATAATCGATTAAGATATCTAGCTTTTGTTTTAATAACTGGCCTCCTGCTAGATAAAGACATGCCTAGTTAACCAGTCAATAAGGCTTTAGATATTGACTTGCTTTATTGCAAGCATTCCTACTAGGACAGTTTCTCAGACTCTCCTCTACCAAACTTATAGATTTCAGATGGATAACTAATGCAGACCACCACAGAGTCAATTAATGATAAAGAGCATTTTTCAATAAATTTTGAATTTGAAACCAACTTAACCGTGAGAGGTAATATCTAGTTACAGTTACTGCATTTAGACAGTTAGATTTGTGTGAAAGTTATGGATCAGAAGATGACTGCACCCACTGCAAGCACTGGTAATATGCCAAAAATACATAAAATGAAGACATGATGAAACTTATGATAATCGCTTCACAAAGGACCAAGCTGACCTAGTAGTAATAGGAGATGAGGAACAGTCCAACAAACAACCATTGTTATCTGATCAAGATCTGGTGATCTATTAAGTAAATACAGGCACTCCATGAAACATACTAGAGTGTTCACTTGAATAGTACATGACTTTGTGCAATATGCACAGCTAAGCATTCAGGAAATTAATTCAATTGGTATATATGAATATATTATAACATTCACATGTATATCGTTTATGTATTTTATTAACTTACTTTGTTCTTCTAAGCCAGCTATTTCTGCTTTCTCCTCGAGGTGAGAAGAAGCCATGTATACAATTGCAGTAAGGACCATAAAGACTATCCACACAACACTTACGAATGAAAACTAAAATAGAGAGATAGTTCAATGAAACATGCATGCTCACACTGTATTGGTTTTCCTGACTAAGATGCATTGATCACTGACCATAACTCTATGCTCAGTGTGTACCAAAAACCAAATACATGATAATAGAACTCCGTACAAGTTGGTATATACAGGCCTGTGGCCAGCATATGGGCAATGAGGCAGTTAGGTAGTTTATTTAGGGATCCCCAGAAGATTGTTAAAATTGTATTTTTGGCTTATTTTTACTTCCCACCTATTCACGCTCCAGTAATTGATCCAGTAATTGATCCAGACTCGCAGTGGGACTGGCAGAGGGAGAAAATATTATACTTCTAAGGATTTCATTGTTGCCCAGAAAATGTTCAAGCAGTTTTTCCTTCAACCTTTCATTTGCTGTGAGGGAAAATATCTTGCACGAGCCTTAAGCTTTGCCAAATTCACACCCTAACAAATATGTAAATAATCTGGCTATATGTAAATAATCTGGCTATCAAGACTGGAACATGTAAACAATGAGGGTAGCCATGAGTCTGTTTGACATCTCAAGCTTTGACTCAGAACTTGGCTCATATGGATCAGATTCTGCAAGATTCTATAGCTACCTACTGGAAATATGCTGGAAAAAATTATGCCACCTGATCTTTTTTCACCTCATCCATTGGTATAATTTCAATCAATATTGTCACTACTAGATGCTTGTTTGATAGCAGTATTAGCTGAAATGAACCATAATTAAAATTTCAAACATGTTTGGGGGGATAACTACATGCATGATGGAATTAGGAAGTACTTCCTGAGACAGCAACACAGGCACCGTGGACTGACATCTTTTCACCCACTGCAAGGATGCAAGATTCTCCATAGAATAATCAACTATTCAGTTTTACTGAGATGCTGGTATAGGTAGCTGGCTACACAAATAACACTCTAGTCTAAAGATCAAGAAAGATTCTTATCAGAGAATTCTTAGTGCTTTTCAGTAAGAGTGAAAGTTTTAATGGTCAGCAGCCCTTGGAGGAAGATCTTGAAGCACACCTAACTTTCATCTTGAAAATTAAAATGGATCAGCTTAGTGTTTATTTACAGATTGTCAACTCATTGCAGAATTTCCTTGTTCTTCCTTTAATGGCCAAGACAGTGTTCGGATTTCCACACTTTGTACACTTCAAGAAGGGAAGGTTGAGCTAGATAACTTATAATAAGAGTGACTTCTAATGTATGGATTGAGATTGTTGTATGAGTTTTCAGCAATTGTGACAGTCATATTCCATAAAGACTCTCATGTTTTTGCAGTGCCCCACAAAAATTATAATGGAGGTAATAAGAAGATTATTTCGATCAGATCAACATATGTGCATGCATTTATACATGGTGGAAAAACGAAATTAATTTATCCAACTTGTGGATATGCTGCAGCAGAGGGACATTGCCTATAAATTATATGTCTCATTAGGTTTATGGTGTCTCATGCGCATTATTATTGAATATACTGCATTACTTCATATATTAAGCCATTTTCAACTTGGGACATATATTAGATACAAGAACATGTCATGCTTTCTAGTTTGTTCTGATGCCATACCATAATGCCTTCTTTTTTCAGTGGTAAGATACACAACACATGCACTAAGACTCAGGTTGTCTATTCACACAAGTTGTTAACCATATCATTGTAGAGCTTCATATGAACCAATTACTGATAAGTAAGGTGAGCTTGATCTATGCTAGAGCAGTATATCAATTGTTATAGGTATAGCTTCTCTTACTAAGCATATACATATTATAAGCAAGTGTAACATCAGCACAGGAACATAACTAGGTACTTTACCTCTCCCCTGCAGTTGCCTGTGATTTCATAATACATGGAATTGTCACAGATACACCCTGGAGAGGGTAGATCAGGAGCTTGAGTGGAGGAGTCATCGGGAGGCACAATGATGGTATCAACCTGAATCATACATTTTTATAATATAATAAATTTCGTTCTTATCTGTAATATTATAATTGAATAAAGCCTTATAATATAAATACATGAACAGTGTATATACCTCCATTTTCCACTCAGTCTTCTTATATCCTTTTTCCTTAACAAATTCGTAATTGGTAACTTGCATGCTGACATTTGATTCCAAGCTGTCGTGACAAATTGGAAGCTAAAAAGGTTCAGGAAAAGAAGGAGTGAGGAAGAAAGTCAACGGCAAAATAGCGAAAACTTGATTATAAAGAAGATATTGTGGGGTGAAGAAGAATGTGAGGTGAAGGAGAAATGATATCAAGAGTAAAGCTATTCTTTGTATTATAACTGCAGACACTACTGGTCTTACTCCAACATCCAGAGGATTAGTTTGAACTTCCTCAATGGCAGGTAAAACAGACAGAACTTTGGAAGTGATATCTAAATTAATAGAAAATATCATATTAGGCATATTCTATCAAGAATTTAAACTGTCAAAGTATATTTCTCACCCTGATCATGAACTGTCAGATGCCTGACACGAACATTTGCGGTGTTCAGTAGGAGTAACTGGAAATAAAAGGATGTACTTAAGTACAACAGTGAAAAGGCAGCCCAAATGAGGGAACACTTGAAAATATCATTATTCTGACTTGAAATCGCAAGAGCTATATAGTCGTCTTCAAAAAACACTAGAATTGACGCGTTCAACTGAGCGTGTGCATATCAACTCCGACGCTAGCCCAGCATTTGGCCATACCTTAATATTTTCGGGGTGGACCTTGAGAATTTCCTCTCACTCTAAAAACGATGGAGGCCTAAAATTCGGACGGTCGTATTTTTTTGCAGTCAAGTATGGACTGGGGTTTTGCAATAGTAGATGCAATGTACATTTTGTACGTTGTGATGGTATGCAGGAGACCAATTCCGCCCTCCCTTTCCCCACCTCTGCAAGCAGCTGCCTGACTACGTCTTCAGTGGTTCAGTCTTACAATTAGATGAGCGAATGTTCAGGTACAGAATAACTTCAGGATAGTGATTTGATCAAAGATGTTTTTTGTTTTTTTACTGAGTCCAGCTATGTAAAGCAAGTTATTAGCTAACAGCAGAAGGCTCTGGGTCAAACGTGTATGCATTATTTCCTGGGCTTGATTGATTGGCCAGAGTTTGCTATGGTGGTTGTAGTGGACCTGAACTCATAGTAGCTAGGAATGGCTAAACACTAGCAATGAGTAATTAGGTTGGCTAGTGTTGGTGGGAGAGTTAATATTACTGCAGATCATATACAGGAGTACTTCTTCTTCCATGAAACAAACAAGTGAACTGCACATTTGTTTGTTTAGTTTGACTGTTAGCACATGAAAGGAAGTTCTAGTTGGTTCACATTCAGGATAAACAGTGAATCCACCTCCATAGATGAGAAACGGAATAGCTATGACATAAATAAATTCAACATTGCATGTGCTTACAACTATTAATGAGTTACTGTGTCCACTGTGCAGCCAGTTCTCTTTCCTCGATCTTCCAATGCTATTTCAATATTTTTTCACTGTGCAGTGGTTTTCTTTTCCTAAGGGAATTCTTCATTTTTAAAGGTAAACATAGATACATAGATACACATTGCAGATCTGGTCATGCATGGCTCGCGACTGTTCCCTCAAATTTATTATTATGACAAAAATACCTACATCTATTCAGTTATCCAAAATAAAGATCAAGAGCATATATTAAGGGTTACTTTCACATTTCTGGTATGCGAGACTAGTTCTCTCACTTCATGGGACCTAAAATTAGGGCATAAATAGTATGTTGGTTGTCTGTTAATTTAGCATCTGTTCACGTGAATATACTGCCAAAATTACGGATCTTTTGGTCGGCTATATAATCAATAAAATATTGGAGATTGGTGGGGAGTGGCAAGTTGGTATTCCATTGGCAGTGCTTGTAAAAGAGTGAAGATCTCTGATATGATGGCTCTAAGAATAGACCATAAAATTTAAAAATTTAAATTGTTAAATATGTAACTCGGGCATCTTGCTTTAGGATTGTGGTAAATGCTACTGTGAAGAGCACAAATATTACTACACATAAGTGATATCCAGTCTCACCACATGCCTCTCACCCAATACTAGTCGGGCCACTGATTATTAAGGTTTCCACTTCTCCCAACACAGTTCAGTTGTGAGGGTATAAGTGAGACACAGTTATAGAAAACCTGGCATCTGTGATGCATGTTGTTAGTGAATCCACTTGGATTTACATACAACTTTTGAATTCTTACCGAGTCATTGAAGTTTAAACATAACTCATTTTTATGCACTAGAAACAATGTCAGGTGACTGAATAGATATTGAGTGGAATCCGAACATCGCTATCCACCTCTGCACTAATATAACCTCCTCCGACTTTATCTTTGCTCCAAACTCCATTCAGAGCTAGATAAGTAGGATGGAATGACTAGAACACACGTAGAAATATTCTAGACTTTTTCCTTTCAGTGCAGGCATTAGAGATTTGGCAAGAATGATTAGGGATACTAATGAGTTAAGTAGTTGTCATACAAGTTAAATATATATCTCCCAGTTCCATTATATTATGTATTATTGCATTTATAAATTACAGATAAAATGTAGAGCCATTATTACGGGAAGAATTCTAAATAAATTCAAATTAGATCCTGAGGCGGCCATAAATAGGAAGATCATGGCATGGCACAGAGGCCCTTAGAGCTGCGTATCCTTTTAAAAAAATCAGTGACAGTGCTCAGATTGTGCTAATTAATATGACTTAATTTTCTTTACTGTTTTTAAGTAATCATATTATATGTCCATTGTGATGTAGGCATTTGAAATAGACCCATATCTAAGAGCAAACCAATGTGTCATATGAGATCAATATGTGTCCTTCACCTTACAAGATTTGTATTGTGACAAGAGGTAGTTATGGCTGTTAGTATATGAAGTAATCAGGAAAGGCTCTGTTCAGATAATTGCTGTAGTTTTAACCATGTGTCAGGTAATTACGAGAAGGGAGCAACCCAGCTCTTGCAGCTAATTAGTTATACTTTTGTTTTGTTGTGTATATAATGAATTTTTCGCCTTTTATGTAATCTTTTCTTATTCACGAAACTTGATATGTGATGAGCAGTAAATAATATTTTAACAGGTTAATTAGAGAGTTCTTCCTTGAAAGTTTATCCTTGAAATACGAATATCCACGAAATTTTATCCCATCGCTCAAAATACTTTCTCTCAACAATATATATATAAATGGTAGTATATATAATCATTGGAGAATGTGTGCTCTAGAGTTGATAGTTTATGCCAGAATGCCTAACTGAGTCCACTAGTTTACTCTAGTTATGATGAGTATAATTTGAACATAAATGGTTGATCGTAGATTGCCAATTGTATCACTACATATTAATAATTATAGGAGGGAAAAGTTTAATAATGTGAGAGAAAACAAACGTAGAAAACAATTATTATATATTATATATATATATACATATATATATATATTATATATTGTAGCGGTTCCATATCTGGCCCTACCGAATTGGACCACGTGACATTGTAGAGCTTTCTAGAGACTTAGAGTGAGGCATTATTTAGACTGTTATTGATTCTGTTGTTTGTCTTTCTCTGTCGTTAATTATCCAATAATACCTTTATAAGATAGCCGCCAAAGTAACGATACTTGTATCGGCTACAATATATATATAAGTATATTTATGGGGGACAAAACAGTACCCTACAAGATTTCTTATAATCATCTCATATGCTGCAGAACAATAATCAAATTTTAACGTCCATCACATAAACTTTCAACTTCCACAATTCTTCCCACCAACTTATTTTTTAGCCTAATTGTACCTAGACAGGCACATTAGGTAAAATTACTAAAACTAGCATAATAACATCGTCAGTTAGAACCATCAACTCTATTTAGGGAGGCGACTTACGCAGGTTTAAATCGCATGTAAACACTCTCAATCCAGATTAAAAACCTTGTAGCTAGCCCACTTCATCAATGGGTCCATGGATTTACTAATTGAAGTGGGTTGTAAAATGGCAATGTAAACAAGGCTGTAGATAACGTGAAATGGAGATGCAGACCTTTCACAAGAAACACAAACAAAATGGGAGTGCAGCAAAGGGTATAAGTAAGTCTTGGTAAGTAAGTATCCATTATAATTATATCTCTGTATTGTTGTCAAAATATGAACCGATACTTGTTCAGACCTGTAGTGGCTAGAATGAAGGAAGAGTACCTAAGCAAAGATTTTAATCAGCTAGACATGAGTACAGGTCTAGAATAACAAAATGGTGACAACGCGAGGTGATGGTGTGCGTTAGTGAGACAAGATGAATAAAGCACGTGCAGTGGGCACGATGAATACAGAGTTTAAATTCTAGAAAATCAATCTTTAATCACAACAAGACCGACACAACATTATTATTGTGGACCATTGCAATGCATTACATCAAATCAATAATATTTTGCGTTGTTGCTATCATATAATTAGTGTCATGGCCAATTTTGGCAGAATTATATTTGTCACAATTTGATTGTTAACATGTGCAGTTTGTGCAAGAACTCTAGTTTTCCACTCAGCTCTCTCTGTTATCAAATTGACATGTCCAACGCATTCTAATTTCTATGTGGAAAAAAAGGATTGTATTAAATTGAAAGGGAGATTATCTTAATTCCTTGAAAGCCCTTCCCAAATCCCTCTACCTAACATATACCCATTGTTGCTTTTGTGTGCTATAAACTGTCCAGAGATTTTTTTGGTCTAAGCACTAAGTGAAATCCTCTAGCATTGATTAGAGGAGCACAAGACAATATTCAGGCACTTTTAGTTCTTTCTCCTATGGAGCATAGGCTAGGCAGATAATGCTATTATTTTTATTGTTGAATTTTCTATACTACTGTATTTTTCAGGAATAATATATTCAATAGTCTGCAATTTAGGGCAAAAATAAAGTATACAAACAATATTTACCTAGCAATATGTCATGCAATGTCTACGACATAATTTACAGCAAAGAAATCCAACTAGGAACACCTACTTTTTCAGGAGTGAAGAAGTTCAGAGTAGTTCCCAGTAGTATAGCTTACTAAACAGAAAAGCTTCCAGAAAGAGAAAGTACAGGATAGTAAGAGAAAGCATGAGGTCTGAAACTTAAGTAAAAGCTCTTCACTAGTTGCTAAGGTAATCGCTCTTCATATATAGTTAAAGGAAGTTTCAATTGAAAGTCTAATACTAGGGTAAATGTGCCTGTATTTGTAACTCAATAATATGGTATATGAGGTTATTAACTAAGGTATAATCTCCAATTTGTAGCTTAATTCCATATACATAGAAGTTTGGAAACTTGGGTAAAAGCTCTCCTATATGTATAGAAATTCTTATATTAGGGTAATAGATCGTATGAATGCCTATATAGCTCAAAATTGAACAGGAGGTTTAAAACTAGGGTACTAAGTCTAGCTTAATTCTATAAACATATATAGAAAGGTCTGAAACTCGGTTACAAGCCCCCATATATTTAATACAAGAAGTTATGGGGGCGAGTTAAGTTTAGGTTTAGCTCTATTCTGTAGGTATAAGTCTGTTAAAAGCTCCCCCTTTATGGTAGCTATACATAGGATATCTTAAACTAAGTCAAAATATCCCGCTAATATTCGAGTTTTGAATCTACAATAAAATTCTCCCTGTACCAATATTAGAACCTAGAGTACAAGGAGCTTTGAACAAAAACATCCCCACTAAGTGGCTCATTTCTCTATACATACCAGCTAGTCTATATCATTATATGAGCAACTTGAAATGACAAGAGCTAGCAGAACTAACAAAAGTCTTCTTCCAAAATGGATGAGATTTGAGACTTTATTACTTAATGTGTAATGTGTAGATTTCAAAATCTCACCAGTGTCTGACTGCATTTGACTTCCCCACTAATCTTTCCACAGTGGGAAAGATTAATTTCACCACAAAGGTATCCAGTAATGTCTGTTACAAGTGACTGCTGTTTGTCAATCTAATCTCTGACTAAAGTAACTAGGACTAGCTACATTCGTTATCATTGTAGCTATATATTTATACAGCATCGAGGTTCCCACCAATAAGTGGATTTATTAACCTAGTTACTGACTTATTATATATATAAATTGAGCTACACATAGTGGAAGATTTTATCCTTGTTCAGACATCATATAATTGAATTGAACTAGATAAAAGGTTCAAAAACCTTATAAATTATTGTGGAGGGGGGCTTTTACCATAGTTTAGAATTTTGATATGGGGGTTATTATTATCATTGTAGTTGTTGTAGTTATTATTATTATTATTATTATTACTATTATCATGCAATTACTATTACACATGTATATGAAATTGAGCTACACATAGTGGAAGATTTTATCGTTGTTCAGACATCATATAATCGAATTGAACTAGATAAAATATTGTTTTATATATGGAGGGGGGCTTTTACCCTAGTTTGGAATTTTGATATGGGGGTTATTATTATCGTTGTAGTTGTTGTTTTGTTGTTGTTATTATTATTATTATTACTATACTGCAATTACTATTATTACTATAATTACTATTATTACACTATTATTACTATTATTACTATTATTACTATTATTACTCTTATTACTATTACGATTACTATTACTATTACTATTATTATTATTATTATTATTATTATTATTATTATTATTATTATTATTATTATTATTATTATTATTATTATTATTATTATTATTATTATTATTATTATTATTATTATTATTATTATTATTATTATTATTATTATTATTATTATTATTATTATTATTATTATTATTATTATTATTATTATTATTATTACTACTATTATTACTACTATTAATTATTATTATTATTATTATTATTATTATTATTATTATTATTATTATTATTATTATTATTATTATTATTATTATTATTATTATTATTATTAATATTATTGTTATTATTATTATTATTATTATTATTATTATTATTATTATTATTATTATTATTATTATTATTATTATTATTATTATTATTATTATTATTATTATTATTATTATTATTATCATCATCATTATTGTTGTTGTTGTTGTTGTTGTTATTGTTGTTATTTTTTATTGTTATTGTTAATGTTTATTATTCTTATTATTGTTGTTGTTTTTGTTGTTGTTCTTATTCTTCTTCTTCTTCTTCTTCTTCTTCTTCTTCTTATTATTATTATTATTATTATTATTATTGTTGTTATTGTTGTTGTTGTTGTTGTTGTTGTTGTTATTGTTATTGTTGTTGTGTTGTTGTTGTTGTTTTGTTATTTTTATTGTTATTGATATTATTGATATTATTGTTGTTGTTGTTCTTATTATTATTATTAGTAGTATTAGTAGTAGTAGTAGTAGTAGTTGTTGTTGTAGTAGTAGTAGTAGTAGTAGGAGTAGTAGTAGTAGTAGTAGTAGTAGTAGTAGTAGTAGTAGTAGTAGTAGTAGTAGTAGTAGTAGTAGTAATTATTTTGTTTTGGGTGAATTTTGCAACGCACAATGATGTAGTGGCAGGGAAGGAACAGGTCAGAATTATTATCGATAATCAAGTAGTAAAAATCATTTAAGACAACATAAGACATTAACTTGATATTGATCATATGTGTATGTCATAAAACAAGACATTTTACCTCATTTTCTGTCATTATATTTATTTATTTGTTTATTATGTTTTCCACTGGGTTGCAATGGTCGAGATGGATTCAGCATTTAGAAGATTAAATTATTATTAAGGCTATTGCTATTAACTAGTTAACTGTTTCATTTGTTGCTTTGCTTGATAGACTATTTATAAAGACTATAATAATAATAACAATAATCTACTTCTTATTTTTGTATTTTAGATTAGTGTTATACATGAATTGAGAGAACAAATTATCAACTTTTAATCTATTATTCAAGATTGCCATGTCTTGCTTTGTCAAAGAACAAACTAAAATATAAGCCTGGATATTAGCAGTTAATGATAAATATTCATAATTCAAGATAATATCAGATCACAATCAGAATACATATTTAAAATATTCTTGTTGTTATTGAATGGCCTAACATGCCAAAAAGGAGGGGAATTTCCCCTCAATAGGTTTTTTACGTGGTACATTTCCTGCATAAAAATCATTTATACTTTTACTGTAAGTATTCGGTTTATTAGAGATCAGCGGTAAAAGAAGGTTTCTTTCACTTCGGACTGGCTGCACTTCCGACATCTTCTCATCAATCCTACATGGGTTATCATATAAGTAAAGGGTTAATACCAATCATATTTCAGAATGCACCCCTATTGCAAAATGTCCGGAAATAGTAATCACAATGCACTCGTCCAGTATACACACACTTAAAATGAAAGGATTGTCATTTGCATTGGTATCGCATGTTTTATCAAAGAGCAAATAAGAAGGCCTTCCATGTGTATGCCATCAAACTAAAGGTCATTGTGTCTGAAGATTCATGAGTCCATTGCTCAAAGATGATGCTTCAACATTTCCTGTGGTTTCTGAAGCTACATGTCTGGAAGAGCAATATTAGCCATTGGCTTCTACAAAGAAAAGATGAAGGCATAGAAAGCACTATTAGACTAGGATGTTACATATACAGGGCCGGAGCAAGTGGTCAGGCTGGTCAGGCCAAGGCCTGACTAATATTTATGTCATTGTGGGCATATCGATGATTAAATTTTGCAGTTTTGTACAGTGGCTCACTAAATATGTTGTTGGATTTGCAAGTACTGCAGTGTTGTTGATAGGCAATCTCAATGCAGAATGCAATTGCAGTGTTGTGACAGGTTGCAACTGCATTAACTTCAGAAGTACAGATACAGGGTATATAAACAGAGCAACAGTTCTCTAGCAATGTAGTTGGTCTAGCTAGCTAGTTAGGCTGCAGGTCACAGTTATTACACAGCTATGTAGCTATACAATTCCAAACAGTAGCATTACGAAGGCGCAAGTGAGTGAAACTCTTGCCAATGCACACTCACGTAGTAATTTGAACACTTTCATTTGTTGCTCTGATTCTTATCAAACCACCTATCGAAGTGGATCAGAATAATGCGCATTACTGCACATTATTTCAATTCCAATTCAGTGTGGATGTGACCAATGCACATTAATGCACATAAGCTTGGCAGTGTTGGCAGGCATTAAGTAACTACATTGTGCAGTTGGAGAAGGAATGAATGAGTATGTTAAGCATTGCTTATTAGAGGTGACCACTTGTACAAGACTATATGGGCAGTGGCAGTTCATCACCATGATAGAGATAGGTTGGTTGAAAGAGGTTCGATCTCACTTCATAGCTTTCTTGTATGTTCAATATTGGGGTAGTGACGAGTAATATATTTCAGAATTAAATTATATCCCAATCACACTATTATGGAACCTTATAGCAATTGTGTAATATCACATAATAGAGTGCCTTCATTTTATGGTCTTGACTGGCAAATAAATATGTATTTAGTAGAACTTCTAGAAGACCATGACGCTCCAGCTAGAGTTCAGTCAATAACCATATGATATATGTATCATTTAAGCTAGCAAGTTATAACACTACTAGGAAATTTACTACTCCTCTAAATCTGTTAATAGTTGCAGGGAAGAATAACTTAAACGACCAAAGCCATTCCGTTAAATAAGTCAGGCTGAGTGAATATAATTACCTTGTTGTAGTTTCAATGAACTCCACAGTATGGAAACCCTATATAGATAATGTCAGACATCAACTACATAATTATAATTCATAACAAAATTATCGTATTTTTATCATTTTTTTATCCATTCCCAACTTCAATTTGGAAGACCTCCTTCAAATGATTCTCTATAAAAGTATGTGTTTTCTTGAACCAACTATAAAAAGCTACAACTATTCCAACAAAAGTCATGAAGAACTAATAAAGTTGATGTAGGCATACAAGACCTACATTATTTTAATGTCACTCAAGTTACTTTAAATTTAATAGTGTGATATAATCACACACTCTAAATGACCGTAAAAGACATACGGAATATAGAGTATAACAAAGTACCTCATTGCAATCTGCCAGCATACATTCTTCCTTATTAATATTCTTTTGAACAGTTTCTGCAATAAATAAATAATAAAGCAGGAATGTGAAATTGTAAACAGTTCACTACTTAAATATAAATAAATTTCTTATTTGATACGCTGCTAAGGAAATAGGAAATGGTTCTCCTCCTACTATATGGATACTATAGACCACATTTTGTCCAAAAGCCCAGGGACGCTATTACTCCACCCATCAAGTATCACCTTTTACTCCCAATAGTGTATGTCAATGGCTAGATATAATCGATTAAGATATCTAGCTTTTGTTTTAATAACTGGCCTGCTAGATAAAGACATGCCTAGTTAACCAGTCAATAAGGCTTTAGATATAGCTAGATATTATCCTGTTGACTTGCTTTATTGCAAGCATTCCTACTAGGACAGTTTCTCAGACTCTCCTCTACCAAACTTATAGATTTCAGATGGATAACTAATGCAGACCACCACAGAGTCAATTAATGGTAAAGAGCATTTTTCAATAAATTTTGAATTTGAAACCAACTTAACCGTGAGGGGTAGCTAATATCTAGGTTACAGTTACTGCATTTAGACAGTTAGATTTGTGTGAAAGTTATGGATCAGGAGATGACTGCACCCACTGCAAGCACTGGGAATATGCCAAAAATACATAAAATGAAGATGTGATGAAACTGATGATAATCGCTTCACAAAGGACCAAGCTGACCTAGTAATAGGAGATGAGGAACAGTCCCACAAACAACCATTGTTATCTGATCAAGATCTGGTGATCTATTAAGTAAATACAGGCACTCCATTAAACATACTAGAGTGTTCACTTGAATAGTACATGATTTTGTGCAATATGCACAGCTAAGCATTCAGGAAATTAATTCAATTGGTATATATGAATATATTATAACATTCACATGTATATCGTTTATGTATTTTATTAACTTACTTTGTTCTTCTAAGCCAGCTATTTCTGCTTTCTCCTCGAGGTGAGAAGTAGCCATGTATACAATCGCAATAAGGACCATAAAGACTATCCACACAACACTGACGAATGAAAACTAAAATAGAGAAGATACAAGAACCTGTTCAATGAAACATGCATGCTCACACTGTATTGGTTTTCCTGACTAAGATGCATCGATCACATACCATAACTCTATGCTCAGTGTGTACCAAAAACCAAATACATGATAATAGAACTCCGTACAAGTTGGTATATACAGGCCTGTGGCCAGCATATGGGCAATGAGGCAGTTAGGTAGTTTATTTAGGGATCCCCAGAAGATTGTTAAAATTTTATTTTTGGCTTATTTTTACTTCCCACCTATTCTCGCTCCAGTAATTGATCCAGTAATTGATCCAGACTCGCAGTGACTGGCAAAGGGAGAAAATATTATACTTCTAAGGATTTTATTGTTTCCCAGAAAAATAATGTTCAAGCAGTTTTCCCTTCAACCTTTCATTTGCTGTGAGGGAAAATATCTCGCACGAGCCTTAAGCTTTGCCAAATTCACACCCTAACAAATATGTAAATAATCTGGCTATCAAGACTGGAACATGTAAACAATGAGGGTAGCCATGAGTCTGTTTGACATCTCAAGCTTTGACTCAGAACTTGGCTCATATGGATCAGATTCTGCAAGATTCTATAGCTACCTACTGGAAATATGCTGGAAAAAATTATGCCACCTGATCTTTTTTTACCTCATCCATTGGTATAATTTCAATCAATATTGTCACTACTAGATGCTTGTTTGATAGCAGTATTAGCTGAAATGAACCATAATTAAAATTTCAAACATGTTTTGGGGGGGATAACTACATGCATGATGGAATTAGGAAGTACTTGCTGAGACAGCAACACAGGCACCGTGGACTGACATCTCTTCACCCAATGCAAGGATGCGGGATTCTCCATAGAATAATCAACTATTCAGTTTTACTGAGATGCTGGTATAGGTAGCTGGCTACACAAATAACACTCTAGTCTAAAGATCAAGAAAGCTTCTTATCAGAGAATTCTTAGTGCTTTTCAGTAAGAGTGAAAGTTTTAATGGTCAGCAGCCCTTGGAGGAAGATCTTGAAGCACACCTAACTTTCATCTTGAAAATTAAAATGGACCAGCTTAGTGTTTATTTACAGATTGTCAACTCATTGCAGAATTTCCTTGTTCTTCCTTTAATGGCCAAGACAGTGTTCGGATTCCCACACTTTGTACACTTCAAGAAGGGAAGGTTGAGCTAGATAACTTATAATAAGAGTGACCTCTAATGTATGGATTGAGATTGTTGTATGAGTTTTCAGCAATTGTGACAGCCATATTCCATAAAGACTCTCATGTTTTTGCAGTGCCCCACAAAAATTATAATGGAGGTAATAAGAAGATTATTTCGATCAGATCAACATATGTACATGTATTTATACATGGTGGAAAAACGAAATTAATGTATCCAACTTGTGGATATGCTGCAGCAGAGGGGCATTGCCTATAAATTATATGTCTCATTAGGTTTATGGCGCATTATTATTGAATATACTGCATTACTTCATATATTAAGCCATTTTCAACTTGGGACATTTATTAGATACAAGAACATGTCATGCTTTCTAGTTTGTTCTGATGCCATACCATAATGCCTTCTTTTTTCAGTGGTAAGATACACATCACATGCACTAAGACTCAGGTTGTCTATTCACACAAGTTGTTAACCCTATCATTGTAGAACTTCATATGAACCAATTACTGATAAGTAAGGTGAGCTTGATCTATGAGGCCAACCTAGAGCAGTATATCAATTGTTATAGGAATAGCTTCTCTTAGTAAGCATATACATTATTATAAGCAAGTGTAACATCAGCACAGGAACATAACTAGGTACTTTACCTCTCCCCTGCAGTTGCCTGTGATTTCATAATACATGGAATTGTCACGGATACACCCTGGAGAGGGTAGATCAGGAGCTCGAGGGGAGGAGTCATCGGGAGGCACAATGATGGTATCAACCTGAATCATACATTTTTATAATAATTATAATAAATTTCGTTCTTATCTCTAACATTATAATTGAATAAAGCTCTATAATATATACATGGACAGTTTATATACCTCCATTTTCCTCTTAGTATTCTTATATCCTTTTTCCTTAACAAATTCGTAATTGGTAACTTGCATGCTGACATTTGACTCCAAGCTGTCGTGACAAATTGGAAGCTAAAAAGGTTCAGGAAAAGAAGGAGTGAGGAAGAAAGTCAACGGCAAAATAGCTAAAACTTGATTATAAAGAAGATATCGTGGGGTGAAGAAGAATGTGAGGTGAAGGAGAAATGATATCAAGAGTAAAGCTATTCTTTGTATTGTAACTGCAGACACTACTGATCTTACTCCAACATCCAGAGGATTAGTTTGAACTTCCTCAATGGCAGGTAAAACAGACAGAACTTTGGAAGTGATATCTAAATTAATAGAAAATATCATATTAGGCATATTCTATCAAGAATTTAAACTGTCAAAGTATATTTCTCACCCTGATCATGAACTGTCAGATGCCTGACACGAACATTTGCGGTGTTCAGTAGGAGTAACTGGAAATAAAAGGATGTACTTAAGTACAACAGTGAAAAGGCCGCCCAAATGAGGGAACAACTTGAAAATATCATTATTCTGACTTGAAATCGCAAGAGCTTCTTAAAAAAACACGAGAATTGACGCGTTCAACTGAGCGTGCGCATATCAACTCCGACGCTAGCCCAGCATTTGGCCACACCCTAATATTTTCGGGGTGGATCTATAACTAAGCCTTTAGTCCATATGATATGGGGATCACTCTAAAAACAATGGAGGGGGCAAAATGCGGACGGTCGTATTTTTTTGCAGTCAAGTATGGACTCAATAGTAGATGCAACGTACGTTGTGATGCAAGGAAAGGTATGCAGGACCAATTCCCCCCTCCCTTTCCCCACCTCTGCAAGCAGTTGCCTGACAACGTCTTCAGTGGTTCAGTCTTACAATTAGATGAGCGAATGTTCAGGTACAGAATAACTTCAGGAGAGTGATTTGATCAAAGATGTTTCTCTTTTTTTTTACTGAGTCGAGGTAACTTTGCTATGTAAAGCAAGTTATTAGCTAACAGCAGAAGGCTCTGGGTCAAACGTGTATGCATGATTTCCTGGGCTTGATTGATTGGCCAGAGTTTGCTATGGTGGTTGTAGTGGACCTGAACTCATAGTAGCTAGGAATGGCTAAACACTAGCAATGAGTAACTAGGTTGGCTAGTGTTGGTGGGAGAGTTAATATTACTGCAGATCATATACAGGAGTACTTCTTCTTCCATGAAACGAACAAGTGAACTGCACATTTGTTGTTTAGTTTGACTGTTAGCACATGAAAGGAAGTTCTAGTTGGTTCACATTCAGGATAAACAGTGAAGCCACCTCCATAGCTAGATTATGATGAGAAACTGAGTAGCTATGACATAACTAAATTCAACATTGAATGTGCTTACAACTATTAATGAGTTACTGTGTCCACTGTGCAGCCAGTTCTCTTTCCTCGATCTTCCAATGCTATTTCAATATTTTTTCACTGTGCAGTGGTTTTCTTTTCCTAAGGGAATTCTTCATTTTTAAAGGTAAACATAGATACATAGATACACATTGCAGATCTGGTCATGCATGGCTCGCAACTGTTCCCTCAAATTTATTATTATGACAAAAATACCTACATCTATTCAGTTATCCAAAATAAAGATCAAGAGCATATATTAAGGGTTACTTTCACATTTCTGGTATGCGAGACTAGTTCTCTCACTTCATGGGACCTAAAATTAGGGCATAAATAGTATGTTGGTTGTCTGTTAATTTAGCATCTGTTCATGTAAATCTACTGCCAAAATTACGGATCTTTTGGTCTGCTGCTATAATTATAATGAATAAAATATTGGAGATTGGTGGGGAGTGGCAAGTTGGTATTCCATTGGCAGTGCATGTAAAAGAGTGAAGATCTCTGATATGATGGCTCTAAGAATAGACCATAAAATTTAAATTTAAATTGCTAAATATGTAACGCGGTCAACTTGCTTCAGGAATGTGGTAACTGCTACTGTGAAGAGCACAAATATTACTACACATAAGTGATATCCAGTCACCACATGCCTCTCACCCAATACTAGTCGGGCCACTGATTATTAAGGTTTCCACTTCTCCCAACACAGTTCAGTTGTGAGGGTATAAGTGAGACACAGTTATAGAAAACCTGGCATCTGTGATGCATGCTGTTAGTGAATCCACTTGGATTTACATACAACTTTTGAATTCTTACTGAGTCATTGAAGTTTAAACATAACGCACTAGAAACAATGTCAGGTGACTGAATAGATATTGAGTGGAATCCGCACATCGCTATCCACCTCTGCACTAATATAACCTCCTCCGACTTTATCTTTGCTCCAAACTCCATTCAGAGCTAGATAAGTAGGATGGAATGACTAGAACACACGTAGAAATATTCTAGACTTTTTCCTTTCAGTGCAGGCATTAGAGATTTGGCAAGAATGATTAGGGATACTAATGAGTTAAGTAGTTGTCATACAAGTTAAATATATATCTCCCAGTTCCATTATATTATGTATTATTGCATTTATAAATTACAGATAAAATGGAGACCCATTATTACGGGAAGAATTCTAAATAAATTCAAATTAGATCCTGAGGCAGCCATAAATAGGAAGATCATGGCATGGCACAGAGGCCCTTAGAGCTGCATAACCTTTTTAAAAAAAATCATTGACAGTGCTAAGATTGTGCTAATTAAATTATGACTTAATTTTCTTTACTGTTTTTAAGTAATCATATTATATGTCTATATACTTACATTATGATGTAGGCATTTGAAATAGACCCATATCTAAGAGCAAACCAATGTGACATATGAGATCAATATGTGTCCTTCACCTTACAAGATTTGTATTGTGACAAGAGGTAGTTATGGCTGTTAGTATATGAAGTAATCAGGAAAGGCTCTGTTCAGATAATTGCTGTAGTTTTAACCATGTGTCAGGTAATTACGAGAAGGGAGCAACCCAGCTCTTGCAGCTAATTAGTTGTACTTTTGTTTTGTTGTGTATATAATGAATTTTTCGCCTTTTATGTAATCTTTTCTTATTCACGAAACTTGATATGTGATGAGCAGTAAATAATATTTTAACAGGTTAATTAGAGAGTTCTTCCTTGAAAGTTTATCCTTGAAATACGAATATCCACGAAATTTTATCCCATCGCTCAAAATACTTTCTCTCAACAATATATATATAAATGGTAGTATATATAATCATTGGAGAATGTGTGCTCTAGAGTTGATAGTTTATGCCAGAATGCCTAACTGAGTCCACTAGTTTACTCTAGTTATGATGAGTATAATTTGAACATAAATGGTTGATCGTAGATTGCCAATTGTATCACTACATATTAATAATATAGGAGGGAAAAGTTTAATAATGTGAGAGAAAACAAACGTAGAAAACAATTGTTTAATATATATATATACATATATATATATATTATATATTGTAGCGGTTCCATATCTGGCCCTACCGAATTGGACCACGTGACATTGTAGAGCTTTCTAGAGACTTAGAGTGAGGCATTATTGAGACTGTTATTGATTCTGTTGTTTGTCTTTCTCTGTCGTTAATTATCCAATAATACCTTTATAAGATAGCCGCCAAAGTAACGATACTTGTATCGGCTACAATATATATATAAGTATATTTATGGGGGACAAAACAGTACCCTACAAGATTTCTTATAATCATCTCATAATTATGCTGCAGAACAATAATCAAATTTTAACGTCCATCACATAAACTTTCAACTTCCACAATTCTTCCCACCAACTTATTTTTGAGCCTAATTGTACCTAGACAAGCACATTAGGTAAAATTACTAAAACTAGCATAATAACATCGTCAGTTAGAACCACCAACTGTATTTAGGGAGGCTACTTACGCTGGTTTAAATCGCATGTAAACACTCTCAATCCAGATTAAAAACCTTGTAGCTAGCCCACTTCATCAATGGGTCCATGGATTTACTAATTGAAGTGGGTTGTAAAATGGCAATGTAAACAAGGCTGTAGATAACGTGAAATGGAGATGCAGACCTTTCACAAGAAACACAAACAAAATGGGAGTGCAGCAAAGGGTGTAAGTCTTGGTAAGGAAGTATCCATTATTCTCTGTATATTGTTGTCAAAATATGAACCGATACTTGTTCAGACCTGTAGTGGCTAGAATGAAGGAAGAGTACCTAAGCAAAGATTTTAATCAGCTAGACATGAGTACAGGTCTAGAATAACAAAATGGTGACAACATGAGGTAATGGTGTTGCGTAAGTGAGACAAGATGAATAAAGCACGTGTACACATGGGCACGATGAATACAGAGTTTAAATTCTAGAAAATTAATCTTTAATCACAACAAGACCGACACAACATTATTATTGTAGACCATTGCAATGCATTACATCAAATCAATAATATTTTGTGTTGTTGCTATCATATAGCTAATTAGTGTCATGGCCAATTTTGGCAGAATTATATTTGTCACAATTTGATTGTTAACATGTGCAGTTTGTGCAAGAACTCTAGTTTTCCACTCAGCTCTCTCTGTTATCAAATTGACATGTCCAATGCATTCTAATTTCTATGTGGAAAAAAAGGATTGTATTAAATTGAAAGGGAGATTATCTTAATTCCTTGAAAGCCCTTCCCAAATCCCTCTACCTAACATATACCCATTGTTGCTTTTGTGTGCTATAAACTGTCCAGAGATTTTTTTGGTCTAAGCACTAAGTGAAATCCTCTAGCATTGATTAGAGGAGCACAAGACAATATTCAGGCACTTTTAGTTCTTTCTCCTATGGAGCATAGGCTAGGCAGATAATGCTATTATTTTTATTGTTGAATTTTCTATACTACTGTATTTTTCAGGAATAATAATATTATATTCAATAGTCTGCAATTTAGGGCAAAAATAAAGTATACAAACAATATTTACCTAGCAATATGTCATGCAATGTCTACGACATAATTTACAGCAAAGAAATCCAACTAGGAACACCTACTTTTTCAGGAGTGAAGAAGTTCAGTAGTGTATAGCTTACTAAACAGAAAAGCTTCCAGAAAGAGAAAGTACAGGATAGTAAGAGAAAGCAAGAGGTCTGAAACTTAAGTAAAAGCTCTTCACTAGTTGCTAAAGTAATCGCTCTCCATATATAGCTCAATATTGTTAAGGAAGTTTCAATTGAAAGTCTAATACTAGGGTAAATGTGCCTGTATTTGTAACTCAAAATATGGTATATGAGGTTATTAACTAATGTATAATCTCCAATTTGTAGCTTAATTCCTTATACATAGAAGTTTGGAGACTTGGGTAAAAGCTCTCCTATATGTATATATAGAAATTCTTATATTAGGGTAATAGATCCTATGAATGCCTATATAGCCCAAAATTGAACAGGAGGTTTAAAACTAGGGTACTAAGTCTAGCTTAATTCTATAAACATAGGTCTGAAACTCGGTTACAAGCCCCCATATATTTAATACAAGAAGCAAGTTAAGTTTAGCTCTATTCTGTAGGTATAAGTCTGTTAAAAGCTCCCCCTTATTGTAGCTATACATAGGATATCTGAAACTAAGTCAAAATATCCCGCTAATATTCGAGTTTTGAAATTACAATAAAATTCTCCCTGTACCAATATTAGAACCTAGAGTACAAGGAGCTTTGAACAAAAACATCCCCACTAAGTGGCTCATTTCTCTATACATACCGGCTAGTCTATCATTATATGAGCAACTTGAAATGACAAGAGCTAGCAGAACTAACAAAAGTCTTCTTCCAAAATGGATGAGATTTGAGACTTTATTACTTAATGTGTAATGTGTAGATTTCAAAATCTCACCAGTGTCTGACTGCATTTGACTTCCCCACTAATCTTTCCACAGTGGGAAAGATAAATTTCACCACAAAGGTATCCAGTAATGTCTGTTACAAGTGACTGCTGTTTGTCAATCTAATCTCTGACTAAAGTAACTAGGACTAGCTACATTCGTTATCATTGTAGCTATATATTTATACAGCATCGAGGTTCCCACCTATAAGTGGATTTATTAACCTAGTTACTGACCTATTATATATATAAATTGAGCTACACATAGTGGAAGATTTTATCCTTGTTCAGACATCATATAATTGAATTGAACTAGATAAAAGGTTCAAAAACCTTAGAAATTATTGTGGAGTGGGGCTTTTACCATAGTTTAGAATTTTGATATGGGGGTTATTATTATCATTGTAGTTGTTGTTGTTATTATTATTATTATTATTACTATTATCATGCAATTACTATTACATGTATATGAAATTGAGCTACACATAGTGGAAGATTTTATCGTTGTTCAGACATCATATAATCGAATTGAACTAGATAAAATATTGTTTTATACATGGAGGGGGGCTTTTACCCTAGTTTGGAATTTTGATATGGGGGTTATTATTATCGTTGTAGTTGCTGTTTTGTTGTTGTTATTATTATTATTATTACTATACTGCAATTACTATTATTACTATAATTACTATTATTAATTACTATTATTACTATTATTACTATTATTACTATTATTACTATTATTACTCTTATTACTATTATTACTATTACTATTACTATTATTATTATTATTATTATTATTATTATTATTATTATTATTATTATTATTATTATTATTATTATTGATTATTATTATTATTATTATTATTATTATTATTATTATTATTATTATTATTATTATTATTATTATTATTATTATTTATTATTATTATTATTATTATTATTATTATTATTATTATTATTATTATTTATTATTACTATTATTACTATTTACTATTATTATTATTATTATTATTATTATTATTATTATTAATATTATTAGTATTGTTGTTGTTGTTGTTATTGTTGTTATTGTTATTGTTATTGTTTATTATTCTTATTATTGTTGTTGTTTTTGTTGTTGTTCTTCTTATTCTTATTCTTATTCTTATTATTATTATTATTATTATTATTATTATTATTATTATTATTATTATTATTATTATTATTATTATTGTTGTTATTGTTGTTGTTGTTTTGTTATTTTTATTGTTATTGATATTATTGATATTATTGTTGTTGTTGTTCTTCTTATTATTATTAGTAGTATTAGTAGTAGTAGTAATAGTAGTTGTTGTAGTAGTAGTAGTAGTAGTAGGAGTAGTAGTAGTAGTAGTAGTAGTAGTAGTAATTATTTTGTTTTGGGTGAATTTTGCAATGCACAATGATGTTGTGGCAAGGAAGGAACAGGTCAGAATTATGATCGATAATGAAGTAGTAAAAATCATTTAAGACAACATAAGACATTAACTAGATATTGATCATAATTATGTGTATGTCATAAACAAGACATTTTACCTCATTTTCTGTCATTATATTTATTTATTTGTTTATTATGTTTTCCACTGGGTTGCAATGGTCGAGATGGATTCAGCATTTAGAAGATTAAATTATTATTAAGGCTATTACTATTAAATAGTTATCTGTTTCATTTGTTGCTTTGCTTGATAGACTATTATAAAGAATATAATAATAATAACAATGATCTACTTCTTATTTTTGTATTTTAGATTAGTGTTATACATGAATTGAGAGAACAAATTATCAACTTTTTAAATCTATTATTTAAGATTGCCATGTCTTGCTTTGTCAAAGAACAAACTAAAATATAAGCCTGGATATTAACAGTTAATGATAAATATTCATAATTCAAGATAATATCAGATCACAATCAGAATACATATTTAAAATATTCTTGTTGTTATTGAATGGCCTAACATGCCAAAAAGGAGGGGAATTTCCCCTCAATAGGTTTTTTACGTGGTACATTTCCTGCATAAAAATCATTTATACTTTTACTGTAAGTATTCGGTTTATTAGAGATCAGCGGTAAAAGAAGGTTTCTTTCACTTCGGACTGGCTGCACTTCCGACATCTTCTCATCAATCCTACATGGGTTATCATATAAGTAAAGGGTTAATACCAATCATATTTCAGAATGCACCCCTATTGCAAAATGTCCTGAAATAGTAATCACAATGCACTCGTCCAGTATACACACACTTAAAATGAAAGGATTGTCATTTGCATTGGCATCGCATGTTTTATCAAAGAGCAAATAAGAAGGCCTTCCATGTGTGTGCCATCAAACTAAAGGTCATTGTGTCTGAAGATTCATGAGTCCATTGCTCAAAGATGATGCTTCAACATTTCCTGTGATTTCTGAAGCTACATGTCTGGAGAGCAATATTAGCCATTGGCTTCTACAAAGAAAAGATGAAGGCATAGAAGAGCCACTGTAGCAATAGCAACTATTAGACTAGGATGTTACATATACAGGGCCGGATCAAGTGGTCAGGCTGGTCAGGCCAAGGCCTGACTAATATTTATGTCATTGTGGGCATATTGATGATTAAATTTTGCATTGTACAGTGGCTCACTAAATATGTTGTTAGATTTGCAGTGTTGTTGATAGGCAACCTCAATGCAGAATGCAATTGCAGTGTTGGGACAGGTTGCAACTGCATTAACTTCAGAAGTACAGATACAGGGTATATAAACAGAGCAACAGTTCTCTAGCAATGTAGTTGGTCTAGCTAGCTAGTTAGGCCGAAGGTCACAGGTATTACACAGCTATGTAGCTATACAATTCCAAACAGTAGCATTACGAAGACACAAGCGAATGAAAGTCTTGCCAATGCACACTCACGTAGTAATTTGAACACTCTCATTTGTTGCTCTGATTCTTATCAAACCACCTATCGAAGTGGATCAGAATAATGCACATTACTGCACATTATTTCAATTCCAATTCAGTGTGGATGTGACCAATGCACATTAATGCACATAAGCTTGGCAGTGTTGGCAGGCATTAAGTAACTACATTGTGCAGTTGGAGAAGGAATGAATGAGTGTGTTAAGCATTGCTTATTAGAGGCGACCACTTGTACATGATTATATGGGCAGTGGCAGTTCATCACCATGATAGAGATAGGTTGGTTGAAAGAGGTTCGATCTCACTTCATAGCTTTCTTGTATGTTCAATATTGGGGTAGTGACGAGAGTAATATATTTCAGAATTAAATTATATCCCAATCACACTATTATGGAACCTTATAGCAATTGTGTAATATCACATAATAGAGTGCCTTCATTTTATGGTCTTGACTGGCAAATAAATATGTATTTAGTAGAACTTCTAGAAGACCATGACGCTCCAGCTAGAGTTCAGTCAATAACCATGTGATATATGTATCATTTAAGCTAGCAAGTTATAACACTACTAGGAAATTTACTACTCCTCTAAATCTGTTAATAGTTGCAGGGAAGAATAACTTAAACGACCAAAGCCATTCCGTTAAATAAGTCAGGCTGAGTGAATATAATTACCTTGTTGTAGTTTCAATGAACTCCACAGTATGGAAACCCTATATAGATAATGTCAGACATCAACTACATAATTATAATTCATAACAAAATTATCGTATTTTTATCATTTTTTTATCCATTCCCAACTTCAATCCCAACTTCAATTTGGAAGACCTCCTTCAAATGATTCTCTATAAAAGTATGTATTTTCCTAAACCAACTATAAAAAGCTACAACTATTCCAACAAAAGTCATGAAGAACTAATAAAGTTGATGTAGGCATACAAGACCCACATTATTTTAATGTCACTCAAGTTACTTTAAATTTAATAGTGTGATATAATCACACACTCTAAATGACCGTAAAAGACATACGGAATATAGAGTATAACAAAATACCTCATTGCAATCTGCCAGCATACATTCTTCCTTATTAATATTCTTTTGAACAGTTTCTGCAATAAAAAAATAATAAAAAAATAATAAAGCAGGAATGTGAAATTGTAAACAGTTCACTACTTAAGTATAAATAAATTTCTTATTTGATACGCTGCTAAGGAAATAGGAAATGGTTCTCCTACTATATGGATAACTATAGACCATATTTTGTCCAAAAGTCCAGGGACGCTATTACTCCACCCATCAAGTATCACCTTTTACTCCCAATAGTGTATGTCAATGGCTAGATATAATCGATTAAGATATCTAGCTTTTGTTTTAATAACTGGCCTGCTAGATAAAGACATGCCTAGTTAACCAGTCAATAAGGCTTTAGATATAGCTAGATATTATCCTGTTGACTTGCTTTATTGCAAGCATTCCTACTAGGACAGTTTCTCAGACTCTCCTCTACCAAACTTATAGATTTCAGATGGATAACTAATGCAGACCACCACAGAGTCAATTAATGGTAAAGAGCATTTTTCAATAAATTTTGAATTCGAAACCAACTTAACCGTGAGGGGTAATATCTAGTTGCATTTAGACAGTTCGATTTGTGTGAAAGTTATGGATCAGAAGATGCCTGCACCCACTGCAAGCACTGGGAATATGCCAAAAATACATAAAATGAAGACATGATGAAACTGATGATAATCGCTTCACAAAGGACCAAGCTGACCTAGTAGTAATAGGAGATGAGGAACAGTCCCACAAACAACCATTGTTATCTGATCAAGATCTGGTGATCTATTAAGTAAATACAGGCACTCCATGAAACATACTAGAGTGTTCACTTGAATAGTACATGACTTTGTGCAATATGCACAGCTAAGCATTCAGGAAATTAATTCAATTGGTATATATGAATATATTATAACATTCACATGTATAATATCATTTATGTATTTTATTAACTTACTTTGTTCTTCTAAGCCAGCTATTTCTGCTTTCTCCTCGAGGTGAGAAGTAGCCATGTATACAATCGCAATAAGGACCATAAAGACTATCCACACAACACTGACGAATGAAAACTAAAATAGAGAGATACAAGAACCTGTTCAATGAAACATGCATGCTCACACTGTATTGGTTTTCCTGACTAAGATGCATCGATCACAGACCATAACTCTATGCTCAGTGTGTACCAAAAACCAAATACATGATAATAGAACTCCGTACAAGTTGGTATATACAGGCCTGTGGCCAGCATATGGGCAATGAGGCAGTTAGGTAGTTTATTTAGGGATCCCCAGAAGATTGTTAAAATTGTATTTTTGGCTTATTTTTACTTCCCACCTATTCTCGCTCCAGTAATTGATCCAGTAATTGATCCAGACTCGCGGTGAGACTGGCAAAGGGAGAAAATATTATACTTCTAAGGATTTTATTGTTTCCCAGAAAATGTTCAAGCAGTTTTCCCTTCAACCTTTCATTTGCTGTGAGGGAAAATATCTCGCACGAGCCTTAAGCTTTGCCAAATTCACACCATAACAAATATATAAATAATCTGGCTATCAAGACTGGAACATGTAAACAATGAGGGTAGCCATGAGTCTGTTTGACATCTCAAGCTTTGACTCAGAACTTGGCTCATATGGATCAGATTCTGCAAGATTCTATAGCTACCTACTGGAAATATGCTGGAAAAAATTATGCCACCTGATCTTTTTTTACCTCATCCATTGGTATAATTTCAATCAATATTGTCACTACTAGATGCTTGTTTGAAACCATAATTAATATTTCAAACATGTTTTTGGGGGAATAACTACATGCCTGATGGAATTAGGAAGTACTTGCTGAGACAGCAACACAGGCACTGTGGACTGACATCTCTTCACCCAATGCAAGGATGCGGGATTCTATAGAATAATCAACTATTCAGTTTTACTGAGATGCTGGTATAGATAGCTGGCTACACAAATAACACTCTAGTCTAAAGATCAAGAAAGATTCTTATCAGAGAATTCTTAGTGCTTTTCAGTAAGAGTGAAAGTTTTAATGGTCAGCAGCCCTTGGAGGAAGATCTTGAAGCACACCTAACTTTCATCTTGAAAATTAAAATGGACCAGCTTAGTGTTTATTTACAGATTGTCAACTCATTGCAGAATTTCCTTGTTCTTCCTTTAATGGCCAAGACAGTGTTCGGATTCCCACACTTTGTACACTTCAAGAAGGGAAGGTTGAGCTAGATAACTTATAATAAGAGTGACCTCTAATGTATGGATTGAGATTGTTGTATGAGTTTTCAGCAATTGTGACAGCCATATTCCATAAAGACTCTCATGTTTTTGCAGTGCCCCACAAAAATTATAATGGAGGTAATAAGAAGATTATTTCGATCAGATCAACATATGTACATGTATTTATACTTGGTGGAAAAACGAAATTAATTTATCCAACTTGTGGATATGCTGCATCAGAGGGGCATTGCCTATAAATTATATGTCTCATTAGGTTTAAGGTGTCTCATGCGCATTATTATTGAATATACTGCATTACTTCATATATTAAGCCATTTTCAACTTGGAACATTTATTACATACAAGAATATGTCATGCTTTCTAGTTTGTTGTGATGCCATCCTTCTTTTTTCAGTGGTAAGATACACATCACATGCACTAAGACTCAGGTTGTCTATTCACACAAGTTGTTAACCCTATCATTGTAGAACTTCATATGAACCAATTACTGATAAATAAGGTGAGCTTGATCTATGAGGCCAACCTAGAGCAGTATATCAATTGTTATAGGAATAGCTTCTCTTAGTAAGCATATACATATTATAAGCAAGTGTAACATCAGCACAGGAACATAACTAGGTACTTTACCTCTCCCCTGCAGTTGCCTGTGATTTCATAATACATGGAATTGTCACGGATACACCCTGGAGAGGGTAGATCAGGAGCTCGAGGGGAGGAGTCATCAGGAGGCACAATGATGGTATGAACCTGAATCATACAATTTTATAATATAATAAATTTCGTTCTTATCTCTAATAATTTATTATAATTGAATAAAGCTCTATAATATAAATACATGAACAGTATATATACCTCCATTTTCCTCTTAGTCTTCTTATATCCTTTTTCCTTAACAAATTCGTAATTGGTAACTTGCATGCTGACATTTGACTCCAAGCTGTCGTGACAAATTGGAAGCTAAAAAGGTTCAGGAGTGAGGAAGAAAGTCAACGGCAAAATAGCGAAAACTTGATTATAGAGAAGATATCGTGGGGTGAAGAAGAATGTGAGGTGAAGGAGAAATGATATCAAAAGTAAAGCTATTCTTTGTATTATAACTGCAGACACTACTGATCTTACTCCAACTTCCAGAGGATTAGTTTGAACTTCCTCAATGGCAGGTAAAACAGAAAGAACTTTGGAAGTGATATCTAAATTAATAGAAAATATCATATTAGGCATATTCTATCAAGAATTTAAACTGTCAAAGTATATTTCTCACCCTGATCATGAACTGTCAGATGCCTGACATGAACATTTGCGGTGTTCAGTAGGAGTAACTGGAAATAAAAGGATGTACTTAAGTACAACAGTGAAAAGGCCGCCCAAATGAGGGAACAACTTGAAAATATCATTATTCTGACTTGAAATCGCAAGAGCTATATATATATTAGTCTTCGAGAATTGACGCGTTCAACTGAGCGTGCGCATATCACCTGCCCAGCATTTGGCCACACCCTAATATTTTCGGGGTGGATCCATAACTAAGCCTTTAGATGGGGATCACTCTAAAAACGATGGAGGAAGGGGCAAAATGCGGACGGTCGTATTTTTTGGCAGTCAAGTATGGACTGGGGTTTTGCAATAGTAGATGCAACGTACATTTTGTACGTTGTGATGCAAGGAATGGTATGCAGGACCAATTCCGCCCTCCCTTTCCCCACCTCTGCAAGCAGCTGCCTGACTACGTGTTCAGTGCTTCAGTCTTACAATTAGATGAGCGAATGTTCAGGTACAGAATAACTTCAGGAGAGTGATTTGATCAAAGATGTTTCTCTTTTTTTTTACTGAGTCCAGCTATGTAAAGCAAGTTATTAGCTAACAGCAGAAGGCTCTAGGTCAAACGTGTATGCATGATTTCCTGGGCTTGATTGATTTGCCAGAGTTTGCTATGGTGGTTGTAGTGGACCTGAACTCATAGTAGCTAGGAATGGCTAAACACTAGCAATGAGTAACTATGTTGGCTAGTGTTGGTGGGAGAGTTAATATTACTGCAGATCATATACAGGAGTACTTCTTCTTCCAAGAAACGAACAAGTGAACTGCACATTTGTTTGTTTAGTTTGACTGTTAGCACATGAAAGGAAGTTCTAGTTGGTTCACATTCAGGATAAACAGTGAAGCCACCTCCATAGCTAGATTATGATGAGAAACTGAGTAGCTATGACATAAATAAATTCAACATTGCATGTGCTTACAACTATTAATGAGTTACTGTGTCCACTGTGCAGCCAGTTCTCTTTCCTCGATCTTCCAATTCTATCTCAATATTTTTTCACTGTGCAGTGGTTTTCTTTTCCTAAGAGAATTCTTCATTTTTAAAGGTAAACATAGATACATAGATACACATTGCAGATCTGGTCATGCATGGCTCGCAACTGTTCCCTCAAATTTATTATTATGACAAAAATACCTACATCTATTCAGTTATCCAAAATAAAGATCAAGAGCATATATTAAGGGTTACTTTCACATATCTGGTATGCGAGACTAGTTCTCTCACTTCATGGGACCTAAAATTAGGGCATAAATAGTATGTTGGTTGTCTGTTAATTTAGCATCTGTTCATGTAAATCTACTGCCAAAATTACGGATCTTTTGGTCTGCTGCTATATAATGAATAAAATATTGGAGATTGGTGGGGAGTGGCAAGTAGGTATTCCATTGGCAGTGCATGTAAAAGAGTGAAGATCTCTGATATGATGGCTCTAAGAATAGACCATAAAATTTAAATTTAAATTGCTAAAATATGTAACTCGGGCATCTTGTTTCAGGAATGTGGTAACTGCTACTGTGAAGAGCACAAATATTACTACACATAAGTGATATCCAGTCACCACATGCCTCTCACCCAATACTAGTCGGGCCACTGATTATTAAGGTTTCCACTTCTCCCAACACAGTTCAGTTGTGAGGGTATAAGTGAGACACAGTTATAGAAAACCTGGCATCTGTGATGCATGTTGTTAGTGAATCCACTTGGATTTACATACAACTTTTGAATTCTTACTGAGTCATTGAAGTTTAAACATAACACATTTTTATGCACTAGAAACAATGTCAGGTGACTTAATAGATATTGAGTGGAATCCGCACATCCTATATATAAGCTATCCACCTCTGCACTAATATAACCTCCTCCGACTTTATCTTTGCTCCAAACTCCATTCAGAGCTAGATAAGTAGGATGGAATGACTAGAACACACGTAGATATATTCTAGACTTTTTCCTTTCAGTGCAGGCATTAGAGATTTGGCAAGAACGATTAGGGATACTAATGAGTTAAGTAGTTGTCATACAAGTTAAATATATATCTCCCAGTTCCATTATATTATGTATTATTGCATTTATAAATTGCATTTATAAATTACAGATAAAATGGAGAGCCATTATTACGGGAAGAATTCTAAATAAATTCAAATTAGATCCTGAGGCAGCCATAAATAGGAAGATCATGGCATGGCACAGAGGCCCTTAGAGCTGCATTAACCTTTAAAAAAAATCAGTGACAGTGCTCAGATTGTGCTAATTAATATGACTTAATTTTCTTTACTGTTTTTAAGTAATCATATTATATGTCTATATACTTACATTGTGATGTAGGCATTTGAAATAGACCCATATCTAAGAGCAAACCAATGCGACATATGAGATCAATATGTGTCCTGCACCTTACAAGATTTGTATTGTGACAAGAGGTAGTTATGGCAGCTATATTGTTAGTATATGAAGTAATCAGGAAAGGCTCTGTTCAGATAATTGCTATAGTTTTAACCATGTGTCGGGTAATTCCGAGAAGGGAGCAACCCAACTCTTGCAGCTAATTAGTTATACTTTTGTTTTGTTGTGTATATAATGAATTTTTCGCCATTTATGTAATTTTTCTTATTCACGAAACTTGATACGTGATGAGCAGTAAATAATATTTTAACAGGTTAATTAGAGAGTTCTTCCTTGAAAGTTTATCCTTGAAATACGAATATCCACGAAATTTTATCCCCTCGCTCAAAATACTTTCTCTCAACAATATATATATAAATTGTAGTAGCTATATATAATCATTGGAGAATGTGTGCTCTAGAGTTAATAGTTTATGCAAGAATGCATAACTGAGTCCACTAGTTTACTCTAGTTATGATGAGTATAATTTGAACATAAATGGTTGATCGTAGATAGCCAATTGTATCATACATAATTATTACTAATTATAGGAGGGAAAAGTTTAATAATGTGAGAGAAAACAAACGTAGAAAACAATTATTATATATAATATAATTATATATATACATATATATATATATTATATATTGTAGCGGTTCCATATCTGGCCCTACCGAATTGGACCACGTGACATTGTAGAGCTTTCTAGAGACTTAGAGCGAGGCATTATTGAGACTGTTATTGATTCTGTTGTTTGTCTTTCTCTGTCGTTAATTATCCAATAATACCTTTATAAGATAGCCGCCCAAGTAACGATACTTGTATTGGCTACAATATAATATATATAAGTATATTTATGGGGGACAAAACAGTACCCTACAAGATTTCTTATAATCATCTCATATGCTGCAGAACAATAATCAAATTTTAACGCCCATCACATAAACTTTCAACTTCCACAATTCTTCCCACCAACTTATTTTTGAGCCTAATTGTACCTAGACAAGCACATTAGGTAAAATTACTAAAACTAGCATAATAACATCGTCAGTTAGAACCACCAACTGTATTTAGGGAGGCTACTTACGCTGGTTTAAATCGCATGTAAACACTCTCAATCCAGATTAAAAACCTTGTAGCTAGCCCGCTTCATCAATGGGTCCATGGATTTACTAATTGAAGTGGGTTGTAAAATGGCAATGTAAACAAGGCTGTAGATAACGTGAAATGGAGATACAGACCTTTCACAAGAAACACAAACAAAATGGGAGTGCAGCAAAGGGTATATATAAGTCTTGGTAAGGAAGTATCCATTATAATTATATCTCTGTATATTGTTGTCAAAATATGAACCAATACTTGGTTCAGACCTGTAGTGGCTAGAATGAAGGAAGAGTACCTAAGCAAAGATTTTAATCAGCTAGACATGAGTACAGGTCTAGAATAACAAAATGGTGACAACACGAGGTGATGGTGTGCGTTAGTGAGACAAGAATAAAGCACGTGCAGTGGGCACGATGAATACAGAGTTTAAATTCTAGAAAATCAATCTTTAATCACAACAAGACCGACACAACATTATTATTGTGGACCATTGCAATGCATGACATCAAATCAATAATATTTTGTGTTGTTGCTATCATATAATTAGTGTCATGGCCAATTTTGGCAGAATTATATTTGTCACAATTTGATTGTTAACATGTGCAGTTTGTGCAAGAACTCTAGTTTTCCACTCAGCTCTCTCTGTTATAAAATTGACCTGTCCAACGCATTCTAATTTCTATGTGGAAAAAAAGGATTGTATTAAATTGAAAGGGAGAGGTGAGAGTTTATCTTAATTCCTTGAAAGCCCTTCCCAAATCCCTCTACCTAACATATATATACCCATTGTTGCTTTTGTGTGCTATAAACTGTCCAGAGATTTTTTTGGTCTAAGCACTAAGTGAAATCCTCTAGCATTGATTAGAGGAGCACAAGACAATATTCAGGCACTTATATTAGTTCTTTCTCCTATGGAGCATAGGCTAGGCAGATAATGCTATTATTTTTATTGTTGAATTTATATACTATACTACTGTATTTTTCAGGAATAATATATTCAATAGTCTGCAATTTGGGGCAAAAATAAAGTATACAAACAATATTTACCTAGCAATATGTCATGCAATGTCTACGACATAATTTACTGCAAAGAAATCCAACTATATAGGAACACCTACTTTTTCAGGAGTGAAGAAGTTCAGATTAGTTCCCAGTAGTATAGCTTACTAAACAGAAAAGCTTCCAGAAAGAGAAAGTACAGGATAGTAAGAGGAAGTGAAACTTAAGTAAAAGCTCTTCACTAGTTGCTAAGGTAATCGCTCTCCATATATAGCTCAATATTGTTAAGGAAGTTTCAATTGAAAGTCTAATACTAGGGTTGTATTTGTAACTCAATAATATGGTATATATTAACTAAGGTATAATCTCCAATTTGTAGCTTAATTCCATATACATAGAAGTTTGGAAACTTGGGTATAAGCTCTCCTCTATGTATAGAAATTCTTATATTAGGGTAATAGATCCCTTATAATTGTATGAATGCTCAAAATTGAACAGGAGGTTTAAAACTAGGGTACTAAGTCTAGCTTAATTCTATAAACATAGAAAGGTCTGAAACTCGGTTACAAGCCCCCATATATTTAATACAAGAAGTTAAGGGGGCAAGTTAAGTTCCCATTATGTAGCTCTATTCTGTAGGTATAAGTCTGTTAAAAGCTCTCCCTTATGGTAGCTCAATACACTATACATAGGATATCTGAAACTAAGCCCGCTAATATTCGAGTTTTGAAACTACAATAAAATTCTCCCTGTACCAATATTAGAACCTAGAGTACAAGGAGCTTTGAACAAAAACATCCCCACTAAGTGGCTCATTTCTCTATATAGTCTATCATTATATGAGCAACTTGAAATGACAAGAGCAACAAAAGTGTTCTTCCAAAATGGATGAGATTTGATTATTACTTAATGTGTAATGTGTAGATTGTCAAAATCTCAACAGTGTCTGACTGTATTTGACTTCCCCACCAATCTTTCCACAGTGGGAAAGATAAATTTCACCACAAAGGTATCCAGTAATGTCTGTTACAAGTGACTGCTGTTTGACAATCTAATCTCTGACTAAAGTAACTAGGACTAGCTACATTCATTATCATTGTAGCTATATATTTATACAGCATCAAGGTTCCCACCTATAAGTGACATAGTTACTGACCTATATATATATATATGAAATTGAGCTACACATAGTGGAAGATTTTATCCTTGTTCAGACATCATATAATCGAATTGAACTAGATAAAAGGTTCAAAAACCTAATAAATTATTGTGGAGGGGGGCTTTTACCATAGTTTAGAATTTTGATATGGAGGTTATTATTATCGTTGTAGTTGTTGTTATTATTATTATTATTATTACTATTATCATGCAATTACTATTACATGTATATGAAATTGAGCTACACATAGTGGAAGATTTTATCGTTGTTCAGACATCAAATAATCGAATTGAACTAGATAAAAGGGTCAAAACCCTTATAAAATATTGTTTTATATATGGAGTGGGGCTTTTGTTAGACTATTGCAGACATAATGGAGCAGTTGATAAATAATAGAATTTATTATTGATAATCAAATACACAAGACAATTGACTTAGCTTGATAATCCAAAGAGAGACTTTTACGAAGAAGGCTGCTCTTAAATAAGCTGGCCTCTCCGGAGGACAATCTAACAGCTTTTACCCTAGTTTAGAATTTTTATATGGGGGTTATTATTATCGTTGTAGTTGTTGTTTTGTTGTTGTTATTATTATTATTATTACTATACTGCAATTACTATGATTACTGTAATTACTATTATTACTCTTATTACTATTATTACTATTACTACTACTATTATTATTATTATTATTATTATTATTATTATTATTATTATTATTATTATTATTATTATTATTATTATTGTTATTATGATTATTATTGTTGTTATTGTTATTTTTATTTTTATTTTTTATTGTTATTATTCTTATTATTGTTGTTGTTTTTGTTCTTCTTCTTCTTCTTCTTATTATTATTATTATTATTGTTGTGGTTGTATTATTGTTGTGGTTGTTGTTGTTTGCTATTGTTATTGTTATTTTTATTGTTATTGATATTATTGATATTATTGTTGTTGTTGTTCTTCTTATTATTATTATTATTATTAGTAGTAGTAGTAGTAGTAGTAGTAGTAGTAGTAGTAGTAGTAGTAGTAGTAATTATTTTGTTTTGGGTGAATTTTGCAATGCATAATGATATAGTGGCAGGGAAGGAACAGGTCAGAATTATGATCGATAATCAAGTAGTAAAAATCATTTAAGACAACATAAGACATTAACTTGATATTGATCATATGTGTATGTCATAAAACAACTCATTTTCTGTCATTATATTTATTTATTTGTTTATTATGTTTTCCACTGGGTTACAATGGTCGAGATGGATTCAGCATTTAGAAGATTAAATTATTATTAAGGCTATTACTGTTAACTAGTTAACTGTTTCATTTGTTGCTTTGCTTGATAGACTATTATAAAGAATATAATAATAATAACAATAATCTACTTCTTATTTTTGTATTTTAGATTAGTGTTTTACATGAGAACAAATTATCAACTTTTTAATCTATTATTTAAGATTGCTTTGTCAAAGAACAAACTAAAATATAAGCCTGGATATTAACAGTTAATGATAAATATTCATAATTCAAGATAATATCAGATCACAATCAGAATACATATTTAAAATATTCTTGTTGTTATTGAATGGCCTAACATGCCAAAAAGGAGGGGAATTTCCCCTCAATAGGTTTTTTACGTGGTACATTTCCTGCATAAAAATCATTTATACTTTTACTGTAAGTATTCGGTTTATTAGAGATCAGCGGTAAAAGAAGGTTTTTTTCACTTCGGACTGGCTGCACTTCCGACATCTTCTCATCAATCCTACATGGGTTATCATATAAGTAAAGGGTTAATACCAATCATATTTCAGAATGCACCCCTATTGCAAAATGTCCCAAAATAGTAATCACAATGCACTCGTCCAGTATACAAGCACTTAAAATGAAAGGATTGTCATTTGCATTGGTATCGCATGTTTTATCAAAGAGCAAATAAGAAGGCCTTCCATGTGTGTGCCATCAAACTAAAGGTCATTGTGTCTGAAGATTCATGAGTCCATTGCTCAAATATGATGCTTCAACATTTCCTGTGGTTTCTGAAGCTACATGTCTGGAAGAGCAATATTGATGTTGAATAGCCATTGGCTTCTACAAAGAAAAGATGAAGGCATAGAAGAACCACTGTAGCAATAGCAACTATTAGACTAGGATGTTACATATACAGGGCCAGAGCAAGTGGTCAGGCTGGTCAGGCCAAGGCCTTACTAATATTTATGTCATTGTCGGCATATCGATGATTAAATTTTGCAGTTTTGTACAGTGGCTCACTAAATATGTTGTTGGGTTTGCAAGTACTGCAGTGTTGTTGATAGGCAACCTCAATGCAGAATGCAATTGCAGTGTTGTGACAGGTTGCAACTGCTTTAACTTCAGAAGTCCAGATACAGGCTATATAAACAGAGCAACAGTTCTCTAGCAATGTAGTTGGTCTAACTAGCTAGTTAGGCTGCATTATTACACAGCTATGTAGCTATAAAATTCCAAACAGTAGCATTACGAAGATGCAAGTGAATGAAAGTCTTGCCAATGCACACTCACGTAGTAATTTGAACACTTTAATTTGTTGCTCTGATTCTTATTAAAACACCTATCGAAGTGGATCAGAATAATGCGCATTACTGCACATTATTTCAATTCCAATTTAGTGTGGATGTGACCAATGCACATTAATGCACATAAGCTTGGCAGTGTATGGGCAGACATTAAGTAACTACATTGTGCAGTTGGAGAAGGAATGAATGAGTGTGTTAAGCATTGCTTATTAGAGGCGACCACTTGTACAAGACTAGATGGGCAGTAGCAGTTAATCCCACCATGATAGAGATAGGTTGGTTGAAAGAGGTTGGATCTCACTTCATAGCTTTCTTGTATGTTCAATATTGGGGTAGTGACAAGAGTAATATATTTCAGAATTAAATTATATCCCAATCACACTATTATGGAACCTTATAGCAATTGTGCTGACATAAAAATATTAAAGAGTGCCTTCATCTTATGGTCTTGACTGGCACATCTGCCAAATAAAAATGTATTTGGTAGAAAGTTTACAAGACCATGACGCTCCAGCTAGAGTTCAATCAATAACCATGTGATATATGTATCATTTAAGCTAGCAAGTTATAACACTACTAGAAAATTTACTACTCCTCTAAATCTCTTAATAGTTGCAGGGAAGAATAACTTAAACATTCCTTTAAATAAGTCAGGATGAGTGAATGGAAAATATAATCACCTTGTTGTAGTTTCAATGAACTCCACATGGAAACCCTATATAGATAATGTCAGACATCAACTACATAATTATAATTCATAACAAAATTATCGTATCTTTATCATTTTTTTATCATTCAATTTGGAAGGCCCCTTCAAATGATTCTCTATAAAAGTATGTGTTTTCTTAAACCAACTATAAAAAGCTACAACTATTCCAACAAAAGTCATGAAGAGCTAATAAAGTTGATGTAGGCATGCAAGACCTACATTATTTTAATGTCACTCAAGTTACTTTAAATTTATATAGTGTGATATAGTCACACACTTTAAATGACCTTAAGAGACATATGGACTACTAGAGTATAACAAAATACCTCATTGCAATCTGCCAGCATACATTCTTCCTTATTTACTCCCAATAGTGTATGTCAATGGCTAGATATATCAGTGAATTATCCATTAAGATATCTAACTTTTGTTTTAATAACTGACCCGCTAGATAAAGACATGCCTAGTTAACTAGTCAATAAGGCTTTAGATATAGCTAGATATTAACCTGCTGACTTGCTTTATTGCAAACATTCCTACTAGGACAGTTTCTCAGACTCTCCTCTACCAAACTTATAGATTTCAGATGGATAACTAATGCAGACCATCACAGAGTCAATTAATTGTTAAGTAAAGAGTATTTTTCAATAAATTTTGAATTATTTTGAAACCAACTCCATGAAGGGTAATATCTAGGTCACAGTTACTGCATTTAAAGAGTGAAAATCAGTTAGATTTATGGATCAGAAGATGACTGCACCCACTGCAAGCACTGGGAATAGACATGATGAAACTGATGATGATAATCCCTTCACAAAGGACCAAGCTGACCTAGTAGTAATAGGAGATGAGGAACAGTCCCACAAACAACCATTGTTATCTGAACAAGATCTGGTGATCTATTAAGTAAATACAGGCACTCCATGAAACATACTAGAGTGTTCACTCGAATAGTACATGACCTTATACAATATGCAAAGCTAAGCAGCTCAGGAAATTAATTCAATTGGCCATTCACATGTGTATCGTTTATGTATTTTATTAACTTACTTTGTTCTTCTAAGCCAGCTATTTCTGCTTTCTCCTCGAGGTTAGAAGTAGCCATGTATACAATCGCAATAAGGACCATAAAGACTATCCACACAACACTGACGAATGAAAACTAAAATAGAGAGATACAAGAACCTGTTCAATGAAACATGCTGTATTGGTTTTCCTGACTAAGATGCATCGATCACAGACCATAACTCTATGCTCAGTGTGTACCAAAAACCAAATACATGATAATAGAACTCCGTACAAGTTGGTATATACAGGCCTGTGGCCAGCATATGGGCAATGAGGCAGTTAGGTAGTTTATTTAGGGATCCCCAGAAGATTGTTAAAATTGTATTTTTGGCTTATTTTTACTTCCCACCTATTCTCGCTCCAGTAATTGATCCAGTAATTGATCCAGACTCGCAGTGACTGGCAAAGGGAGAAAATATTATACTTCTAAGGATTTTATTGTTTCCCAGAAAAATAATGTTCAAGCAGTTTTCCCTTCAACCTTTCATTTGCTGTGAGGGAAAATATCTCGCACGAGCCTTAAGCTTTGCCAAATTCACACCATAACAAATATGTAAATAATCTGGCTATCAAGACTGGAACATGTAAACAATGAGGGTAGCCATGAGTCTGTTTGACATCTCAAGCTTTGACTCAGAACTTGGCTCATATGGATCAGATTCTGCAAGATTCTATAGCTACCTACTGGAAATAGCTACCTACTGGAAATACGCTGGAAAAAATTATGCCACCTGATCTTTTTTTACCTCATCCATTGGTATAATTTCAATCAATATTGTCACTACTAGATGCTTGTTTGATAGCAGTATTAGCTGAAATGAACCATAATTAAAATTTCAAACATGTTTTGGGGGGGATAACTACATGCATGATGGAATTAGGAAGTACTTGCTGAGACAGCAACACAGGCACCGTGGACTGACATCTCTTCACCCAATGCAAGGATGCGGGATTCTCCATAGAATAATCAACTATTCAGTTTTACTGAGATGCTGGTATAGGTAGCTGGCTACACAAATAACACTCTAGTCTAAAGATCAAGAAAGCTTCTTATCAGAGAATTCTTAGTGCTTTTCAGTAAGAGTGAAAGTTTTAATGGTCAGCAGCCCTTGGAGGAAGATCTTGAAGCACACCTAACTTTCATCTTGAAAATTAAAATGGACCAGCTTAGTGTTTATTTACAGATTGTCAACTCATTGCAGAATTTCCTTGTTCTTCCTTTAATGGCCAAGACAGTGTTTGGATTCCCACACTTTGTACACTTCAAGAAGGGAAGGTTGAGCTAGATAACTTATAATAAGAGTGACCTCTAATGTATGGATTGAGATTGTTGTATGAGTTTTCAGCAATTGTGACAGCCATATTCCATAAAGACTCTCATGTTTTTGCAGTGCCCCACAAAAATTATAATGGAGGTAATAAGAAGATTATTTCGATCAGATCAACATAATTATGTACATGTATTTATACATGGTGGAAAAACGAAATTAATTTATCCAACTTGTGGATATGCTGCAGCAGAGGGGCATTGCCTATAAATTATATGTCTCATTAGGTTTATGGTGTCTCATGCGCATTATTATTGAATATACTGCATTACTTCATATTATATTAAGCCATTTTCAACTTGGTACATTTATTAGATACAAGAACATGTCATGCTTTCTAGTTTGTTCTGATGCCATACCATAATGCCTTCTTTTTTCAGTGGTAAGATACACATCACATGCACTAAGACTCAGGTTGTCTATTCACACAAGTTGTTAACCCTATCATTGTAGAACTTCATATGAACCAATTACTGATAAGTAAGGTGAGCTTGATCTATGAGGCCAACCTAGAGCAGTATATCAATTGTTATAGGAATAGCTTCTCTTAGTAAGCATATACATATTATAAGCAAGTGTAACATCAGCACAGGAACATAACTAGGTACTTTACCTCTCCCCTGCAGTTGCCTGTGATTTCATAATACATGGAATTGTCACGGATACACCCTGGAGAGGGTAGATCAGGAGCTCGAAGGGAGGAGTCATTGGGAGGCACAATGATGGTATCAACCTGAATCATACATTTTTATAATATAATAAATTTCGTTCTTATCTCTAATATTATAATTGAATAAAGCTCTATAATATAAATACATGGACAGTGTATATACCTCCATTTTCCTCTTAGTCTTCTTATATCCTTTTTCCTTAACAAATTCGTAATTGGTAACTTGCATGCTGACATTTGACTCCAAGCTGTCGTGACAAATTGGAAGCTAAAAAGGTTCAGGAAAAGAAGGAGTGAGGAAGAAAGTCAACGGCAAAATAGCGAAAACTTGATTATAAAGAAGATATCGTGGGGTGAAGAAGAATGTGAGGTGAAGGAGAAATAATATCAAGAGTAAAGCTGTTCTTTGTATTATAACTGCAGACACTACTGATCTTACTCCAACTTCCAGAGGATTAGTTTGAACTTCCTCAATGGCAGGTGAAACAGAAAGAACTTTGGAAGTGATATCTAAATTAATAGAAAATATCATATTAGGCATATTCTATCAAGAATTTAAACTGTCAAAGTATATTTCTCACCCTGATCATGAACTGTCAGATGCCTGACACGAACATTTGCGGTGTTCAGTAGGAGTAACTGGAAATAAAAGGATGTACTTAAGTACAACAGTGAAAAGGCCGCTCAAATGAGGGAACAACTTGAAAATATCATTATTCTGACTTGAAATCGCAAGAGCTTCTTAAAAAAACAAGAGTATTGACGCGTTCAACTGAGCGTGCGCATATCAACTCCGACGCTAGACAGCATTTGGCCACACCCTAATATTTTCGGGGTGGATCTAACTAAGCCTTTAGAATTTCCTCCATATGGGGATCACTCTAAAAACAATGGAGGGGGCAAAATGCGGACGGTCGTATTTTTTTGCAGTCAAGTATGGACTCAATAGTAGATGCAACGTACGTTGTGATGCTATGCAGGACCAATTCCCCCCTCCCTTTCCCAAGCAGCTGCCTGACTACGTCTTCAGTGGTTCAGTCTTACAATTAGATGAGCGAATGTTCAGGTACAGAATAACTTCAGGAGAGTGATTTGATCAAAGATGTTTATCTTTTTTTTTTACTGAGTCCAGGTAACTTTGCTATGTAAAGCAAGTTATTAGCTAACAGCAGAAGGCTCTGGGTCAAACGTGTATGCATGATTTCCTGGGCTTGATTGATTGGCCAGAGTTTGCTATGGTGGTTGTAGTGGACCTGAACTCATAGTAGCTAGGAATGGCTAAACACTAGCAATGAGTAATTAGGTTGGCTAGTGTTGGTGGGAGAGTTAATATTACTGCAGATCATATACAGGAGTACTTCTTCTTCCATGAAACAAACAAGTGAACTGCACATTTGTTTGTTTAGTTTGACTGTTAGCACATGAAAGGAAGTTCTAGTTGGTTCACATTCAGGATAAACAGTGAAGCCACCTCCATAGCTAGATTATGATGAGAAACTGAGTAGCTATGACATAAATAAATTCAACATTGCATGTGCTTACAACTATTAATGAGTTACTGTGTCCACTGTGCAGCCAGTTCTCTTTCCTCGATCTTCCAATGCTATTTCAATATTTTTTCACTGTGCAGTGGTTTTCTTTTCCTAAGGGAATTCTTCATTTTTAAAGGTAAACATAGATACATAGATACACATTGCAGATCTGGTCATGCATGGCTCGCAACTGTTCCCTCAAATTTATTATTATGACAAAAATACCTACATCTATTCAGTTATCCAAAATAAAGATCAAGAGCATATATTAAGGGTTACTTTCACATTTCTGGTATGCGAGACTAGTTCTCTCACTTCATGGGACCTAAAATTAGGGCATAAATAGTATGTTGGTTGTCTGTTAATTTAGCATCTGTTCATGTAAATCTACTGCCAAAATTACGGATCTTTTGGTCTGCTATATAATGAATAAAATATTGGAGATTGGTGGGGAGTGGCAAGTTGGTATTCCATTGGCAGTGCATGTAAAAGAGTGAAGATCTCTGATATGATGGCTCTAAGAATAGACCATAAAATTTAAATTTAAATTGCTAAATATGTAACTCGGGCATCTTGTTTCAGGAATGTGGTAACTGCTACTGTGAAGAGCACAAATATTACTACACATAAGTGATATCCAGTCACCACATGCCTCTCACCCAATACTAGTCGGGACACTGATTATTAAGGTTTCCACTTCTCCCAACACAGTTCAGTTGTGAGGGTATAAGTGAGACACAGTTATAGAAAACCTGGCATCTGTGATGCATGTTGTTAATGAATCCACTTGGATTTACATATAACTTTTGAATTCTTACTGAGTCATTGAAGTTTAAACATAACTCATTTTTATGCACTAGAAACAATGTCAGGTGACTGAATAGATATTGAGTGGAATCCGCACATCGCTATCCACCTCTGCACTAATATAACCTCCTCCGACCTTATCTTTGCTCCAAACTCCATTCAGAGCTAGATAAGTAGGATGGAATGACTAGAACACACGTAGAAATATTCTAGACTTTTTCCTTTCAGTGCAGGCATTAGAGATTTGGCAAGAATGATTAGGGATACTAATGAGTTAAGTAGTTGTCATACAAGTTAAATATATATCTCGCAGTTCCATTATATTATGTATTATTGCATTTATAAATTACAGATAAAATGGAGAGCCATTATTAAATAAATTCAAATTAGATCCTGAGGCAGCCATAAATAGGAAGATCATGGCATGGCACAGAGGCCCTTAGAGCTGCATAACCTTTAAAAAAAAATCAGTGACAGTGCTCAGATTATGCTAATTAATATGACTTAATTTTCTTTACTGTTTTTAAGTAATCATATTATATGTCCATTGTGATGTAGGCATTTCAAATAGACCCATATCTAAGAGCAAACTAATGTGACATATGAGATCAATATGTGTCCTTCACCTTACAAGATTTGTATTGTGACAAGAGGAAGATATGGCTGTTAGTAATCAGGAAAGTTAGAAATCAGGAAAGGCTCTGTTCAGATAATTGCTGTAGTTTTAACCATGTGTCAGGTAATTACGAGAAGGGAGCAACCCAGCTCTTGCAGCTAATTAGTTATACTTTTGTTTTGTTGTGTATATAATGAATTTTTCGCCTTTTATGTAATCTTTTCTTATTCACGAAACTTGATATGTGATGAGCAGTAAATAATATTTTAACAGGTTAATTAGAGAGTTCTTCCTTGAAAGTTTATCCTTGAAATACGAATATCCACGAAATTTTATCCCATCGCTCAAAATACTTTCTCTCAACAATATATATATAAATGGTAGTATATATAATCATTGGAGAATGTGTGCTCTAGAGTTGATAGTTTATGCCAGAATGCCTAACTGAGTCCACTAGTTTACTCTAGTTATGATGAGTATAATTTGAACATAAATGGTTGATCGTAGATTGCCAATTGTATCACTACATATTAATAATTATAGGAGGGAAAAGTTTAATAATGTGAGAGAAAACAAACGTAGAAAACAATTATTATATATAATATATATATATACATATATATATATATTATATATTGTAGCGGTTCCATATCTGGCCCTACCGAATTGGACCACGTGACATTGTAGAGCTTTCTAGAGACTTAGAGTGAGGCATTATTTAGACTGTTATTGATTCTGTTGTTTGTCTTTCTCTGTCGTTAATTATCCAATAATACCTTTATAAGATAGCCGCCCAAGTAACGATACTTGTATCGGCTACAATATATATATAAGTATATTTATGGGGGACAAAACAGTACCCTACAAGATTTCTTATAATCATCTCATATGCTGCAGAACAATAATCAAATTTTAACGTCCATCACATAAACTTTCAACTTCCACAATTCTTCCCACCAACTTATTTTTGAGCCTAATTGTACCTAGACAGGCACATTAGGTAAAATTACTAAAACTAGCATAATAACATCGTCAGTTAGAACCATCAACTCTATTTAGGGAGGCTACTTACGCAGGTTTAAATCGCATGTAAGCACTCTCAATCCAGATTAAAAACCTTGTAGCTAGCCCACTTCATCAATGGGTCCATGGATTTACTAATTGAAGTGGGTTGTAAAATGGCAATGTAAACAAGGCTGTAGATAACGTGAAATGGAAATGGAGATGCAGACCTTTCACAAGAAACACAAACAAAATGGGAGTGCAGCAAAGGGTATAAGTCTTGGTAAGGAAGTATCCATTATAATTATATCTCTGTATTGTTGTCAAAATATGAACCGATACTTGTTCAGACCTGTAGTGGCTAGAATGAAGGAAGAGTACCTAAGCAAAGATTTTAATCAGCTAGACATGAGTACAGGTCTAGAATAACAAAATGGTGACAACACGAGGTAATGGTGTGCGTTAGTGAGACAAGATGAATAAAGCACGTGCAGTGGGCACGATGAATACAGAGTTTAAATTCTAGAAAATCAATCTTTAATCACAACAAGACCGACACAACATTATTATTGTAGACCATTGCAATGCATTACATCAAATCAATAATATTTTGTGTTGTTGCTATCATATAGCTAATTAGTGTCATGGCCAATTTTGGCAGAATTATATTTGTCACAATTTGATTGTTAACATGTGCAGTTTGTGCAAGAACTCTAGTTTTCCACTCAGCTCTCTCTGTTATCAAATTGACATGTCCAACGCATTCTAATTTCTATGTGGAAAAAAAGGATTGTATTAAATTGAAAGGGAGATTATCTTAATTCCTTGAAAGTCCTTCCCAAATCCCTCTACCTAACATATACCCATTGTTGCTTTTGTGTGCTATAAACTGTCCAGAGATTTTTTTGGTCTAAGCACTAAGTGAAATCCTCTAGCATTGATTAGAGGAGCACAAGAAAATATTCAGGCACTTTTAGTTCTTTCTCCTATGGAGCATAGGCTAGGCAGATAATGCTATTATTTTTATTGTTGAATTTTCTATACTACTGTATTTTTCAGGAATAATAATATTATATTCAATAGTCTGCAATTTAGGGAAAAAATAAAGTATACAAACAATATTTACCTAGCAATATGTCATGCAATGTCTACGACATAATTTACAGCAAAGAAATCCAACTAGGAACACCTACTTTTTCAGGAGTGAAGAAGTTCAGTAGTGTATAGCTTACTAAACAGAAAAGCTTCCAGAAAGAGAAAGTACAGGATAGTAAGAGAAAGCAAGAGGTCTGAAACTTAAGTAAAAGCTCTTCACTAGTTGCTAAAGTAATCGCTCTCCATATATAGCTCAATATTGTTAAGGAAGTTTCAATTGAAAGTCTAATACTAGGGTAAATGTGCCTGTATTTGTAACTCAAAATATGGTATATGAGGTTATTAACTAATGTATAATCTCCAATTTGTAGCTTAATTCCTTATACATAGAAGTTTGAAGACTTGGGTAAAAGCTCTCCTATATGTATATATAGAAATTCTTATATTAGGGTAATAGATCCTATGAATGCCTATATAGCCCAAAATTGAACAGGAGGTTTAAAACTAGGGTACTAAGTCTAGCTTAATTCTATAAACATAGGTCTGAAACTCGGTTACAAGCCCCCATATATTTAATACAAGAAGCAAGTTAAGTTTAGCTCTATTCTGTAGGTATAAGTCTGTTAAAAGCTCCCCCTTATTGTAGCTATACATAGGATATCTGAAACTAAGTCAAAATATCCCGCTAATATTCGAGTTTTGAAATTACAATAAAATTCTCCCTGTACCAATATTAGAACCTAGAGTACAAGGAGCTTTGAACAAAAACATCCCCACTAAGTGGCTCATTTCTCTATACATACCGGCTAGTCTATCATTATATGAGCAACTTGAAATGACAAGAGCTAGCAGAACTAACAAAAGTCTTCTTCCAAAATGGATGAGATTTGAGACTTTATTACTTAATGTGTAATGTGTAGATTTCAAAATCTCACCAGTGTCTGACTGCATTTGACTTCCCCACTAATCTTTCCACAGTGGGAAAGATAAATTTCACCACAAAGGTATCCAGTAATGTCTGTTACAAGTGACTGCTGTTTGTCAATCTAATCTCTGACTAAAGTAACTAGGACTAGCTACATTCGTTATCATTGTAGCTATATATTTATACAGCATCAAGGTTCCCACCTATAAGTGGATTTATTAACCTAGTTACTGACCTATTATATATATAAATTGAGCTACACATAGTGGAAGATTTTATCCTTGTTCAGACATCATATAATCGAATTGAACTAGATAAAAGGTTCAAAAACCTTATAAATTATTGTGGAGGGGGCTTTTACCATAGTTTAGAATTTTGATATGGGGGTTATTATTATTGTAGTTGTTGTTGTTATTATTATTATTATTATTACTATTATCATGCAATTACTATTACATGTATATAAAATTGAGCTACACATAGTGGAAGATTTTATCGTTGTTCAGACATCATATAATCGAATTGAACTAGATAAAATATTGTTTTATATATGGAGGGGGGCTTTTACCCTAGTTTGTAATTTTGATATGGGGGTTATTATTATTGTTGTAGTTGTTGTTTTGTTGTAGTTATTATTATTATTATTATTACTATACTGCAATTACTATTATTACTATAATTACTATTATTACTATTATTACTATTATTACTATTATTACTATTATTACTATTATTACTCTCATTACTATTATTACTATTACTATTACTATTACTATTACTATTACTGTTACTATTACTATTATTATTATTATTATTATTATTGTTATTGATTATTATTATTATTATTATTATTATTATTATTATTATTATTATTATTATTATTATTATTATTTATTATTATTTATTATTATTATTATTATTATTATTATTATTATTATTATTATTATTATTATTATTATTATTATTTATTATTACTATTATTACTATTATTACTATTATTATTATTATTATTATTATTAATATTATTATTGTTGTTGTTGTTGTTGTTGTTGTTGTTTGTTATTGTTGTTCTTCTTATTCTTATTCTTATTCTTATTCTTCTTCTTCTTCTTCTTCTTATTATTATTATTATTGTTATTGTTGTTGTTGTTGTTGTTTTGTTATTTTTATTGTTATTGATATTATTGATATTATTCTTGTTGTTCTTCTTCTTATTATTATTAGTAGTATTAGTAGTAGTAGTAATAGTAGTTGTTGTTGTAGTAGTAGTAGTAGTAGTAGGAGTAGTAGTAGTAGTAGTAGTAGTAGTAGTAGTAGTAGTAGTAGTAGTAGTAATTATTTTGTTTTAGGTGAATTTTTCAATGTATAATGATGTTGTGGCAGGGAAGGAACAGGTCAGAATTATGATCGATAATCAAGTAGTAAAAATCATTTAAGACAACATAAGACATTAACTTGATATTGATAATATGTGTGTATATATGTCATAAAACAACTCATTTTCTGTCATTATATTTATTTATTTGTATATTATGTTTTCCACTGGGTTGCAATGGTCGAGATGGATTCAGCATTTAGAAGATTAAATTATTATTAAGGCTATTACTATTAACTAGTTAACTGTTTCATTTGTTGCTTTGCTTGATAGACTATTATAAAGAATATAATAATAATAACAATAATTTACTTCTTATTTTTGTATTTTAGATTAGTGTTATACATGAATTGAGAGAACAAATTATCAACTTTTTAATCTATTATTTAAGATTGCCATGTCTTGCTTTGTCAAAGAACAAACTAAAATATAAGCCTGGATATTAGCAGTTAATGATAAATATTCATAATTCAAGATAATATCAGATCACAATCAGAATACATATTTAAAATATTTTTGTTGTTATTGAATGGCCTAACATGCCAAAAAGGAGGGGAATTTCCCCACAATAGGTTTTTTACGTGGTACATTTCCTGCATAAAAATCATTTATACTTTTACTGTAAGTATTCGGTTTATTAGAGATCAGCGGTAAAAGAAGGTTTCTTTCACTTCGGACTGGCTGCACTTCCGACATCTTCTCATCAATCCTAAATGGGTTATCATATAAGTAAAGGGTTAATACCAATCATATTTCAGAATGCACCCCTATTGCAAAATGTCCCGAAATAGTAATCACAATGCACTCGTCCAGTATACACACACTTAAAATGAAAGGATTGTCATTTGCATTGGCATCGCATGTTTTATCAAAGAGCAAATAAGAAGGCCTTCCATGTGTGTGCCATAAAACTAAAGGTCATTGTGTCTGAAGATCCATGAGTCCATTGCTCAAAGATGATGCTTCAACATTTCCTGTGGTTTCTGAAGCTACATGTCTGGAAGAGCAATATTAGCCATTGGCTTCTACAAAGAAAAGATGAAGGCATAGAAGAGCCACTGTAGCAATAGCAACTATTAGACTAGGATGTTACATATACAGGGACGGAGCAAGTGGTCAGGCTGGTCAGGCCAAGGCCTGACTAATATTTATGTCATTGTCGGCATATCGATGATTAAATTTTGCAGTTTTGTACAGTGGCTCACTAAATATGTTGTTGGATTTGCAAGTACTGCAGTGTTGTTGATAGGCAACCTCAATGCAGAATGCAATTGCAGTGTTGTGACAGGTTGCAACTGCATTAACTTCAGAAGTACAGATACAGGGTATATAAACAGAGCAACAGTTCTCTAGCAATGTAGTTGGTCTAGCTAGCTAGTTAGGCCGCAGGTCACAGTTATTACACAGCTATGTAGCTATACAATTCCAAACAGTAGCATTACGAAGACACAAGTGACTGAAAGTCTTGCCAATGCACACTCACATAGTAATTTAAACACTCTCATTTGTTGCTCTGATTCTTATCAAACCACCTATCGAAGTGGATCAGAATAATGCGCATTCCTGCACATTATTTCAATTCCAATTCAGTGTGGATGTGACCAATGCACATTAATGCACATAAGCTTGGCAGTGTGGGCAGGCATTAAGTAACTACATTGTGCAGTTGGAGAAGGAATGAATCGGTGTGTTAAGCATTGCTTATTAGAGGCGACCACTTGTACAAGACTAGATGGGCAGTGGCAGTTCATCACCATGATAGAGATAGGTTGGTTGAAAGAGGTTCGATCTCACTTCATAGCTTTCTTGTATGTTCAATATTGGGGTAGTGACAAGAGTAATATATTTCAGAATTAAATTATATCCCAATCACACTATTATGGAACCTTATAGCAATTCTGTAATATCACATAATAGAGTGCCTTCATCTTATGGTCTTGACTGGCAAATAAATATGTATTTAGTAGAACTTTTAGAAGACCATGACGCTCCAGCTAGAGTTCAGTCAATAACCATGTGATATATGTATCATTTAAGCTAGCAAGTTATAACACTACTAGGAAATTTACTACTCCTCTAAATCTGTTAATAGTTGCAGGGAAGAATAACTTAAACGACAAAGCCATTCCGATAAATAAGTCAGGCTGAGTGAATGGAAAATATAATTACCTTGTTGTAGTTTCAATGAACTCCACAGTATGGAAACCCTATATAGATAATGTCAGACATCAAGTACATAATTATAATTCATAACAAAATTATCGTATTTTTATCATTTTTTTATCCATTCCCAACTTCAATTTGGAAGACCTCCTTCAAATGATTCTCTATAAAAGTATGTGTTTTCTTAAACCAACTATTAAAAAGCTACAACTATTCCAACAAAAGTCATGAAGAACTAATAAAGTTGATGTAGGCATGCAAGACCCACATTATTTTAATGTCACTCAAGTTACTTTAAATTTAATAGTGTGATATAATCACACACTCTAAATGACCGTAAAAGACATACGGAATATAGAGTATAACAAAATACCTCATTGCAATCTGCCAGCATACATTCTTCCTTATTAATATTCTTTTGAACAGTTTCTGCAATAAAAAAATTATAAAGCAGGAATGTGAAATTGTAAACAGTTCACTACTTAAATATAAATAAATTTCTTATTTGATACGCTGCTAAGGAAATAGGAAATGGTTCTCCTACTATATGGATAACTATAGACCATATTTTGTCCAAAAGCCCAGGGACGCTATTACTCCACCCATCAAGTACCACCTTTTACTCCCAATAGTGTATGTCAATGGCTAGATATAATCGATTAAGATATCTAGCTTTTGTTTTAATAACTGGCCTGCTAGATAAAGACATGCCTAGTTAACCAGTCAATAAGGCTTTAGATATAGCTAGATATTATCCTGTTGACTTGCTTTATTGCAAGCATTCCTACTACTAGGACAGTTTCTCAGACTCTCCTCTACCAAACTTATAGATTTCAGATGGATAACTATTGTAGACCACCACAGAGTCAATTAATGGTAAGGAGCATTTTTCAATAAATTTTGAATTTGAAACCAACTTAACCGTGAGGGGTATTATCTAGGTTACAGTTACTGCATTTAGACAGTTAGATTTGTGTGAAAGTTATGGATCAGAAGATGACTGCACCCACTGCAAGCACTGGGAATATGCCAAAAATACATAAAATGAAGTCGTGATGAAACTGATGATAATCGCTTCACAAAGGACCAAGCTGACCTAGTAGTAAATAGGAGATGAGGAACAGTCCCACAAACAACCATTGTTATCAGATCAAGATCTGGTGATCTATTAAGTAAATACAGGCACTCCATGAAACATACTAGAGTGTTCGCTTGAATAGTACATGACTTTGTGCAATATGCACAGCTAAGCATTCAGGAAATTAATTCAATTGGTATATATGAATATATTATAACATTCAGATGTATATCGTTTATGTATTTTATTAACTTACTTTGTTCTTCTAAGCCAGCTATTTCTGCTTTCTCCTCGAGGTGAGAAGTAGCCATGTATACAATCGCAATAAGGACCATAAAGACTATCCACACAACACTGACGAATGAAAACTAAAATAGAGAGATACAAGAACCTGTTCAATGATCACACTGTATTGGTTTTCCTGACTAAGATGCATCGATCACTCTATGCTCAGTGTGTACCAAATACCAAATACATGATAATAGAACTCCGTACAAGTTGGTATATACAGGCCTGTGGCCAGCATATGGGCAATGAGGCAGTTAGGTAGTTTATTTAGGGTTCATTTGCTGTGAGGGAAAATATCTCGCACGAGCCTTAAGCTTTGCCAAATTCACACCCTAACAAATATGTAAATAATCTGGCTATCAAGAGACTGGAACATGTAAACAATGAGGGTAGCCATGAGTCTGTTTGACATCTCAAGCTTTGACTCAGAACTTGGCTCATATGGATCAGATTCTGCAAGATTCTATAGCTACCTACTGGAAATACGCTGGAAAAAATTATGCCACCTGATCTTTTTTTACCTCATCCATTGGTATAATTTCAATATTGTCACTACTAGATGCTTGTTTGATAGCAGTATTAGCTGAAATGAACCATAATTAAAATTTCAAACATGTTTTTGGGGGGAATAACTACATGCATGATGGAATTAGGAAGTACTTGCTGAGACAGCAACACAGGCACCATGGACTGACATCTCTTCACCCAATGCAAGGATGCGGGATTCTCCATAGAATAATCAACTATTCAGTTTTACTGAGATGCTGGTATAGGTAGCTGGCTACACAAATAACACTCTAGTCTAAAGATCAAGAAAGCTTCTTATCAGAGAAGTCTTAGTGCTTTTCAGTAAGAGTGAAAGTTTTAATGGTCAGCAGCCCTTGGAGGAAGATCTTGAAGCACACCTAACTTTCATCTTGAAAATTAAAATGGACCAGCTTAGTGTTTATTTACAGATTGTCAACTCATTGCAGAATTTTCTTGTTCTTCCTTTAATGGCCAAGACAGTGTTCGGATTCCCACACTTTGTACACTTCAAGAAGGGAAGGTTGAGCTAGATAACTTATAATAAGAGTGACCTCTAATGTATGGATTGAGATTGTTGTATGAGTTTTCAGCAATTGTGACAGCCATATTCCATAAAGACTCTCATGTTTTTGCAGTGCCCCACAAAAATTATAATGGAGGTAATAAGAAGATTATTTCGATCAGATCAACATAATTATGTACATGTATTTATACATGGTGGAAAAACGAAATTAATTTATCCAACTTGTGGATATGCTGCAGCAGAGGGGCTGGGCATTGCCTATAAATTATGTCTCATTAGGTTTATGGCGCATTATTATTGAATATACTGCATTACTTCATATATTAAGCCATTTTCAACTTGGGACATTTATTAGATACAAGAACATGTCATGCTTTCTAGTTTGTTCTGATGCCATACCATAATGCCTTCTTTTTTCAGTGGTAAGATACACAACACATGCACTAAGACTCAGGTTGTCTATTCACACAAGTTGTTAACCCTATCATTGTAGAGCTTCATATGAACCAATTACTGATAAGTAAGGTGAGCTTGATCTATGAGGCCAACCTAGAGCAGTATATCAATTGTTATAGGAATAGCTTCTCTTAGTAAGCATATACATATTATAAGCAAGTGTAACATCAGAACAGGAACATAACTAGGTACTTTACCTCTCCCCTGCAGTTGCCTGTGATTTCATAATACATGGAATTGTCACGGATACACCCTGGAGAGGATAGATCAGGAGCTCGAGGGGAGGAGTCATCGGGAGGTAGAATGATTGTATCAACCTGAATCATACATTTTATATAAATAATATAATAAATTTCGTTCTTATCTCTAATATTAGCTCTATAATATAAATACATGAACAGTGTACCTCCATTTTCCTCTTAGTCTTCATATATCCGTTTTCATTAACAAATTCGTAATTGGTAAACTTGCATGCTGACATTTGACTCCAAGCTGTCATGACAGATTGGAAGCTAAAAAGGTTCAGTTAAAGGAGGAGTGAGGAAGAAAGTGGTAGAGGAGGAGTAAGGAGGTTGTTTAGAAGAGAGTAAAAAAGAAAAGAGAGATAAAAACAAGGGCAAAATAGAAGATATAGCGAAAACTTGATTATAAAGAAGATATTGTGGGGTGAAGAAGAATGTGAGGTGAAGGAGAAATGATATCAAGAGTAAAGCTATTCTTTGTATTATAACTGCAGACACTACTGATCTTACTCCAACTTCCAGAGGATTAGTTTGAACTTCCTCAATGGCAGGCAAAACACTTTTGAAGTGATATCTAAATTAATAGAAAATATCATATTAGGCATATTCTATCAAGAATTTAAACTGTCAAAGTTTACGGATCTCTTTTGGTCTGCTATATAATGAATAAAATATTGGAGATTGGTGGGGAGTGGCAAGTTGGTATTCCATTGGCAGTGCATGTAAAAGAGTGAAGATCTCTGATATGATGGCTCTCTAAGAATAGACCATAAAATTTGAATTTAAATTGTAACTCGGGCATCCTACTTCAGGAATGTGGTAACTGCTACTGTGAATAGCACAAATATTACTACACATAAGTGATATACAGTCACCACATGCCTCTCATCCAATACTAGTCGGGCCTCTGATTATTAAGGTTCCCCCTTCTCCCAACACAGTTGTGAGGGTATAAGTGAGACAGAGCTAGACATAGTTATAGAAAACATGGCATCTGTGATGCATGTTGTTAGTGAATCCACTTGGATTTACATAGACTTTTGAATTCTGACTGAGTTACATTTTTATGCACTAGAAAGAATGTCAGGTTACTTAATCAATATTGAGTGGAATCCGCACATCCTATCTCCCAGTGTCCATTATATGTATTATTGCATTTATAAATTACAGATAAAATGGAGAGCCATTATTACGGGAAGAATTCTAAATAAATTCAAATTATATCCGGAGGCAGCCATAAATAGGAAGATCATGGCATAGCACAGAGGCCCTTAGAGCCGCATAACCTATATTAAAAAATCGGTGACAGTGCTCAGATTGTGCTAATTAATATGTTCATTATTGACTTAATTTTCTTTACTGTTTTAAGTAATCATATATGTCTATATACTTACATTGTGATGTAGGCATTTGAAATAGACCCATATCTAAGAGCAAACCAATGCGACATATGAGAGTGACCTGCAACTTACAAGATTAGTATTGTGACAAGAGGTAGTTATGGCAGCTATATTTTTAGTATTTGAAGTAATCAGGAAAGGCTCTGTTGAGATAATTGCTGTAGTTTTAACCATGTGTCGGGTAATTACGAGAAGGGAGCAACCCAACTCTTGCAGCTAATTAGTTAATACTTTTGTTGTGTATATAATAAATTTTTCACGTTTATGTGATCTTTTCTTATTCACAAAACTTGATATGTGATGAACAGTAAATAATATTTTAACAGGTTAATTAGAGAGTTCTTCCTTGAAAGTTTATCCTTGAAATACGAATATCCATGAAATTTGATACCCTTGCTCAAAATACTTTCTCTCAACAATATATATATATAAATGGTAATATATAATCATTGAAGAATCTGTGCTCTAGAGTTGATATATAGTTTATGCCAGAATGCCAAATAAATTATAACTGAGTCTACTCGTTTACTCTAGTTATGATAAGCACAATTTGAACATAAATGGTTGATCGTAGGTTGCCAACTGTATCAAATATACACTACATATTAATAATTATAGGAGGGAAAACTTTAATATAGTGAGACAAAACAAACGGAGAAAACAATTATGAGAAATAATTATATATAATATATATACACATATATATATATTATATATATATTGTAGCGGTTTCATATCTGGCCCTACCAACTTTCTAGAGACTTAGAGTGAGGCATTATTGAGACTGTTATTGATTCTGTTGTTTGTCTTTCTCTGTCGTTAATTATCCAATAATACCTATATAAGATAGCTGCCCAAGTAATGATACATGCATCGGCTACAGTGTTGACTCGGGCATGATCGTGGAAAGTTAACTGCGAGGAAGAAGCACCTACCTCAGTCCCCGAATCAACCTCATCTTCTGCCTCCAAGGAATGGCAGAATCAGCCGCTGCCGCTGCCATACCAGCCATCTCCCTTAAGCTCCCTACCTTTTGGCCGCCGAAACCGAGGTCTGGTTCGCCCAGACAGAAGCCCAGTTTGCTTTGCAAACATAGTCGCGGACAAAACAAAATATTACCATGTCATCTCCTCCCTCGACCAATGCGTTGCTAACAGACACAGAGCTTTCATCCTCGCACCACCAACTAACGATAAATATGTCTCCCTGAAGGAGGAGCTGCTATGGCCTCACCAAGGCACAGAAAGCAACCAAACTCTTTCATCTTGATGGCCTTGGTGACCGTCGCCCAACTGACCTGCTGGCTGACATGCTGTCCCTCCGGGGTAAGACTCCAGTAGATGACATATTTTGGGAGCTCTTCTTGGAGCATCTCCCATATGATGTCACAGATATCCTTGCACCACTGGACCTGGAGATGATGCCAGCACTAGCTAAAGCAGCCGACAAGATCATGGAATCCAAAGCACGTTCTACACCACAACTCTCTGCAGTGGAACAGAGACCCAAGCGACTAACTAGCTCCAAATCTCCCACTGCCTCCAGCTCAAACAAGGACTCCCCAAGCTTATGTTGGTACCACACAAGTTAGGGAATAATGCCAAGAATTGCAGGCCCGCATGTTCCTAAGCCTACGACCAAACCCCTAGTGGAAAACATGGCCGGTCAGAATTCAAATCGCCTCCTCTATATCTGGGACAAAAACTCTGGCCATCATTTCCTCATTGATTCAGGTGCCGAAGTTAGCGTATTTCCAGTCTCAGCCTCCGACCGTCGATCTAGAGGTCGAGGCAAACCACTCAAGGCCTCATATGGCACTTATATAACCACCTATGGCACCATCATGATGTCACTTCACCTGGATTTCTGCACAATCGATTGGAAGTTCACCCTTGCTGATGTGTCCCAGCCTATTCTTGGCCTTGACTTTTTCCAGGCTCATCAACTCATGATCAACGCTCACGTCATTGACCCTTGCTCATATGCCAGAGGTGTACTCAAACCAAGTTCTTCCACAGCTCCCAAACTCTCTTCAGTCACATCCATGGACGAGTTCACCCACATCCTGTGGGAGTTCCCAATGCTTACCACCTCCAACTTCTCCTCCACCAGGGTCAAGCGCATGGCGTGCAGCCTACGACTGGACCACCAGTGCATGCCCGGGCTCGACGCCTCACACCAGACAAACTTGCCATTGACCGCCAGGCTTTTGCGCAGATGGAAAAGATTGTATGCCGCTCCTCAGGCCCATGGGCTTCACCACTAAACATGGTGCCGAAGAAATCTGGGGATTGTCGCCCCTGTGGTGACTACCGCCATCTCAACAACATCACCATCCCCGACCATTATTCAATCCCTCATGTGCAGGATTTCACAGCTCTTCTCTCTGGTAAAACTTTCTTCTCAAAGGTCAATCTAGTTAAAGGCTACCACCAGATTCCCGAAGACATTGCCAAAACTGCCGTAGTCACACCATTTGGCCTCTTTGAGTTCCTGTGCATGCCCTTTGGTGTACGGAATGCATGCCAATCTTTCCAATGCATGATGGATCACATCCTGCAGGAGCTTGATTTCGCCTTTGTATATCTGGACGACATCCTGGTTGCTAGCTCCTCTCTTGTACAATACCGACGCCATCTTCGCCTCCTTTTCAAGACCCTAGCCGCACATGGACTTCATCCTCAACACGGACAAGTGTGTTTTTGGAGTCAGGACCCTCGATTTCCTTGGACACAAAGTCACCACCTCTGGCATCCAGCCAACACCCGAGAGAGTGGCTGCCATCTAAGATTTCCGTCCACCGCTGCAGATGAAAGGCCTACAAGAATTCCTAGGGATGATCAATTTCTATCATCGTTTCTTGCCACATGCCGCCCATATCCTTCGCCCCCTTCATGCACAAGTACACTCCGGAAACAAGTCCATCAACTGGACCCCAGAACTGTCTGTCACCTTCCAAGAAGCAAAGACTGCCCTGGCTAATGCTACACTACTCGTCCACCAAGACCATGCTGCGACAACCAGCATCACAGTGGATGCTTCAGGTTTCTCCATTGGGGTATCACTGGAGCAGTTCCAAAATGAGAATGGAAACCCCTGGCCTTCTTCTCACGTAAGCTGACACCAGCCGAGACGGGATACAGCACTTTTGATCAGGAGCTCCTTGCCTCCTATCTTACCATCAAACACTTTTGCCACTTCCTCGAAGGAAGAGTGTTTCACGTTTACACTGATCACAAGTCCCTTATTTTCGCCTTTGGAAACGATTCCGACTGCTCACCATGACAGACATGCCACCTATTGTTTGTGGCTGAGTTCACCACAGATTTTAGCCATATCAATGGGAAAGATAATATGGTAGGTGATGCCCTGTCCCGGATTCAGGTTAACCAGAACCAACCCTCCATTATCTCGGCCTTAGCCCTCACTGAGAACATTAACTATGCCGAGCTTGTCAAGGAGCAGAAAGCTGACCAAGCCATTCAGGCCTACCGCACCGCCAATACTGGCCTAGTTCTGGTAGATGTCTATCTCGAGGATATCCCTCAAACGGTCTTGTGTGACGTCTCCACATCATGACCATGTCCCATTCTGCCTCTTCCTTGGAGATGTAAGCTCTTTGACATCATCCATGGGCTCTCACACCCAGGCATTCGTGCTACACGACGACTGATGGCAACCTGTTTCATCTGGCATGGCCTCCACAAGGATGTTGGAGCATGGACACGTGCATGCATCCCTTGCCAACGTGCTAAGGTCCACCAACACGTCTCGGCACCTCTTCAGCAGTTTGACACACCAGACCGATGTTTTGCCCCACATCCATGTCGATATTGTCGGACCATTTCCGATTACATCAACCTTTTCACCATTATTGACTGCTTCAACTTTGACCAGAAGCTACTCCAATGGTCAACGCAACTGCTATTTCCTGCACTCAGGCCCTACTGCACTCTTGGATCTCCCGCTTCGGAGTACCAATCACAATCACATCCGACCGTGGCCGGCAATTCACATCTGCCATCTGGACCCAACTCAACAAGTTCATAGGTGTGCAAGTGCATCATACCACAGCCTATCACCCTCAGTCCAACGGCATCGTGGAACGACTCCACAGACAGTTGAAGGGATGCCTCCGAGCACGACAACAGGACCAGAATTGGATGGACAAACTTCCTTTAGTCCTGCTGGGAATTCGAACAGCTCCCAAGGAGGACCTCAATTGCTCTTCAGCCAAACTGGTCTACGATACAACCAACCATCCGATTGCCAGGAGACTTCTTCTCCGAACTAACCATGACCGCACTCGAGCCTTCCAACCCAATAGCTTTTCTGCCTCGCTTACAGGAAGCAATGCAGAAACTAAACGCTATTCCTACGGTTTCTCATGGTTATCGCCCTCCTCGAGTCCTATCGAACTACAGACTTGCCGTTTCGTTTTCCTCCATCACGATGCCCATCGCAAGCCACTGCAGTGCCAATACGATGGACCCTTCCAAGTGCTTGAGCGGAACAATAAGTTTTTCAAGCTGGGTCGCACCAACACTGTCTCAATCGACAGGCTCAAGCCAGCCAGACTGGACTAAGACTGGGGGAGGGGACCTGTAGCGGTTCCATATCTGGCGTCCACTACCGAATTGGACCACATGACATTGTAGAGCTTTCTAGAGACTTAGAGTGGGGCATTATTGAGACTGTTATTGATTCCATTGTTTGTCTTTCTCTGTCATTAATTATCCTTTATAAGATAGCCGCCCAAGTAATGATACTTGCATCGGCTACAACAAGTATATATATGGGGGATAAAAGAGTACCCTACAAGATTTCTTATAATCATCTCATATGCTACAGAACAATAATCAAATTTTAACTTCCATCACATAAACTTTCAACTTCCACAATTCTTCCCACCAACTTATTTTTGAGCCTAATTGTACTTAGACAAGCACATTAGGTAAAATTACTAAAACTAGCATAATAACATCATCAGTTAGAACCATCAACTGTATTTAGGGAGGCTACTTACCCAGGCTTAAATCGTATGTAAACACTCTCAATCCAGATTAAAAACCTTGTAGCTAGCCCACTTCAATGGGTCCATGGATTTACTAATTGAAGTGTCTTGTAAAATGGCAATGTAGACAAGTCTGTAGATAACGTGAAATGGAGATGCAGACCGAAACACAAACAAAATGGGAGTGCAGCAAAGGGAATAAGTCTAGGAAAGGAAGTATCCATTATAATTATATCTGTTCAAAATGTGAACCAATACTTGTTCAGACCTGTAGTGGCTAGAATGAAGGAAGAGTACCTAAACAAAGGTTTTAATCAGCTAGACATGAGTACAGGTCTAGATTAACAAAATGGTGACAACACGAGGTAATGGTGTGCGTTAGTGAGACAAGATGAATAAAGTGCGTGCAGTGGGCACGAGGAATAGAGAGTTTAAATTCTAGAAAATCAATCTTCAATCACAACAAGACCGACACAACATTATTATTGTGGACCATTGCAATGTATGACATCAAATCAATAATATTTTGTGTTGTTGCTATCATATAATTAGTGTCATGGCCAATTTTGGCAGAATTATATTTGTCACAATTTGATTGTAAACATGTGCAGTTTGTGCAAGAACACGAATTTTCCACTCAGCTCTCTCTGTTATCAAATTGACATGTCCAATGCATTCTAATTTCGGTGTGGCAAAAAAGGATTGTATTAAATTGAAAGTGAGAGGTGAAAGTTCATCTGAATTCCTTGAAAGCCCTTCCCAAATCCCTCTACCTAACATACACCCATTGTTGCTTTTGTGCTATAAACTGTCCACAAAATAAAAAATGAGTTCTTTTTTGTCTAAGCACAAAGTGAAATCCTCTAGCATTGATTAGAGGAGCACAAGACAATATTCAGGCACCTTTAGTTCTTTCTCCTATGGAGCATAGGCTAGGCAGATAATGCTATTATTTTTATTGTTGAATTTATATACTATACTACAGTATTTTTCAGTAATAATATATTCAAACTGATCAATAGACTGCAATTTGGTGCAAAAATAAAGTATACAAACAATATTTACTAGCAATATGTCATGCAATGTCTACGACATAATTTACAGCAAAGAAATCCAACTAGGAACACCTACTTTTTCAGGAGTGAAGAAGTTCAGAGTAGTTCCCAGTAGTATAGCTGTGTAGCTTTATTAAACAGAAAAGCTTCCAGAAAGAGCAGTACAGGATAGTAAGAGGAAGCAAGAGGTCTGAAACTTAAGTAAAAGCTCTTCACTAGTAGCTCAAAAAACCTCTCCATATATAGTTAAGGAAGTTTCATAATACTAGGGTAAATGTGCCTGTATTTGTAACTCAATATGGCATACGAGGTTATTAACTAAGGTATAATCTCCATTTGTAGCTTAATTCCATATACATAGAAGGTTTTAAACTTGGTCTCCTATATGTATAGAAATTCTAATATTAGGGTAATAGATCCCCTATAATTGTAGGAATGCCCCTATATGTGTATATAGCTCAAAATTGAACAGGAGGTTTAAAACTAGGGTATAAGTCTAGCTTAATTAGTCTAGCATAATTCTATAAACATAGAAGGGTCTGAAACTCGGTTACAAGCCCCCATATATTTAATACAAGAAGTTTAAGGGGGCTAGTTTCCATTATGTAGCTCTATTCTGTAGGTATAAGTCTGTTAAAAGCTCCCCCTATAGGTAGCTCAATACACTATACATAGGATAACTCAAAATATCCCAGCCAGTCCCCTCTTCCACCATCAGGAGACAGGAGACCCAGCCAGTACCCTCTCCCACCACCAGGAGGCAGGAGACCCAGCCAGTCCCCTCTTCCACCACCAGGAGACAGGAGACCCAGCCAGTCCCCTCTTCCACCACCAGGAGACAGGAGATCCAGCCAGTCCCCTCTTCCACCACCAGGAGACAGGAGATCCAGCCAGTCCCCTCTTCCACCACCAGGAGACAGGAGACCCAGACAGTCCCCTCTTCACCACCAGGAGACAGGAGATCCAGCCAGTCCCCTCTTCCACCATCAGGAGACAGGAGACCCAGCCAGTACCCTCTTCCACCACCAGGAGACACAGCCAGTCCCCTCTTCAACCACCAGGAGACAGGAGACCCAGCCAATCCCCTCTTCCACCACCAGGAGACAGGAGTCCCCTCTTCCACCACCAGGAGACAGGAGATCCAGCCAGTCCCCTCTTCCACCACCAGGAGACAGGAGACCCAACCAGTCCCCTCTTCCACCACCAGGAGGCAAGATACCCAGCCAGTACTCCTAATCTTGCAGATGGAGAACAAGTGCATGGGATGACACAACATTCAGCCAGTGAGCATGGGGAATGCCGGAGAGAAGCAAATTGATTCTCAGTGCGCACGCTTGACCACCAACTCATTTTTAGTACTACATGTAATAATGAAAACACTCATCGGCTTACTCTTGTCAAAGAGAGAGATTTCAGCTGTCTAGCACATTCCTATCTAGGGACACTTGCAGCCAATTCAGGCACTCCGAGTATGAAGTCCCCCACTTTGTCTGCAGGTAACTTTGGCAGAGTTATGCAATATTTGTAATATTAAAAGATAATCTATTTAGCAAATTCATACAGTGAATGTGCAGAATCTGTGGAGCTTCAAAATTGTAACCACAAGTTTTTTTACATGTTTTCTGGTTAAGTTCTCCCCTTTAAATGAAAGAAGAATTTTTAGGACACTTGAACTATTAAAGTTGAACTATTAAAGTTGAACTATTAAAATAATAAATTATAGGACACTTACTTAAACTATTAAAATAATAAATTATAGGACACTTGAACTATTAAAATAATAAATTATAGGACACTTGAACTATTAAAACACTAAAACACTTGAACTACACTTGAACTATTAAAATAATAAATTATAGGACACTTGAACTATTAAAATAATAAATTATAGGACACTTGAACTATTAAAATAATAAATTATAGGACACATGAACTATAAAAATAATAAATTATAGGACACTTGAACTATTAAAACACTTGAACTATTAAAAAGAATAAATTATAGGACACTTGAACTATTAAAATAATAAAGACTGATTAGTACTACTTTTGAAATTTGACAGTCTCTAGTCAATGTTCCTATAAATGTTTGTGGTCTGCATTAGTAGATTGTTCTTTCATTTCTTCTAGGGACATTCCCTTTTTAATGCAAGTATGTACTCCATATTTGGATGTTAGTGGAGAGATGAGCCTGCCTCCCTCCCTCACTTCAACCACTCCATATACAGTGGCATATAAACATCACCTTTTCCATATAATCATTGCTCTTCTTCTCAAGTAGAGGCTCCACAGCAGCAAATATATCTTTCTGAACACCTAATTGCCTGTGTTAATAGAAGGGTAAAAAGAAGATTACAATTATCTGATGTGAGGTAAGTGAAAGATGGCAACCTCATCATTGAGAATAACAAAAGTATGGATTTTCCACTGCACACCTCAGTGGTATGCATTGCAACTAGGCTGGGAGACAGAACCACCTCCTGGTGACACGAAGGTAGAAATGAGACCTTTTTCAACAGAATCTCGGTGTTAGGGCCCTGCCATAGTCTTGGCTGGCAAGATACTTAATAAACATTCCTCACTTATTCGTTCATACATGTATTAGACTTGTAGATTAGTGATGTTCATGTAGTTATGTGATTGGCTATTGTGGTCATTAAATGTCTTAGTTAATTTACCATATAAGGTCATCTCCCTTGGAAGGAAGCTAACCTATTTTAAGGAAGCTAACCTATTTTAAGGGGGCTGACCTCTGGAGTTGATTGGTGGGCTGAGTACAGAGTTGTGTAATTTTGATTTCTGTAGAGCAGAAGCCTTGAATGACAATTGATCTTAGTTACTCTAAGAGTCGACTTGCATATCGTGGAGATGCAGTATAGTCTAGCCCTGCGAGCTAGGCAGGTCATTGGTTGTGAGAGAGTTGTTAGGTTTGCACAGGCCAACTACTAGCGAGAACGTGTAAGCGCCTAACACACGGTCAATGCACACCCACGTTTGTGCAGCCATCGGGGAGTGCAGTAGCACTGCCTATATTGGTTGGACCACTATTTTTAAATGGCTGACCAAAAAACAACAACATTGATTATCACAGCTAAAACTCACTTTGGCAGCTTCTTAGCATCATAAACGATGACTCAGCTATATTGACCACACAAACACTCTGAGCGGGCTTTGAATCCTTCGCGCAGGTAGTAAACTGACAGCCCCCAAAACTGTTGAAAATCGTGAATTTCATCTACAATCTAACCCCGCCCCCCTACAATACGTATGTCCGTTTGTCATAATTTTACTACCAGAAGACTCCAAAGTGTGCAATTCATTGCAATGACTAATTCATTTCTTGATTCAGCACTATTCAGGGAATTCAGTAAAGGGCATTAGCATTATTAACACACTTGGTAGCTAATACACAGACCTTAACAGACTACTTATGATGCACATGTGTATGTGTCTACTTTAGTAATAAGCATGGTAAATAGTAACATCTACGGTTGGCTAGATCTGGTGTTACACTGAGTAACTAGTTCTGGTGTTACACTGAGTGACTAGTTCTGGTGTTACACTGAGTGACTAGTTCTGGTGTTACACTGAGTAACTTCTTGTAGGCAGCTGCTCGACTATACATACAACAACAAATGGAAACAAAACAATTTATTTTAAAAAATATATATATACTGGATTAATTAGTCAAAAAAGAATTGAAGCAAGTGCAGACCACAGACATTTTGAGGAAGGCCACTATTATAATCTATATTTGGAGTTTGTTGTGCCCATTATTAGGTAAAGGGTCATGTAAACATTGTTGTGCCCATTATTAGGTAAAGGGTCATGTAAATGTTCATGTAAATGTTTTGTTGCCTATATGGTAAATTCTCGTTTAGTTTCTTTGACTTTTATTTTATTTTAAATAAAACATTATTTGTGTTGTGGCTACTGCCTCCTGTCGGTTCGGCTCATTTTGTCAGTGTTAGAACATGCAGTTGCCATGGAGAACTTCAAGTAAGAAGGACATTTTTATTTTTTAAATCCCTTGCTTCCTCAGAGAGAAACTGAAACAGGCCAAGAAGAGTTTGGCTCACACAAGAGGTTAGTGCTCTTTTCTCTTATCTGCGTGTAGATCCGGGACTAGTTGAGATACTCCGCTGTTCCCTCCCTTATTGTTCTTCCTCCTCCTTCCCCGATTCGGAATCAAACTGTATGTAGCCATGTCTCACAGGTGACAGAGTACTCGGAAATCTGTGCGTTTAGTCAGTCTCTCTTACTAGGGATATCTAGCTTGCCTAGGAAAGATGGTGGTAATTCTGCCAGTACTGAAAGTGCATGCATGGTGATCTGCTCTCAGGTAAAGTTCCTGCTGTTTCCAATGGAAGTGCATGCATGGTCCTGCAAGGTTCCTGTTATTTTCAGCAATGGAAGTGCATGCATGGTCATCTTCTCTCGGGAGAGGTTCCTGCCGTTTTCCAGCACTGGAAGAGCATGCATGGTCATCTGTTCTCGGGGAGAGGTTCCTGCTATTTCCAGCACTGGAAGTGCATGCATGGTCCTAACGTTCCTGTTATGTTCGGCAATGGAAGAGCATGCATGGTCATCTGCTATCGGGAGAGGTTCCTGCTGTTCCAGCACTGGAAGTGCATGCATTCATCTTCTCTGGGGAGTTCAAGCTGTTTCCTCTCTCATTATTCTTTCTCCCAGGAATGATTCCAGGAGGTACAGGCTTTGATTACTGCAGGCCCAGGAATTGAAATGGTAAAAACAAAGCAACAAACCAGAACCCCCGGAGCCATTAATGAGGCATGAAGAGGCTAAACCAACCACATTGCTCGTTAATACTGAGTGTATATTCCGTATCTCTGGAGTGTTTACCGTGGATACAAAACAACCTCTAGGGTCTGAATGGAGTGAACACTAAACAAGGAGAGCACGACTGGAGGGCATGCACAGCCGACCTCGATGACCTGGTGACTGGATGCTGCGTGATTAGTGACTGCCGTGTACCAGCACACTTCCACTCCCTGTGCATGTAGTCTGGTGTCATCGCAGTCAATCCCATGTGTTCTATGGATGACCTAGTTACTAGGAATGTGCATGGACCATCCCTGCATGGTAGAGTTACTACTAGGGATATCCTGGGTTAATCCCTGGATGGCAGAGATACCGATGATATCCAGGGTTTATCCACGGATGTCCACATATTCCCCATGACTTTATTGTCAGAGTATCCACGATGGACTAGTTACTAGAGACATCCACGGTTCATCTGCAGATGAACCCTGGATGTCCCTAGTAACTCTATCATCCACAGATAGTCCATGCACATCCCTAGTAACTTGGTTCTTCAATGGATGACATGGGATTGATGATGACGACATTGGACATGTATGGTAGAGTTAGCTCAAGCCAAACAAACACCGTTACACTATGGGGAATAGAATAGGACTAGGGCTTGAACAAAGCCAAGAAGGAAGTTTGTTAGACTAGGGCCTGAACAAAGCCAAGAAGGAAGTTTGTTAGACTGGGGCTTGAACAGAGCCAAGAAGGAAGTTTGTTAGACTGGGGCCTGAACAGAGCCAAGAAGGAAGTTTGTTAGACTAGGGCCTGAACAAATCCAAGAAGGAAGTTTGTTAGACCAGGGCTTAAACAGAGCCAAGAAGGAAGTTTGCTAGACTAGGGCTTGAACAGAGCCAAGAAGGAAGTTTGCTAGACTAGGGCATGAACAGAGCCAAAAAGGAAGTTTGTTAGACTAGGGCTTGAACAGAGCCAAGAAGGAAGTTTGCTAGACTAGGGCTTGAACAAAGCTAAGAAGGAAGTTTGTTAGACTAAGGCTTGAACAGAGCCAAGAAGGAAGTTTGCTAGACTAGGGCTTGAAGAGCCAAGAAGGAAGTTTGCTAGACTAAGGCTTGAACAGAGCCAAGAAGGAAGTTTGCTAGACTAAGGCTTGAAGAGCCAAGAAGGAAGTTTGCTAGACTAGGGCTTGAACAAAGCAAGTTTGCTAGACTAGGGCTTGAACAGAGCCAAGAAGGAAGTTTGCTAGACTAAGGCTTGAACAGAGCCAAGAAGGAAGTTTGCTAGACTAAGGCTTGAACAGAGCCAAGAAGGAAGTTTGCTAGACTAAGGCTTGAAGAGCCAAGAAGGAAGTTTGCTAGACTAGGGCCTGAATAAAGCCAAGAAGGAAGTTTTCTAGACTAGGGCTTGAACAAAGCTAAGAAAGAAGTTTGCTAGGCCTCATCTACTAGTGCAGTTCCTTGGTTTTCAACTCATCTCTATCATCGAGGCAAGAGAAAGTGTCACTATAGACATTCTAGCTCGGAGTTAGGCCATGTAATCTCTGGTGGCTTCAGATGCCACCTCCTCTGGCTTTAGACAATCAGTGTCACTATCTTCGCTGCCATCTATGGCCACTGAGATCCTGCAGAACTTCAATATTCACTACTGATGTGCATGCACAGATTGAACAAATGCCAGCCACGAACACAATGAGATGGCAAACATTACATCATTGAGATTTCGTAAATGGACAAACACTATTGGAGGATGAATGCTATTGAAAGGCGATACTGTGTATACATGTATGTGCTTGACTAGCCAATAAGAATGACAAATTATTTTTAATATATACTGCTTCAAGCATCTACATTTGTGCGATGTTGTGCAACGAATACCTTAGAAGTCATCGTGGTGGTGTTGCATGGCAACCACAAGGGCTGAAGAGACACATGGTGATGTGTAAAGCACTAGTTCTGTGCAATCAAGGCTTGGGGCTTTACCCAGTGAAAAATATCTGGGAAGAAGGAGGGTTGAAGTGGGCTACAACCAAGGGGTGGACTATGCCACACACAGTGCAGGGTAAGCTACCACATAATCAGTTACCTTAGTTACCAGCCAGCTAATCAGCACTTCATGTGATGTGTGGATAATCATTAACCCATTAATAACCATGACGACCAAACCCTTCCCCCATAATTATATCAAGTCTCATAATATTTTAAAGATTTCTCAATTTGACCTGATAAGGCTGAAGTATGATAAGGCTGAAGTATTTCGTTTGAAACATTGGCACATTAAAATCTAAAAGTTGATTGAAAAGAGAAATCTCCCTACCCCCTGAAAGCTGATTGAAAATAGAAATCTCCCTACCCCCAGAAAGCTGATTGAAAAGAGAAATCACCCTGCCCCCTGAAACTGATTGAAAAGATAAATCTCCCTACCCCCTGAAAGCTGATTGAAAAGAAAAATCTCCCTACCCCCTGAAAGCTGATTGAAAAGAGAAATCTCCCTACCCCCTGAAAACTGATTGAAAAGAGAACTCTCCCTACCCACTGAAAGTTGATTGCAAAGAGAACTCTCCTTACCCCCTGAGAGCTGATTGAAAAGAGAAATTGCCCCCCATCCCACCATTTTTTTTGTCGGCTGAAAATAATCTTACAAGTTTGAATATGGATTTGAGATCAGCATGGAAGAGACACGTAGTGACTGACTAATAAAATCTTACGAGAGAACACTGCACAGGAGTGCGAGATGGAGCAAAATCACATCTTCAATAGGTTCCATTTTTTATTAATTATTTTAGGGGGGTACACTTTAAGGAAGAAAGAGGTCTCAATGAATTCACAGTTGACATTACAATAACCTTCAATAGTCAATTTGAAATTGTATTCTCTGAATGTTTTGACTAGATGCTCTAGCCTTCATCAGAAGGTTACTGTAATGAAAGAAGTTTTTGGGACATGACTGACACATCTCGAGTAAGAATTGAGATGGCAGCTCTGAAATATCATCAGAAGCTTAAGATCAGCAGCTGCCACAGGCAGAGAGGAAGGTAAAGAGGAGAAATATAAACATGTCCATGGCTACAAAAAAAAATTAGTAAAAAATAAAAATAATAAAAATGGCACCTTTCTATTTAATGCGCAATCACTTATGTGCATATGCAGGCAGGTAGTTGGAAATATGACAACAATAGAGCACACATTAATTAGAGAATTTATCTTGCATATTTTATAGCAATCATCTGACACTTTCTAAGTCAGAACCACATGACAAGAATCCGGAGTTGGCTTGGCAACCTTGCATTATTATTCGTCACAGCTCCACCTCATTGGATGCAGGCTGTTTGCTGCACTTGTTCTCCTCATTGGACGCAGGCTGTTTGCTGCACTTGTTCTCCTCATTGGACGCAGGCTGTTTGCTGCACTTGTTCACCTCATTGGACGCAGGCTGTTTGCTGCACTTGTTCACCTCATTGGACGCAGGCTGCACTTGTTCACCTCATTGGATGCAGGCTGTTTGCTGCACTTGTTCACCTCATTGGATGCAGGCTGTTTGCTGCACTTGTTCTCCTCATTGGATGCAGGCTGTTTGCTGCACTTGTTCACCTCATTGGATGCAGGCTGTTTGCTGCACTTGTTCACCTCATTGGATGCAGGCTGTTTGCTGCGCTTGTTCTCCTCATTGGACGCAGGCTGTTTGCTGCACTTGTTCTCCTCATTGGACGCAGACTGTTTGCTGCACTTGTTCTCCTCATTGGACGCAGGCTGTTTGCTGCACTTCTTTTCCTTTTAGCTTTGATTCCTGGTTTTATAGCCAGCCCATCCACGCCCACTCCTGCACTATCAACTAGAATACGTAATGACATCCCGGCTTAAGCTAATGGACTTCAGTACAGAGGTGGTCTAGGTTTGTTCTCTGCTGTGTGATGTCACTATCACCAGCTGCAGCCAGCCTGACCCTCTGGTACACTAGAAACATCACCCTTATTTTTCAGCACCTTATTAGGGGAGACTTCTACTTGTGCTAGCTTATTCACAGCAGCACTTTCGAAGAGAGTACAAAGGCGAGCAACCAAATATATACTGAACGATTACATCAGTGACTATAAACATCGTCTCGCCTCACTTAATCTGCTGCCCCTGATGTACTATTTTGAACTACTTGACATCCTATTTCTGACCTAGAACATCCAACATCCTCCGGAAAACTTCCGAATCCTGGATTACATTCCCTTCACTCATTCGTCTACTCGTTCATCAACCTTCAATAAACTTAGAGTAAAGTACAGGGGAACAACAGCAACCAGGCACTTTTACTTCAACCGTGTAGTTTAGTTAAACTGTGGAACAGGCTGCCAGGCATGGACCTCTCTCCCATTTCTGACACTCAAGCGACAGATACTGTTGTTCATGTGGTCTAACTTCCACGCAAACTTTTGTCCGAATCTAGTATGTACATTTCATTGTTTGTCCATGTACTAAATGTAGTGGATTTTCAGTTCAATAATATGGCCCCACTGCCAGTTGGTGGGTATTCGTCAACCATAATTACCTGTAACCATGCACTCATGTCTACTGTATACAACTCATTTTTGTCAAGGTTGTAGAGTCATTATAATAATATAATAAAAACACTGATGTCCACGATGATATCACACTGGCTAGGCAGCGTACACCACAAAGAGCAAGAGCTGGCAACTTAGGATTAAAAACTTTCAATTGCTAAAAGCCATAAACCTTTGAACTACTGGACCTGTTCCTGCGTGCTCACCACGAAGCCATCGTTCTAGCTACCCAGCTGGTATTTGAAGAGAGCGCTCAAGTCGCCGTTCAGTTCCTGATACCCTTTACCAATTTCCTGCGACCCTTTACCAATTTCCTGCGGTGAGCGAGAGGTACTTCAGAACTTGAAGGTATGACTTTTTGTGCCGTACTGCATGTAGTGCAACTCTCGTGATTGACCTGGTATGTAGAAAGTGTTGGGAGGCGTCAGGGATTTATACGTTTTTTGCTGGCTTTTGCTACTTCTATGATTACTAACTTCTTGTTACATCAGCCTATAAGATATGATGCTGGTTGCTCAGCATGGGAATGAAAAAACAAACAAAAAACAAACAAATAAAGAGTCATACCATCTAGGTGGTGTGGGAAGTGGTGTTGTGGTGTGGTTAATACCACGTACCAGTACAATTAATTAGTACCCAGTTTGCTGACCTCATTTGCTGTTGTTTAACCCATACCACTTCCAAAACCACCACGATGTTAGAGTTATAGTGCTATAGCTAAGCTACTGGCATGAAGCTTGAACTTGTTAATAGCATGAATCACACCCAATATGTGGTTTCATTAAAGACCCAGGCACTTGCCCAAGATATCCAGGCTGAATGATTCTTGCTTCACCACATGCAGGGAAGTCAGCCATCATCCGTGGCCCCTCAAATGGCTTTAGGAGGAAATGGGCCTGCTACCAATAGGCATTTTCTAAGCTTCCCATAGATGGCCTAGGGACCTACCACACTATTGCCCACCTGTCAATGTGTGCATTTGTCTGTAGTTTCAATGTGGACCAAAACAAAGTGGGACTGTTATTGATATACCAGGCTATACCAGGACCGTCACTTTTGAGGGTTTGTGTTTTGTGTTTACAAAGATAATATTCTAAAAGTCGTAAGCTTAGATTGTGGATGGTAAAATGTGTCTAGGTACTGAAGTGGTCTAGGTACTGAAGTGGGTAAAGGATGGCATCGATATAGTACATTAGGAGTAATTATTCATCGTAATTATTCATCCGTAATTATTCATCGTAATTATTCATCATAATTATTCATCGTAATTATTCATCCGTAATTATTCATCCGTAATTATTCATCCGTAATTATTCATCCGTAAATATTCATCGTAATTATTCATCCCAGTATTCGGGAACTCTTTGTCTCCATGACTCGGCAAGCTACTGCTTGAATGGCTAGCTATTCAGGCGACTTGATTGAGTTGGCTAGTGTTTGCCAACAATGAAAGGGTTGGAATTTCAATTTCAATTCATTTGCGCAGAGTGAAATTTCACAGAGGCTAAATTTTGCGAATAAAAAATTTCATGCAACAAGTGAAATATATAACCACTTGGAACTCTATCCCACGTGGGAGTTGCAGTCACTCGTAAGTAATAATGGTGCACTGTAGCTGCTGTTGTAATGCGATATATAGCTAATGCATATTTGCTGTAGTGGGCTCGTTAAGTGTGTACATCTATTGCTAACCTCACTGAGCTATCACAATGCCTAACTCCATCCAATTACAGCAGCCAGCAACCCAGCAAAACAATTCAGCATGTTAGTGTTCCCATAACCTTTGCTGAAAATGAAGGGTTAGCGATGCCAGCCTAGCATGGTCTAGTGGTGTTAGCCTTGAACCTTTAGATGCACTATCAGCATCCAGTAGTGTGGTAGCTATGTTAACCCTCCAGGGTCCAGTAGTGTGGCTAAGGGGTGTTTGTATAACCTTCCCCTTGGTCCAGTAGTGTGGAACTATATATGGACTTCCAGGGTCCAGTTGTGTGGTAGCCAAGGTGTGTTAGCTATAATCCTTCGGGTAGTCGGGTTTATAAGTGGTATTAGCTATGACTTCCTTGGTCCAGTAGTGTGGTAGCTTTGTGGTGTTAACTTAACCCTCCAGGGCAAGGTCACGAAATCATGACATTTGAGATGGAAAAAAAACTCGATGGTATTGCCATAAAAGTTTATGTATATGAAAGTAGACCCCACTGCTTCAGAAAATGTGGAGTTTAGGCAGATATCTCCATTTACTACCCAGAACCATTGCTCTGAAGAGAACATAATTTTGAGGCTCGTTTTTGATTAAATATATCTAAAATGTACAAAAGCTAAAATCCTTCCTAAAATATAGCTATGCCACATATGTTGATACTTTTGCGTGGGGATTTCAATCAACTTTCTGTATTGAGAAAGATTTTTTGTTATTATCAACATGATATGGGTGCTTGATAGATTTTTGATTACCTGATATCACATGTAACACGCATCACGGAAAACATCAATAAGTTCCAGCTACCCTCATAGTTTTAAACTTATGTTGATAAAATCTTGTAGTCTCCTTCCCTAACATAAGCCCCTCCTGCCTACCAAAAATGGTCCATATTGAAGGAGGATATTTCTTGTATATTCCAATTAAAGTTTGTAACATGCATCACAGGGGGGAGAGGGTGTGTTCAATATGCTATACATCAAAGGCTAAACATTAAAATTAAAAAAACCTGATTGTAGGGAGGGGGTTCTGCCTATCTGTCACATCAAAGGCTTCATGAAGATGCCAGAATATGCCAATAGTCTGCCCTGTCTCCATGTGGCACCACAGCTCATAAGTTCTATTTAAAACCCATCAAAGGCAGGCAGTGCAGTGGATTAGAAGATCTAGCTCTCAGATTTATTCCTATTCTCCATCACATCAGTGCTGTCAACACTACATCACTTCATGGCAAGGTAACCATTTGTAGTTTCACTTTCTGTCAAGTTTATTCTCGGAGAACTTTGAATGTATAGAGCAGGATGAGGTGCAGTCAGCACACTGGACTCATGCGGGCATATCACTGTTCACGTACTCCCTGTGGTATGGCGGGGAGCATCACAGTGGTGTCCTTACCTCTGACTGCAAGGACCATTCCAAGTTCACTATCCTGCCTTACATGGACAAGATCCTTGAAACGCTACCTAATGAGGTAAAAAAAAATTCTGATAGCCAGTTTCGCCTTCAACCTTCCTGCCATTTTCTGTAGTCCTGTAATTCAACCTACATAATACAACATTTTAGATCATTTCAAGGCCCCGCCCCACTCACTATTCCCTGCAGGTTACTGACATCAACATCTGGTCAGATGGGACCTCGGCCCAATTCAAGAGTCGATACATTGTTGATGCTCTACCTATGCTAGAGGAGAGACATTCCCTCAGCCTCACTTGGAACTACTTTGCCACCAGCCATGGGAAAGGCCCAGTGGACGGTACCAGAGGCAGTACGAAGCGATATGTGTGGAATAGGATCAAGTCTCGCCAGTCACTTGTCCGCGATTCTGCCTCATTCGCAGCTTCAGCAGCCTTAATGCCATCAGTGATGGTTACTGATGTCATCAACGATGAGATAGTGGAGCAAAATCATCAGATGGGGCTAGATGATGCATTCTGGGCAGCCTCACCTGCGGTAAATGGCATCCGTAATATGCATTGCATCAGAAAGGTTGGTGGGAAAGTACAACATGCTTGTCTCAGTAGAGACTTTGAGGTAGCTCAGGAGGTTGAACCAGATGTGGAAGTGCAGGAGAAGCAGGATATGGAAGTGGAGGAAAACTTCATCACTGCTACTTTCAGCAAGAATGACTTCCTGGCATTAGTGTATGATGGAAAAGCATATCTTGGTGTTGTGGAGGGCAGCACGCCAACACATGTGGACATATCTTTTATGAAAAATGCCGGACTTGGCAGATACAACTGGCCAATGAAGCCAGATCGGCTCCCTGTCACACGTGAGGACGTGCTGGCACGGGTTCAAGCCCCAGCACCAATCTGCCACTCCTCCGGATTCTTTGGATTGAATAAAAATGATATGAATTTAGTGACCAAGTCCATTTGGGAATGGAAGGAAAATAATTGATCGTATTTCATGTATTTTCCTGTATACCTATCTCTGTCTAATACATAGACATGATTGGATGAATACACATGAATGCATATATGTACATAACTAACCTCCGGGAGACCACTCACTCACGAGACCACTCACTCGGATGCATCATGCCCCCCCCCCCCCTTCCGCCTCGATGCATCATATCCTCCCCCTCCCAGTGAGGTACTTTTTGAGATGTAGATTAAATACATAGCAATATTTGTGTCAGTTTGTCCTGATTTTTTTTGTAACACGCATCATGTAACACGCATCACGTGACACAGTCGTACCCCGATGGGCCCCCTACGCACATCGGTCAAGTTTGAAATATCACATTTGGAGGATGTTTAGTCAACGTAGTTCTACTGAAGATATATATGAATTAACTAAATTGAAGGAGCCGTTTTTCTAGAAACTTGTGTACAAATCGAGTTAAGAAATTTTGTGTCACAATTTCGTAACGCGCATCACGATCACTTACCAAGCTCTAGCTCCTAACTTACAGGGAAACTTTTTATGAAAATTGGTAAAAAAAGTTTAGCTATGCCTGATATTCACTAGGGAATTTGAGTGGTGCTCATATATTGAAGCATAGTAAAATAGTAGGCAAGTAAAGTCGAAAAAATTCGAAAAAACGTAACACGCATCACGGTGACCTTGCCCTCCAGGGTCTAATAGTGTGGTAGCTATGTAGTGTTAACTTAACCCTCCAGGGTTCAATAGGTGTTTGCTATGACTGTCCTGGGTCCAGTAGTAGTATGGTCCTCCATGCACTTGCTGGGTCCAGCATATTCACCTCCAGTGCCCAAAAGAGTGGTATCTAAGTGGTGTTACACATGGTCCTTCTGTATACAATCGGACCTCAAATCTTTCAAATATCGATCTCACAAACTCATCTGCCAACCAAATCTTCAACCGAATAAAATCTTCAACCGAATAGCAGTTTTGTGCCGGTGATTGACCTCAAACAGTTTTCGCTTTTTGCTTGTTGATCAGCTAGCTAGCAATGACGAAAACAGCTACAAGAAAGCTGGTAAAGTAAAGAGGAAGTGAGTTAACCTATCTATAGCCAACGGGTAGATGTTTTGAAGAAACTTGGTGAGACATTTTGACTAACGAGCATTTGCAGTGAGTGTGGCATCGGAAGATCTACCATGCACGATATAAACTGAGGCAGAAGTAATATTTTTGGTTTGCTGCTGGAGCTGTGGAGATGTCTGTATCCTTATCATACAATACCGGCATTACAGTATGGGCCTCTCCACATTGCACTATACACTAAAATAAGCTGGTTCCTAAGATTTGTGGGATCTGAATAAACGCTGTCCACACTGGCATAAGGACTGTTCACTGATAAACCACAATAGTGGATTCACACATGTTCATATCATTAGTCACATGCATAACCACATAATTAGCAACTGTTGTTGCTGTCCCTCCTTCATGGATTACAATGCACATCCACCTTCATAGGAGTTGTGTGATTGAGATGAGAGGAGCAAAATGCAGAGGAACACATGAAAGAATTTAGCACAGACTAGTCTTCATCAAACTGTTCCTGTTCATATTAAAATGAATTAATCAGATTGTGAAATAGTGAGGGAAAGGAGTGTTTGGGATGGGGTGTGATGATGTGCTCTCAAATTTAGTGGCTGTCATGAGCATGTGGAGGAATGCAGAGAGGATGAAGGTTGAGCAGAGGAACCCATCGCCTGTTGCAGGAACCTGAACATGGTCTTGTTCATTCTCTCTCTATGTTTGCGTTTTCAGCCTGTCTCTTCTCCCAGCCCCTCCTCATGTTGCCTTCTCTTCCAACATCATCCTCTTCAGTTCATTGTCCTCCATCAACTTAAACATTGCTCATTCATTGAAGCCATGATGGCTACTATGTGTGCTGAGGGATGTTGTTCCCTCTCCTATATAATGTTGGATGCAGGGCCGGACTGGCGGAATGAAAAGCTCCGGGCAAGAATAACAAGCACCAGTGCACAAACCATTTATGTCAGAGTGAGTAATGCCACTCACCACTAGGACGAGGCCTGTTCACCAGTGCCAGAGTTGATACCCAGTAGTGTAGTAGTAGCTAAGTACTGTTAGCAGTCTACAGATGTCCTTTTGTTGCTGACTCACTTTGTGAGATGTATTAAAGCTCCAATTGCATTGTTCAAACATCTTTATATATTAAAATTGGTGCAAGAATTCTTTTTTGCATCCCGTTTACCGAATACGTAATCTCGAACAGCTTAATATATTTTTTAGAAAACACACATCATGCAAAAATAGTTTGCAGGCATAGCATAGGGAAAAAGTATTGAATCCCCCAAAGAATTAACTAGGTGACAATCCCTATTCTCTATAGCTCCTGAGCACACAGAGGTGTTGTTTAACGACCCGAGTCCTTGAAGTTGTAGTAGACCTTTAGGTTCCCACCAGTTCCAGTTAATAAGAATCGATATACAATTTGAGCTGTTGTTGACAAACAACAGCATAAGGGTGTGTAATGACCAGAACATGATTGTATATCCAGCGTATATCCAGCGCATTATTTTCTTGTATTCTACCAAGCGTTGTGTCCATAACATTGAGTAGGAAATGAACATGGTGAATGTGCTCTCCACTCTAACCACTCTACCCCCCTTTGTGTTTGTCCCCACTGTCTTAATGCCATCTTCTATGTAGGCTGTGGATCGCAATGAAGCAAATACTTCCCAAGTCGATGCTGACCTATTTTTTGATCTGCGGATTTGGAATTGGATCGTGGATAGCTATAAATGGGATATGGGCAGAAATGTCGGTTTTGGTCATTGTTTGCCCCGAGTGCTACGATCTACCAGCATTGATTGTAGTAATAATTCAATTGGCTAATGTTGGTCCAGTGCTCTATGCGGTGGTGAGGTACTTCTTCCATCACTCGAGGTGGGCTTCATATCAAGAACACTTGGACATCGGAGTGATAATATGCTTATTTGCAATAGGAGTAATATCAAGTACATTGCTATTGATAGTTTGGGACAGAAACTTGACAGTTTTTGGCGGTATACACAGCGTCACGCTACTCATTCTTACCTTTTTCTTGTCATTGGTTGATTGCACATCTTCGGTTGTCTTTGTTCCATTCATGAAACACTTCCCTGAAGAATACTTGAGTGCTCTCTATATTGGAGAAGGCATGAGTGGAGTGCTACCAACTGCTGCCTCGCTCATTCAAGGCTCCGTCAGAACCAATATCTCATGCCATGGGAGGTACACAGGACACAAAGAACTCGGTATTCGGTTCAGTCCCAATGTGTACTTCATAATCTTGATGGCAATGATGGTAGTTAGTGGTGTTTCTTTTCTCTGCATTATTTCTCTGCCGTCCGTTCGTAAACACATGGTCAGCAGAACAAAACAAACTGGATGTAGTAATGCAGTACAGATTAAAAAGAGTACTCCTGTGGCTGATGTTGGAAGTGACAGTGTTTTGGAGGAGGATGAAGAATGTCAGCTAAGGCAGGATGAAGAGGATAAACTCTGTCCAGATAAAGTAAGAACTCAATGTTCACTTTCTGATGAACAGAGACCTTCATCATCTCCACAACAGATTAGTCACGTGCAATCAGAAAGAGATGACTCGGTTGCTGTTCAAAATGAAGATTTGCTCAGTCAAAGACATTCATTTTCCTGCATCGGGGCACTGCAAATACTGCATTCCAATGCAGTTTTGTATGTTTGCTTGGGAATTTTAAGCTTCCTTTCCAATGGTGCTCTCAACTCTATATCCTCGTTTGCGTTTATACCATACGGAGACTTTGTTTACCATATATCTATCAATTTAGCTCTATTGGCCACTCCTTTGACGTCTGCATTCTTCTACCTGATTCCCTCAAAATCCAAAGTTATTACAGTTATGAATACTACGATTGCCTGTCTATTGGGAATATACATATTGGACATGGCTATTATGAATCCAAGCCCCTTCATGAAGACTCAACTGATTGGGAAAATATTGATAGTAAGTTTTTCATACTCAAAATGCCATAAATATAGGTTGACATGGGCATCTCATTATTAAAGCATGCACTTACCTATTATAATAATATTTATTATTATTATTATTATTATTATTATTATTATTATTATTACTATTACCTTTATATATTGTTATAGGTCTTAAAAATAGTAATAGTTTCCTGTTTAGTTATTTGTTTTGGTGCACCTTCATATCAGAATTGTAGTATTAGATTATTTTGATGACATCACGAAAGAGTGGATTGTGCCTTCTACTTGGTTAGGGCCTGGCAATGGCTAGGGTGAGGCCCTGGCAATGGCTTGGGTTAGGGCCTGGCAATGGTAGGGTGAGGCCCTGGCAATGGCTAGGGTTGGAGCCAGGGCTACGGCTAGAGAAATCCAATCTAACACTGCTCAAGATCAGATGGTGATATGATGCTAGGATTTTTGTTACTGTCTTAAGGCCAGTCCACAATTGGACATATAGATTTAATGTGTATGATGAATACATGCAGCTAGCTTACAGGAAAATGTGGTCAAGAATCTTCTCCAGACCCATAAATAGTTTTTGGATGTGCAATACATGAATGTCTTGCATTCTCTTACGACAGTTATATAGATACATGACAACAAAATTTTCTGTCAATAAGGAAAGGACACAAGAATTTTTAATGTAGAGTATATACAATGGAGGGACCATTTACTTTGTAAACGAATGAACACCAATTATAATACAGATTTACATTAATATTGGTATTCGTTGTTTGAAAAGGGAAAGGATCTATCGATGTGGTCTACATTGGCAAATCCTTCTTCCCTTTTTTTTTGACAAGTCAACCAATATTTTGGAAACATTTTTTGCCTTGTTTCAGGAACTTCCTTGAGGAAGTTGCCCGGGCTATCTCCAGAACTACTAACCAATCATAGCATATGTTAATGTTTTCCATGTTTACTACTAAAGTAAACACACAAGAACAAAAACTTTTTTAAATGCACTATATTGGTTTGCAACAACCTTCTCAATCAACTTGATATTTCGACTAGATGCTCTAGCTTTCACTATTATTCCTGATGAAGACTAGAGCATCTAGTCCGAACGTCGAGAGAATACAATTTCAAGTTGATTATTGAGAAGGATATTGTTATGTCAACGGAGAGTTCATTGAGAATATATTGTGTTGGCTAGTCAAAAACGAATGCAGATACGACTATCTATACCCATCTATACTACCACAGTCATGTGATCCTTTATACCATTGAAATCAATCATTGTACAGATACTAAAAGCAGCATACTATATTGTTATATGAGTTGAATGTTAAAAAGTCATCCAACTGTAGTGGTTAGTCTGTCCTTTCTTGCAATCTAATTAATTAGCAAACGGAGAGCCCCCTCAGTGTGGAGTTGGATGGAGAACTTAGTCTCGCCATGCATGCATGGCTTGTATATATGTATGTACATTTGTATGCATTGTACGTTCAAAAATATCAACGGGTCACCTGTCTTTAATAGAGCAGGCTTATGTGAACTGGAAATGATCATTATAATGAAGAGAACGATTGAGACAATGGCAGCAGATTCTAAGCTCAAGTAAGAATAGACTGTATGGTTAATGGCTGACAGGGAAGGATGGTGGGTGTTCCATTCTTGCATTGCTACTCAATTCATCATTCATCAGTGTGCTCTAGCTATGGAGGTGCGATACCTGACAGGTTTGTAACATTGGAAATGATTGCCACATGGAATATCTGAGCAGGCTCTTGTGCACATGTACATACTAAGTCCAGAGCATGTGCTACTCTATTTATCAACATTCTTTAGCCATGCAGGTTGGTTACGCCATTTTTATCATGATAATTCAGGAAATATTATAGAGCAAATGTAGTCCTGCCGCTTCCTTTGGTCAAACAGAACTGCCTACTTATATGATGGTTAACAGATGCATACAGTCAATAGAGGAGGGTTGTGCTAATGATGGAGCAGATAAACTGTCTAGAGTGCAAACTATCACTTGCTTGCCTCTGCATATCTTCCCCTTTAGTACTCTGAGAATCCCTGCAAAAAACACTGCCTGGTGAGCTCACTCTTAGTGTAGTTGCTTCTCATCATCAAGGGAAGCTGCTTCCAATCACTCGTAACAAAACTCCTTCAAAGTCAATTTTGACATGCATATACGTTTCAGAATTTGCCATTCTATAATGTTGCAGGACATCAGGTTGTTCAACATTGCACCAGTTCGGAATCTGCAAAGAACACATAAATGCATGCAGTTCTTGGATACAACTTTATGATGAAAACAATAGTGTACAGATCACCACAGTATTATATAGGCCTTCAGCTATGCTAGGCAATGGCTAGAGCAAGGATTTCAGATTAAAATGATCTCCCCCCCCCCCTCTTCTGAAGTCTCCATCACACCTTCACTCACCACTCCATGCATTCATTTATGTTCCTGTGTCTAGTTATTGTTTGTTGGTGTTGATTTTGTTATTTAAAAATATATATTATGGTTGAGCTAAAGACTGTCTTCTTGGACTCCAGTGCTTTTAAACACTAACTCTAATTTATCTCGTCTTGTTCACAACACAAATTAGCACATGCCAAAATCTATTTTTGACTTTATATACCATGCAGACAACATTGTACACTATGAAAATCAGCACATGCCATATCCTGTTGCAGTAGGAACAAACAAGTGGTATAGAAAACCTGATTTGTCAGGCCAGACAGTTATATTGCTCTATGGTTGTTTTTTAAATTTATTATTAGAACATGTATAGCCAGCCGCTGACCACTTACTTCTTTGCTAGTAGACAAAATGCAGCTGCAGACCATTGCAGCTTGTTATTAGTAATCCATGTGAGCTAGCTAGAGTATAGATGATTTATTTGACGCTTGGCGATCTTTCCAAAGCAGTGGGAACATTGCTGAACTAGCTCTGATGCCAAGCTCAATATTGCATAGGCATAAGCGTGTTTATTTTAAACAATTTTGTCTGATCAAGAAACAAGTTTATCATTTCAATGCACTGGGATCTTCTGGTAGTCTTATCATATGCTAGTTATGTGTGTGGGGAAAAGTAGATGGATACATAAATAATAGATCCTTAACAGTCGAATTAATGGTTTTGGTGGTGCCGGTTTACTACATTCATGAAGGATTTACGGCATGCTGGAGTTCTTTTTGGAGCTAAAATCTGCTGTGACTTGTTCAAGGATGCTAAGATGCTGCAAAGTGAGTTTTAGCTTAGATGTAAACTTATGCTGTTTTGTGTTTTTGAGGTTCACCATTTTAAAAATAGAGGTCATACTAATATAGGGAGTGCTAACACATTATCGAATAGATGCATGGCATACAAGTCTCTAGTGTACCTGGTTTAAATGTTGGTTTCTGCGGTTTGTATTCATGCTGTCTCTGCATAAGAAGAATGGCTACCGTTGATTGATGTCGGTTACTTTTCTCATCGAGATAGGGTATCTCTTGTATATCACTGACACACGAGCAGCCTGATGGCAGGTGGGTAAATGTTTACCATCGATATATTTTATATTGATCTGGATTGATTTTTCTGCTGTTGGTTGAACAGCTAGAAAGAAAGCATGGTATAATCATACTACACTGATTCAACAGGGCCGGTGTCCCCAAGCTACAGTCCGCTGCTACATTTTGATTGGCCATCATTCTTGCATATCATGTCCACACAAAAATCAAACAAACAGAACCGTATATACATAAAAGGTATTCCTTACTTGTACATGTCTAATGGACCGCTGAAATACATTATAAATGGATGACAGTTGCAAAGCAGACTTGGGCCGTCTCTCCATTGATGCTCTTCACTAAGGAAAGCAGCAGGCATCTGTGCCTACTGTTAACTACCTTCAATCCCTTTGTTCTTGAGAAAAGATGTGCTCCTGGATAGATTTCCTTGCTGATAATTTCTTCTAGACATATGCTTTTGTTTGCTTGCCTCATTGGTGCCGATTGTTTAGGCTAACTTTAGCTTATTGTATTGCATTCTAACAATATGAAATATTATCAAAAACAAAACAAACCCCCCCTTCCCCCCACAACTAAAAATGGTGGATGTGTGTAGGTGGTGCTGCTCTAGATGCTGGTGAAGTTTCCTGGGATGGTGTTCCTGATGACCTGCAAAGGCAGGTCAGCTCCAGAGATAGTCAATCCACTACTCAGCCCACTATCACCTCCTCTCTCATGCCATATGCCCAGTTTGCAAGAGAATGTTATTCAGTGTGTAGTTCATGGTTAAATAAACAACCATTGTTATTCAGTGTGGAGTTCATGGTTAAATAAACAACCGTTGTCCGGGCTCTCTCTCCTCTCCAATGCTTGATGGTCGGTCATCTCAAGTTTTCCACTGTTCCCATCATTCTCGTCTGTTTTGGCCCTCCAAACACTTTGGTTGGATTTCTCAGAAGATTGCCACATTTCCAGAAATTTGGCAGCATCTAAGTTAGCTGCCATTGTTGATGAAGTTTCCTCCTGTAATGATGTTGAGCAACGGGATCCTCTTCAATTATCCTTCTCGCTGTTTCAGGATCCCAGGGATAGGTGAACACGTCAGAAGCATTGCCCCCCAATCAACTCATCAATCCAATCTGAATCCAATCTTTCTCCTACATCCATCTCTCAGCATCAACATTCCAGTCTCTGGCTAAGAGGGTTGCTTCTAAGGTAGATTTTAAAGAGGCTGTCTGAATCTCCAGCATGGATGATTCTTTGGCCGATTTCAATGAAAGAGCCTTAATTTCCTTATGGGATAAATATTCTCCATCTCATTCATATTCAGCCATTTCCCCAGCTCTAATTCTAGATGCTGCTGCTACATCTTTTGATGTTCCACCATCAGCACTGTCTACGGCCAGTCGCTCTTTGCCTTGTGGATCTGCAGGACCAGATGGGTTATGTCTTCAACATCTTAAAGAAAGTCTGCAGGTGCTGGTGGTCCCTTACATCTTGCAGCCCTCACAGCTTTCATCAATGTGATGCTGTGGGGGAAAACTCCAGTTTCCGTTCGCACTTTCTTTTTCGGGGCTACTTTTGTCGCCCTGAGCAAGAAGGATGGTGATGTGAGACCCATAGCCATTGGGTGCATGCTTCGACGCCTGCAGCTAAATGTGCAAGCTTTCAAATGAAGCAGTCCATGAGTGCTCTCCCACCTGTTCAAGTGGGTTTCAGGATATGCCTTGGAGCTGAATCCATTGTTGCTGCTTGTATTTTCATGCATAATTTACAGCCTGGCCATATCCCCCTGAAAATGCATTTAACTTCATTGGTCAGGACAAGATGTTATCAGCAGTTGAAGCTCTAGCCCCAGTGTTGCTGCCTTTTTTCCATTCAGCCTATGGTCTGACATCCCTCTTTTTTGGAAATGAAACAATTCAGTCATCCGAAGGAGTACAACAAAGTGATCCTCTTGGCCCACTTTTGTTTTGTCTCACTCTTCACAAGGCTACTCTCAAATTGGTGTCAATTTTTTTGGTTTCATTGGATGACGGCACTGGTGGTAGTATGGATGATTACTCATTGATCTTGGGGAGTTGGCTGAGGAGCTTGGGTTGGAGCTCAAACATGAGAAGCGCAAGCTAATCTGTCCACAGAGGCTTTGAGGAAGTCCCTCTGTGCTGCTCCAGGCCTTCGGGTTGTCAATCCAGAGGCTACCATTCTCCTTGGTTCCCTTATTGGTGGTATGGAGGTCACTGATTGATGTGAATATTGACTCATAGAAGGTTATGTGAAGAAGACTCCCATCTCCATGCTCATGATGCTTTCTGCTTGCTTCTTCACACATTTGCAATTCCCAAACTACTACACTCTTTGACGATGTTCTCTCTGTTCTTCTTCACCAAAGCTTCAAGATGCATCCTGAGTGAGATCACCAACATTGTCCTCGGCACAAATGATCAAGCTTGATTTTAGGCGTCCCTTCCAGTGAGATTTGGTGGTCTGGGGGTCAGAAAAGCAGCATCACTTGCACCCTCTGCCTGTTTGGCATTGGCCTCTGAAGCTTTTGACCACACCCACCAGATTATTCCTGACCACCTATGGAACCTGAAATACCTTGTGTTTGATGGTGGCTTGGAAATGTCCAAGTCAAGGTCATAGTTGTGAACCGCCATCTGATGTCTTCACAGCAGAAAGCCCGGGATGGTCCACACGATCCGGCCTTTTCTGATTCTCTCCTGAACTCAGCTGTGGATACTGCTGTCCGGGTACATACTCAGGCTGCAGCTAAGAAGGAGTCAGGGGCCTGGATTCATGCCCTGCCCATGTCATCCTTAGGCCTCCAAATGGATGATGATATGGTCAGGGTGGCTGCTGGTTTGTGGTTGGGTGTTCCCCTCTCTCATCCCCACAGTTGTCTGCAACGTGGATCCTCCGTAAACCAGTTTGACACTCGTGGTCTCAGCTGTCTGAAGAGTCATGGTCGTTTTTCGATGCGTGGAAGCTGTCAAATTGTCCGTTGATTTCTCGCCTCAACTAATATTCCCTCTCACCTGGAGAGCCTTCAGGCAATTCTGGTATATAAGTAGCCTGAGGGCTTCCATACCCCCTGGAAGAATCAGGTGAGAGGCTACTTTTATAGACTCCTTTGCACCTTCCTTTGCCAACCTACACTACCTGAAGGTCCAGATGTAGGTCAATAGAGCTGGGTCCTTGAAGAAGGTAAAATATGTGAACATTGCTACTACCATCTTATTGAGATGGAACTACTGGAGTGTTTGGTACCGAGGCACCATCTTTTTTTCTCTCTAGAGTCCAGATGCCGTCTAAAATGTGACTGTGATAACCATGTTGACATCATTTTCTCCTTCAGAGAATTTCTTTTGCTGTCCAGCGTGCAGCTGTGCTGAGTTCTAGTCGATCCATTGGTGACGACTATTTTTATTTATTGATTGATTCAGTTATTTGTTTGCTGTTAATAATTATTTTTTTAAAAGAAGGTATATCATCACAAAAATAGCCAGTGCACCGCTCCCATGTCCCACATTAAAAATAGGACATTGTGAATTGGCCTTCGAACAAAAAATGTTTGGGTCCCCATGCAATACGGTATTAACAATTTTTCTATCATGCTCCAGTTTCTCCCTGTGCATTGTCTGGGTGATTTAAACTGCCTCTTGTGTCACTAACCATTCCCATCAACCCAAAGTGAATGTGTTTGATTGTGAAGTATTATGGATTCTACTTGACGTATGATAGGTTGCTGTCAATGTTGCTGTTGCTGCACTGGTCTCATACTGCAAGCTAAGCATAGTGGTCCAACTTCACCATAATGAACAAGACAATGGTACAGCTCTACTTTTAGCAGGTGCTATTACACAAGTGGGTTCTTTGATTGGTGCAATTACATTTTTTGTATTAGTTTACTACACGGGAATCTTTTGAACACATTCATTATTGTATTTGCATTGGTCATTTTTGTGCATCATTCGTTTTGTTGTTCTATCAAAATGGATCATATATATAATATCAGTAGTCAACACAATGATATGATGATCAATGTTGAAATGTTACTAAGCACTCACAGGCACTAGAGGAAGCAAGATGATACGATTGTTAAATTAGTTATTGTAAGTGAAAATGACATTAACAACGGTAGGAATAAAAATAATAACACTATTATAGCATGTTGATAAAAGCAAAACCAAAAAGATTAAAAAAACAAGTCATATATAGACATCAGGAGTTCTCCACTTCACGAGGAACGGTTTGAAGTCGACCATTTGATGTAGTTTGGTTAATGCCCACTTGCGAGTTCAAAGCTTCTGATGCAGGTGCAATTTGAGCACCTTTCTGGAAGGCTCCAGCTGTAACGTCTTGTTCAAGCCTGACTCTCTGTTCGGTGGGCATACTTGGAGGAGGTCTTGGAAGTTGAAGAACAAGCGAAGCAACATTGATGCTACTTGAATTGATAGCAGTTGAATCATTGTCTCTTTCTTCAGTATCCGTATTCATCTCCATTCTCTCACTTTCTAGATATGAAGGAGGCCTCTCCTGCAGCGATGCCACAAACTCGCTGTTTGTAAGTGGGGTGAATTCATCATCATTGATATAGTCCAAATAATCTTGCGTAGTGCCGTTGGGTCTGGCAGTACTTGTGTTCAATGAGCGACGAGCTCTAATCCAGCAGGTTATTATCACTACGATAGCCAATGTTCCAAGAAAAACGACTGCTGATATAGTGTAGATGAGAGGTTTTAATCCTCATTCAAAGACAATTATTCTTCAAGGTATATTTTATTACTTACTACTTTTGATAATTAAATGAGGTATATATATTATAATGATGATTGTGTATATAATGATGATTGACATAATATTGATTGACATATATGAGGTAATAATATTAAGGATTTATGAATTTTATTATTCTTTCTTATTCACTACACAAAAATGGCCTACAAGTGTGTGGTATGATATCTTGGACATTCTAATTGTAATTATTAAATAGATGTGGTTAACCTTGTTGAACTGCCTCATTAATTATTCACCCTGTCACTATTTTAATTGCATATTGTTAGACTGAGGGCAGTCTGTTTTTATATTCGAGTTTTGAAACTACAATAAAATGCTCCCTGTACCAATATTAGAACCTAGAATACAAGGAGCTTTGAACAAAAACATCCCCACTAAGTGGCTCATTTCTCTATACATACGGGTTTTGAAACTAGTCTATCATTATACATCATATGAGCAACTTGAAGTGACAAGAGCTAGCAGAACTAACAAAAGTTCCAAAATGGAGGCTTAAGGGGGTCCACTACCCAAAAAAAAAAAACAAAAAAAAAAAACACAACTTCTCTCTGCCTCAGAATTTTTATTTGAAATCTTGTATGATGTGTACCTATACACAGACCTACCTTCTGGTGCTGTGCCAACTACCCAGCTACAACTGATCCGGACTTAGTGAACATATAAGATTTCACGAGGACGGTCATATTTGGAGACAAATTTACTTTGGGATTTCACAACTTACCACAGGGGAAATTATAATTTTTTTCTGATTACTCCAACTATGGAGCGGGGAGAACCATCCTTGGCTCAAAAAACACCTTTTTCGGGACAGGCATTTTAAGGACTAGTATAGTATTTAAATGGTTGAACTGACCATACCATTAAAAAAACACCAAAAGTGGTATACATATACATGCTAGAAAAATCAAGAATAGGGAGGGGAAGTTTGGTCTGTCCTATATAGGCCGCTTCCTAGGGGGATGACCAGAATCACTGGTTTGCTTCCCTTGTCGGTCTCCGCGGCCATTGAAACTCACTATTACGTGAAGCATCTTCTTCGCAAATTGGGAGTACTCAAGTTAGTATAAGTCCAGAATGGAGCATCCAAATCTTCTCCAATTTGGAAGGCAGCATCTTGCATGTACTGTCATCATATTTTGGGGGGGAAACCACAAAAAAAACAAAAAAAAGTTTTTTGGGGTGGTGGACCCCCTTAATATATAATTATATAAAATGTAGATTTCAAAATCTCACCAGTGTCTGACTGCATTTGACTTCCCCACTAATCTTTCCACAGTGGGAAATTCTAACTTTAGATAAATTTCATCACAGGGGTATCCAGTAATGTTTGTTACAAGTGACTGCTGTTTGACTTTGCTAATCTCTGACTAAAGTAACTAGGACTAGCTACATTCGTTATCATTGTAGCTATATATTTATAAAGCATCGAGGTTCCCACCTATAAGTGGATAGTTACTGACCTACATATATATATGAAATTGAGCTACACATAGTGGAAGATTTTATCCTTGTTCAGACGTCATATAATCGAATTGAACTAGATAAAAGGTTCAAAACCCTTATAAAATATTTTTTTGGAACCTCAGTTACATGGTGCCACAGGATGGTAATCTGCCCCAAAAAGAATGGCTCCCTTCGTCGAACCATTGACTTCCAGGCCCTCAATCAACACACCACAAGGGAGACAAACCACACCCGATCCCCATTCTACCAGGCAAGATCAGTACCAAGAATACTATATTTGACGCCTGGAATGGCTACCACTCCGTACCACTCCACGAGGACGACAGACACTTCACCTCCTTCATTACACCATGGGAGAGATACCACTACTGCACCATCCCCCAGGGCTACATCGCCTCAGGGGACGGGTACACCAGCCGGTATGACGGCATAGTGTCCCACATCAACAGACAAAGTGCATAGACGACACTCTATTATGGTCCGACACCATCTCCGATGCATACTCCCAGGCAGTGGAATGGCTCCACATCTGTGCCACCAACGGTCTCACCCTCAACCCTCAACCCCGAGAAATTCCATTTCGCGGAGGACAGTGTGGAGTTTGCCGGATTCGAGATCACCCCTACACGGTCAAGCCATGCAGAAAATACATCCATGCCATCACTGACTTCCCGACCCCTAAAAACCTGACAGATGTAAGATCCTGGTTCGGACTGGTAAACCAAGTCTCCTATACATTTAGCATGACATCGGCCATGGAACCATTCAGGGACCTACTGAAACCCTCAGAGAAGTTTGCCTGGAAGGAATCACACCAATCGGCATTCAACAACTCCAAGTTGGCCATCGTCAGGGAAATTCAAGAAGGGATGAAGATCTACGACAAAAGCAAACCAACTTGTCTAGCAACCGACTGGTCAAAGAACGGGATAGGGTACTGGCTATTCCAGAAGCACTGCCAGTGCCCATCCAATGACATATTTTGCTGCCAAACCAGATGGAAGGTCACCCTAGTCGGGTCACGATTCACACACGCTGCGGAGTCTCGTTATGCCCCAATTGAGGGAGAGGCCCTTGCTGTGGCAGACGCCCTGGACAAGGCTCGCCACTTCGTCCTAGGCTGCACAAACCTCATCATTGCGGTCGACCACAAACCCCTCGTCAAGATATTCGGAGACAGATCCCTGGAGCAGATAACCAACACAAGACTCCGCAATCTGAAAGAAAAAACCCTGCCTTACAAATTCAAAATGATCCACATCCCAGGCGTCAAGAACAAGACATTCGTTTCCTGCTAGATGCCTATGTGTACCTTCAAGGGGTGTGGTCAACATTGGTCTCTCTCCCCAACCTTCAAGGGGTGTGGTCGACATTGGTTTCTCTCTATCCAACCTTCATGGGGTGTGGTCAATGTTGGTATCTCTCTACCCAGCCTTCAAGGGATGTGATCGACGTTGATCTCTCTCTACCCAAGTTAACAATCAGTTGAGAGAGGAATTGGATCCACCTGAAAGTGTGAACCTCCCACACTAGAAGAGATCTAAGACAATTAATCCACTCAAGTCCATAGGCAGAAGGGTGTCCGCTAAATTAGAGGGAAGGGAATTTTAAGGGAATTTTAAGGGTTTGTTTGGCATGCACAGAGGATTCCTTAGCAAAGAAGGATGAAGCCACCTTCAAGGCATTGAAAGATGAGCATCCCTCTGCCCACTCTAACTCATCACCTCCTATTGGGGCTCCCCACCAACTCCTGTGTTAGAGGGTGATGTAGTTCATGCCATCAAGTCATTTCCATGCGGTTCAGCTGGGGGGATGGATGGTCTGAAATCACAATACTTGAAGGACATGCTGAAGACAGCAAGTGGCGATTTATCTACCCTCCTATCTGCTCTTAGAGCCTGCAGGGCCAGAGCAAGTGGTCAGGCTGGTCAGGCCATGGCCTGACCAATATAGTTATATGGCATACGTGGGTGTGTATCGATCTCTTTTATTTTTTTGTACAGTGGATTATATATCTGCTAAGGCAATCCCACTCTTTTTTAATTGTTTGCCAACCTGAAGTGTTAAATAGATTACCATTAACCATATAATTATCAAATCAGGAAGAGTGTTTTTGACAGCATGATTAATAATTAAGACTGAGGGTGTGTAGAAGATCACCTGACCAGATAATCATACATGCTGAGAGTGTGTAGAAGAGTGTTAACCAATTTACTGGAGATACCTAGGACCAAACACTCAACTGTAGACCACAGGATCATTTGCACACACATATCGATTATCATTTCATTGGTCAATATTTTATTCTGAGACCTCATGGCAGCCTATTTAAAAGGCATCCTCCAGGTTGTTTAGTTAGTTAGTGCTGTAAGTTGTTTATTGAGATTGTTTATTGAGATAATGGCAAACTGTAGTTTTCAGAGTTTTCATCCTCCTGAAATTTCTGATACACCACATCAGCCTGGCCCAAGTTTTAGGTTCCCAAAGCGCTCCTTTGTAAAGAAAACTGTTGTATCACGATCATTTCAAGCATCTTGGTTTCAACAGTGGCCTTTTCTGCATTATGATGAAGCTAAAGATTTAGCCTACTGACATACTTGTGTGATGAGTTTCAAGCAGAAGAAGATGAGGACTTCAAAAGCAGAACATCATTTGTAAGTATATTTTCAATTTTCTTATAGTTTTGCTGTGCACCTTATGATCAAAACTATTTTTAATTCAGGTATGCAAGGGTTCTTCTAACTGGAAAGATGCTGTTCTGTCGTTTAAGAAACATGAAACTAGTGGTTGCCAGTACAAATGATTCTGTCTTTGCCAACCTCTACTAAGCATATTGATGCACAACTCTCTCAGCAGTTTGCACTCGAGATGGATGATAATGGGAAGATGCTAATGAAAATTTTCTCTCACATCAGGGTATTGGCTAGGCAAGGGTTAGCCCTTCGAGGTGATGGGGAATCTGAAAATGATAGTAATTTTCTTCAATTTCTCAAGTGTGAATTAACCATGAACTGGTTGCAGAGGAAGATCAACAAATATACATCCCATGAGGTTCAAAATGAAATTTTGAAGATCTTTGCTCTACAAGTACTTCGAAAGATTGTTGGTAATCTCCAAATATCACCCTTTTTAACCATCATGATTGATGAAACGACTGATATCACTAATTGTGAGCAAGTCACCATTGTTATTCGAAGAGTTGATGAAGATTTCGAAGTGTATGAAGAGTTTATTGGGCTTTACGAAGTTGATACTATTGGTACTGAATGTCTTACAAAAGTAATCAAGGAATGCTTGCTAAGACTGAACTTGCCAATCAGTAAACTTCGTGGTCAATGCTATGATGGCTGCAACACAATGAGTGGGACAAAAACAGGAGTTGCTAAGAGAATATCAGAAGAGGAACGACGTGCTGTGTTTGCACACTGCTATGGCCATGAGCTAAATCTAGCTGCTAATGACGCTGTCAAAAAGTTGAAAGTTATGAAAGACTCCATGGATACTACACAAGTTTTAACCTAGACATGATGCAGTCTTCCAAAACTGAAAATGATAAGCTATCTGATTCTCCTTCACCTGGTTTAAGACTTCTTTGCCCTACTCGATGGACTGTCCATGCTGACTCACTCTTAAGTATTATGGACAATTATTCTGCATTGCTAAGTACTTGGGAAGAAGCTTTAAAAATTACTAAAGATACTGAGGCCAAGGCACGAATTCAAGGTGTGAGGGCACAAATGAAAACATTTGATTTTCTCTTTGGTACTGTCTTGGGCGAAATGGTTCTTAGACATAATGATAATCTCAGCCAAACTTTACAAAATCCAGAAAGTTCAGCAGCAGAGGGCCAAGAAGTACTTAGCATGGTTACTTGCACACTTGATAAGCTACGAGATGACATGACTTATGACTTATTTTGGTCTAAGGTCTCAAGACTTGCTGAAGACTTTGAAATTGAAGAACCTCACTTGCCTCATCGTTGTAAGGCACCTAGAACATATGATGATGGTATCGAAGGAGATTTTCACACCGATGTAAAATTGTACTACCATCAACAATACTTTGAAGCCATTTATCTTGTAGTGAATTTAATAAAAGTTAGGTTCGATCAACCAGGATACAGAATCTACAAGAATTTGGAACAGCTTCTGTTAAAGTCCTCCTGGAATGAAGACATCACAGGAATTTGATTCTTTTTGTTCTTTTTACAAAGATGACTTCCATCCTGAAGTTCTTCAAGCCCAGTTGCTTACTTTCAGATCGTAATTTCAGCGAATTCAGAAGGAAAAGTATGGTGAAAAGAATCGGAATACGACGGCATTCTTTTCAGACTTGACAGTTGCTAAGAAATTGTTGCTTTCTGAAGTGTGTCGACTTTTCAAACTTATTTTGATCATGCCAGCCACCAATTCTACTTCAGAAAGGTCATTTAGTGCACTTCGCTGGGTAAAATGTTATTTGCGAAACACCATGAGTCAGTTAAGGTTAAATAATCTCATGATATTACATGTCCATAAAGAGTTAACAGACAAAATGGAACTGAAAGATGCTGCAAATGAATTCATAGGAGATTCCGAACACAGGCTGAAGATTTTTGGAAAACTACTAAACAGAAGTAATTTCAATATTATTTTGTACACTAATAACCCCACTTTTAATGTGTACCACTTGTGTGCATGGGTGTAATTTGCATTTTAATTGTGCATATATATATATTATTATAACACTCCATGGCCTGACCAATCAAATTTTGCTTGCTCCGGGCCTGGCCTTACCAACCTTGGATTGGAGAGTAGGGCACCTTCCTTTGTCTGCCCTTTTTTTATGCTAGTTTGACAGCACTTGAGAAGAAGGATGGCGGGATTAGGCCTATTGTGGTTGGATGTACCCTCAGATGTCTTATAGCCGGGTGTCAGCCGTGGTTTCACTGCTTGCCCCCACACAGGGTGTTTGGAGTACAGGGAGGTGCTGAGGCGGCTATCCACACTCCTGGGCAATATGTACATCAAGCACCTGCAACCAAATCATGCGGTGCTAAAGCTTGATTTTAGGAATGCTTTTAATTCTGTGCACAGAGACAAAATGCTTAGTGCTGTTCAAGCTTTAGCCCCAGAAAAATACCCATTTGTCTATTCCATGTATTCTTCTCCATCCAACCTTTTCTGGAGGATCAGACTCTTAAGTCTTCTGAAGGAGTCCAACAGGGTTACCACTTAGGTCCCCTGCTATTTTGTTGGTCCATTCATCAACTGCTGCGCACAACTTTCATCTGAGTTGCGTATAATTTATTTGGATGACATCACTATTGGTGGTGCTGCTGAGGACATTGACAAAGACCTCAACTGCATACGATTTGCTGCAGAGTTGGGTCTCTGCCTAAACAATGGAAATGAGATCATCTGCCATTAACCCTATCACGAGAGGGACAAAATTGTGCTCACTCCCAGGTACACCAGTAGTAGACCCCACTGCAGCAAGCCTCCTTGGTGCCCCTCTTGGTAGTGTGGAGTCGATCTCACTGCCTTTTAAGGACAAGGTGGGTCTCTTGATGTGATGGCGGAAAGGCTAAGCAATGTCTTGGCCCACGAGGCCTTGATGCTGCTACGCAACTCTTTTTCCATCCCAAAGTTACAACACATCCTCAGGACATCCCCTAGCTTTCTCTCTCCTGTCCTAGCTGCCTATAACGAGACCCTCAAGTCTATAGTAAGCAGCATCACCAATGTTAATTTTTCTGATGTGGACCCAGCTTGGTCTCAAGCAAGTCTACCAATCAAAGTCGGTGGTCTTGATAGTAGGTGTGCTGAGCAGCTTGCCCCATCTGCCTTCCTGGCCTTGGCTGCTGCCTCATATGACTTAGTCCAAAACATCCTCCCTATACCTTCAGTTCCTCCCATCTCCCAATCTTGAGGAGACCCCTATTGATGTGGTCAAAAGGCCATGACAAACTTCGACCAGCCAGTTCAGCATGCCTCCAGAAGTCGTGGGATGCCTGTCAAGTTTCAGTGGAGGTGGAATCCCTGCTAATCAATGCCTCAGATGACTTGACTAGAGCTAGGCTTTTGGCTGTCTCTACAAAGGAATCTGGAGCATCGCTCCTTGCTACCAATTTCCAACTTGAGTTTGAGGATGGAACAACCATCAGCCTTTGTTTAGGGATTTTTCTTTGCCATCCTCATCAATGCCAGCACTGGGAAGCAGAGGTGAGCAACCTTGGCCTGCACAGTTTGAGCTGCTAGAAGAGTGAGGGTTGTCACTACTGCCATTCCTTGGTTAATGTACTCCATAGGGCTATGTCATCTGCCCAGGTATCTTCCAGGCTCGAACCATCGGGTCTAAGTCGCTCAGATGGAAAGCATCAGGATGGGGTCACCATGGTCATGGAAGTTTGGTAAGCCCTTGATCAAGGATGCAACCTGCTCTAACACTTTGGCTCGTCTTATCGTGCTCATGCCACCAGGATCTCAGGCGCTGTTGCTGCAATGGCTGAGGAGAAGAAGGCGGCCAAGTGCTATAGCCTCACCAGGAATTTTGTTTTCATACCAGTTGATATAGAGATTGGTGCCATTTGCTTGATCTTTCTAAGGGAACTATATAGGGCAAACTATACAGCAGCATACTGGGGCATTCCAATTTCTGGTCCAGCAATTATCTGTTGCTGTACAAAGGGGCAATGCCTTCACAGTCATGGGAACAATGGGAGGCTTTGCAAGCAAGGATGGCCAACTTATGGTATAATGAATATATTAATAGTAATATTATTATTATTATTATTATTATTATCACCTTCTCAATATAATCAACTTCAAATTTTATTCACTCGACATTTCAAATAATAATAATAATAACAATAATAATAACAATAATAATAACAATAATAATAACAATAATAATAACAATAATAATAACAATAATAACAACAATAATAATAAAAATAATAGTAACAATAATAATAATACCAACAACAACAACAATAATAATAGTAGTAGTAGTAGTAATAATAGTAATAGTAATAATAATAATAATAAATATATATAATATTATATATAATTATATTATTTATATATATATAATGTATTATTATTATATATATATATTATATATATAATGTATTATTATTATATATATATATTCTAATGTTACTATTATTATATATAAAAAATTATATATAATGTATTATTAATATAATTATAATGTATTATTATTATATATATATTATTTATATATATATATTATTTATGCATTATTATATATATACATAATTTATATATATATATTATTATATATATAATTATATATAATGTATTATTATTATATATATTATATATTCTTCTTGTTCTACAACTGTTGGAAGCTAGCTATAGCTTTCACTGCATGTGAATTAACTTATAATTATTAGATGATCTACAACCGTTTGGAAGCAGCTATAGCTTTCACTGCATGTGAATTAACTTATAATTATTAGATGATCTACAACTTTCACTGCATGTGAATTAACTTATAATTATAAATGATCTACAACTGTTGGAAGCTAGCTATAGCTTTCACTGCATGTAAATTAACTTATAATTATTAGATGACCTACAACTGTTGGAAGCAGCTATAGCTTTTAATATATAAACTTATATTAGCATATCCCTCTAGTCTTCTGGAAACATTTAGCTGTGGATGTATCTCGTGAAATATTCTGTCTACTACAATATATGTTATATGTAGAAATACCAATCCTGCTGGTGCTGGAGGTTTGTCAGAACAAGATTAAGCAAACCTATAACCTTTAGGTTGCTTAGATATGTACAGCACATATCTAAGTAACCATACCTTGCCTATATATACACACCACATACCTAAGTAATCTTTAGCTTGTCTATATACACACACCACATATCTAAGAAACATTAACTTGTCTATATACGCACACCACATATCTAAGTAACCTTTAGCTTGTCTATATACACACTCCAAATATCTAAGTAATCTTTAGCTTGTCTATATACACACACCACATATCTAAGAAACATTAACTTGTCTATATACGCACACCACATATCTAAGTAACCTTTAGCTTGTCTATATACATACTTTAGCTAGTCTATATACACACACCAAATATCCAAGTAACCTTTAGCTTGTCTATATACACACACCACATACCTAAGTAACCTATAGCTTGTCTATATACACACACCACATATCTAAGTAACCTTTAGCTTGTCTATATACATACTTTAGCTTGTCTATATACACACTCCAAATATCTAAGTAAGCTTTAGCTTGTCTATATACACAAACCACATATCTAAGTAACATTTAGCTTGACTATATACACCACCACTTATCTAAGTAACCTTTAGCTTGTCTATATACACACACCACATATCTAGGTAACCTATAGCTTGTCTATATACACACACCACACATCTAAGCTTGTCTATATATACACACCACATATCTAACTAACCTTTAGCTTGTCTATATACACACACCACATTTCTAAATAACCTTTAGCTTGTCTATATATACACACCACATATCTAAGTAACCTTTAACTTGTCTATATACACACACCACATTTCTAAGTAACCTTTAACATGTCTATATATACACACCACATATCTAAGTAACCTTTAGCTTGTCTATATACGCACACCACATATCTAGGTAACCTTTAGCTTGTCTATACACACACCACATATCTAGGTAACCCTAATAGATGTTTGTCTTGTATATTCTTGTAGTAGTGTGGATCTATATATAAAGTCCATTCCCTCGCCAGATGTATTCTTCAAGCCATGCTCCTGCTCATGTTGTGGTGACAACCACCAGACAAGGTTATTGTGCATCTTGCAATGGAACCACATTACTCTATATAAATATAAGTAAAAAAAGTTGTTTGATTGGATTTTAAAAAGGGAGTTGGGGGGTTGTGAAAAATTGGTTGTGGGGGCAACTAAATCCAAGTTTCTTCCTCCGCCCCAGTGCCCCCTTACCGATTCCCTACCCAGCTTTCCACATGCAAGTAATAATAATGTGTGTAGCCTGTGCTATATATAGACTTACCTATCTCTACCTTATTCCCTAGATATGAATGTGTGTAGTTCTGTCCTGTGACAATGCAACTGAGATAGATGAATAGGCACAGTGCTGTGGAACTTCCATTTATCCTGCACCTGGGCTGGGCGGGGTGTTGGTGTTAAAACCTATAGAGGGAGTGGCAGTTTTGGGTGTGGATAATGTAAGAGTCTCTGCATACTTTATGTGTAATACTGTACATAAGTGGTGAGGAACAGGTGGACTAGCACTGTGTGGTAGGCTGCATACTATATGTAAAACTGTGTATAAGTGGTGAGGAACAGGTGGACTAGCACTGTGTGGTAGGCTGCATACTATATGTAATATTGTGTATAAGTGGTGAGGACTAGGTGGACTAGCACTGTGTGGTAGGCTGCATACTATATGTAAAACTGTGTATAAGTGGTGAGGAACAGGTGGACTAGCACTGTGTGGTAGGCTGCATACTATATGTATAAGTTGTGATAAACAGGTGGACTATTACTGTGTGGTAGGCTGCATACTATATGTAATACTGTGTATAAGTGGTGAGGAACAGGTGGACTAGCACTGTGTGGTAGGCTGCATACTATATGTAATACTGTGTATAAGTGGTGAGGAACAGGTGGACTAGCACTGTGTGGTAGGCTGCATACTATATGTAATACTGTGTATAAGTGGTGAGGAACAGGTTGGCTAGCACTGTGTGGTAGGCTGCATACTATATGTAATACTGTGTATAAGTGGTGAGGAACAGGTGGACTAGCACTGTGTGGTAGGCTGCATACTATATATAATACTGTGTATAAGTGGTATGGAACAGGTGGACTAGCACTGTGTGGTAGGCTGCATACTATATGTAACTGTGAATAAGTGGTGAGGAACAGGTGGACTAACACTGTGTGGTAGGCTGCATACTATATGTATAAGTGGTGAGGAACAGGTGAACTAGCACTGTGTGGTAGTCTGCATACTATATGTAATACTGTGTTTAAGTGGTGAGGAACAGGTGGACTAGCACTGTGTGGTAGTCTGCATACTACATGTAATACTGTGTTTAAGTGGTGAGGAACAGGTTGACTAGCACTGTGTGGTAGGCTGCATACTATATGTAATACTGTGTATAAGTGGTGAGGAACAGGTGCGCTAGCACTGTGTGGTAGGCTGCATACTATATGTAATATTGTGTATAAGTGGTGAGGAACAGGTGGACTAGCACTGTGTGGTAGGCTGCATAACTATATGTAATACTGTGTATAAGTGGTGAGGAACAGGTGGACTAGCACTGTGTGGTAGGCTGCATACTATATGTAATACTGTGTATAAGTGGTGAGGAACAGGTGGACTAGCACTGTGTGGTAGTCTGCATACTATATGTAATACTGTGTATAAGTGGTGAGGAACAGCACTGTGTGGTTGGCTGCATACTATATGTAATACTGTGTATAGGTGGTGAGGAACAGGTGGACTAGCACTGTGTGGTAGGCTGCATACTATATGTAATACTGTGTATAAGTTGTGATAAACAGGTGGACTATTACTGTGTGGTAGGCTGCATACTATATGTAATACTGTGTATAAGTGGTGAGGAACAGGTGGACTAGCACTGTGTGGTAGGCTGCATACTATATGTAATACTGTGTATAAGTGGTGAGGAACAGGTGGACTAGCACTGTGTGGTAGTCTGCATACTATATGTAATACTGTGTATAAGTGGTGAGGAACAGCACTGTGTGGTTGGCTGCATACTATATGTAATACTGTGTATAGGTGGTGAGGAACAGGTGGACTAGCACTGTGTGGTAGGCTGCATACTATATGTAATACTGTGTATAAGTTGTGATAAACAGGTGGACTATTACTGTGTGGTAGGCTGCACACTATATGTAATACTGTGTATAAGTGGTGAGGAACAGGTGGACTAGCACTGTGTGGTAGGCTGCATACTATATGTAATACTGTGTATAAGTGGTGAGGAACAGGTGGACTAGCACTGTGTGGTAGGCTGCATACTATATATAATACTGTGTATAAGTGGTGAGGAACAGGTGGACTAGCACTGTGTGGTAGTCTGCATACTATATGTAATACTGTGTTTAAATGGTGAGGAACAGGTGGACTAGCACTGTGTGGTAGTCTGCATACTATATGTAATACTGTGTTTAAGTGGTGAGGAACAGGTGACTAGCTGTGTGGTAGGCTGCATAATCTATGTAATACTGTGTATGAGTGGCGAGGAACAGGTGGACTAGCACTGTGAGGTAGGCTGTATTGATGGTGCCATAGCAAGTCGTGATGGCGATGAAGTTAGAAGCAAGTCTACATTAGAGAATCGACAGGCTTATACTTAGCCATGTCCCCTCTCCCCATGATGACTAAAGTAGTTATTGCGTAATACATGTATACATGATCTGCATTTCAGTACTTGTGTAGGTTAGCAAATTCTAACCTCATCAATTGCGAGAATGAGGTGGGCTAATCTTCTCAACTAAAGGCATTACAGATACAACTCTTCCAGTCAAGCCCCTCCCCTCACCCACACAGCTCATAAGTAGCTGGGCGTGGCTGAGCTAATTCAACCAGGAAATATATAGCCTGAGATAACTTCAGGTGGAGAGTGCTGGCTTGTGAGTGCAACTGCGGAGCAAATTAGAGCTTCACCTTATTTTAGAGTTCTCAGTGCAGCTGTTCAGAATGTTTGTGCTTCATCTTCTTGCAATAATATTGCTTAGGTGAGTCTCTCCTATATAGATATGGATATATATACTGTTTGGGTGAGCCTCACCTAGATATGGACATATATACTTGCAATATGTTTGAGTGAGTGTCTCCTAGATGTGGACATATATACTTGCAATATGTTTGGGTGAGTCTCTCCTAGATGTGGACATGTATACTTGCAATATGTTTGGGTGAGCCTCTCCTAGATATGGATATTTATACTTGCGATATGTTTGGGTGAGTCTCATCTAGATATGGATTTGCAATATGTTTGGGTGAGATATGGACATATATACTAGCAATATGTTTGAGTGAGTCTCGCCTAGATATGGACAAATATACTTGCAATAATAATTATATGTTTGGGTGAGCCTCTCCTAGATATGGACATTTATACTTGCAATATGTTTGGGTGAGCCTCTCCTAGATATGGACATTTATACTTGCAATATATTTGGGTGAAGGTATCCTAGATATGGACATCTAGATATACTTGCAAAATGTGTGGGTGAGAGTCTCCTAGATATGGACATATATACTAGCAATATGTTTAGTGAGCCTCTCCTAGATATGGACATTTATACTTGATATGTTTGGGTGAGCCTCTCCTAGATATGGACATTTATACTTGCAATATGTTTGGCTGAGTCTCTCCTAGATATGGACATTTATACTTGCAAATGTTTGGTTGAGCCTCTCCTAGATATGGACATTTATACTTGCAATATGTTTGGGTGAGAGTCTCCTAGATATGGACATATATACTAGTGAGTGAGTCTCTCCAAGATATGGACAAATATATTTGAAATAATAATTATATGTTTATATATATGGCCGTCCCCGCTGCTGCCGCCGCAACTGCCATCCATGCGATATCGTTTAAGCTGCCCACATTCCTGGCAGCGAGGCCAGATGTGTGGTTTCAGCAAATGGAAGCCCAATTTGCTCTACGCCACATAACAGACTCTACCACTCAGTATTTCTACCTCCTCACTGCCCTAGACCCCGTGGTTGCCGAGCATAAGGCTGGCGATGTGGCTTCAACACCTGCAAGTACACATACCTGAAAGAAGTATATGGCCTCACAGATGACCAAAAGGCAGACCACTTCTTAACCTTACCGGCCTTGGTGATTGGACACCTTCCCAGCTCTGTGCACATATTCAGGGTTGCTCAGTCAATCGTGACACTCTACTTTGACGTATTTTTCTACAGCAGTTACCGGAGGATGTCTGAGTTCAGTTTGCCGCACTGGATGAAGGCAACTTATCTGCCTTAGCACATAAAGCCGACATCATCATGGCTGCAAAGCATACCCAGTCAATTAATGCATCCATCCGGCCACCAGAAACAATCTCCTCCACGCAGATCCCCGAAGAACGACCTTTGTTGGTACCACGCTAAGTTTGGCAACAAGGCCAAGACCTGCAGCAAACGAGCACCCCCTGACTTCGGGAAAAGGTCAGGCCAGCACCTAGTGGCGCAGGTTGCTGGCCAAAATCTGAGCTGCTTATTGTTTGTATGGGATCGAAGAGGTGGTCACAAGTTCCTCGTTGACACTGGAGCTCAAGTTAGCATCTTCCCAGCTTCTGCCGTCGGAAGAAAACCGAACCTCTAGTCACCGCCAATGGCAGCAGGATTGACACCTATGGTACGAAGTCCTTATGGATAGACCTGGGATTCCGCAGGTTCAACTGGTGTTTTGTCCTTGCTTCTTTTGCAGCAATCATCTCCTCATAGATATCTACACTAGACACATCATCAATGTTGAAACTTATAAGAGCCTACCTGTTCTGTATGATGCAGCACATGCCACCGGACTCAACACCTGCTCTACAAATGTGTTTGCTGCCATCCTCAAGGAGTTTCCTTCTGTAACACGAACACAGTTCTCCAGTGTTGACGTGAAACATGGAGTAGAGTACTGCATTCCCACAGCAGCTCCCCCAACACACTCTAAAGCACGCCGTTTATCGCCAGACAAGTTGGCTATCGCCTGACGTGAGTTTGCCGAGATGGAAAGACTGGGGATTGTCCATCACTCCTCCAGCACTTGGTTGTCACCACTTCACATGGTTGAAAAGAAAACTCCAGGTACGTGGCATCCATGTGGTGATTATAGGCGTTTAAATGAAGCCACAATGCATGATCGGTATCCCCCCGTGCCACACATGCAAGACTTCACCGCACAACTGGAGGGCAAGAACATTTTTTCGAAGATCGACCTAATACTTGGGTACAACCAAATACCGGTTGCCCCCACTGATGTCCCGAAGACTGCTGTGATAACACCATTTGGCCTTTTTCAATTCCTTAGGATGCCATTCGGCCTCAAGAATGCACACAAGCTTTTAAGAGGCTCATGAACCACATTTGTCGTGGTCTCGAGGAATGTATTTAGACGATATCCTCATTGTCAGCTCTGAACACAGAGAACACCGCTGTCACCTACGTCTACTATTTAAGAGACTGGCCGAACATGGTCTAATTGTCAATGCATCCAAGTGCACGTCAGGTGTCGATACAATCTATTTTCTCAGTCACAGAGTCACATTGCAGGGTGTTGAGCCATTACCCGAGCGAGTAGATGCCATTCGTCGGTTTCCACAACCACGTGATGCCAAGGCCTTAACCTAGTTCTTAAGTATGGTAAACTTTTATCATAGATTCGTCCCCCATGCTACCGCCCTCATGGGCCCGCTACATAGCATGTCTCATGTTAAAGGGCGAGACTTTCAGTGGACGGTGCAACTTCAGTCAGCTTTCAACTCAATAAAGCATGCTTTGGCTTCTGCGACCCTACCTGTACACCCCAGCAGCACGGCCACCATGTGCCTCACTGTGGATGCATCCAACTTAGCAATCCCATCAGAAACAGCAGGATGCTTTGTACCACCCTTCTTTGAGAGAACTACAGCCTGGTCAGTCAATGATGGCTAAGAACCTGGGTTTAGGAGTTTCTGACTGGGTCCACTCAGTTATATGATTGATTTGCATGATGATCGTGTGTGGAAACAATACCTCGATCACTTGAGGAGTGTTCTTTTAGAGAGCTGACACCGACAGAACAATTGGAGACTGGTCTACCTAGTGATGAATTCATGACTTTTGTGCAAGAAGTAAACCTCCTCCTTTGTCAGACTCATCCTCTTCCTCCAAGCCTACCTTCAGCCGTTCGCTGGCCAACTCGAGCTTGGAACAGATTTTCTGAGAGTGTCTCATCTCAGTGGTGAGGGAGGAGTAGTGTAACTGACTACCAACAATTGTAAGTCTATCAATCTTTACCATGAATTGGTTTTTAGGCCTGATATTTGTTCATTGCTTGGCTTATAGAGACTATAGTGTATGTATGCATGACAATACCTGTATCAGTTAATGTATCATTTTCAGTCTCTCGAGAATATTAAAATTTTATTCAACTTGGTTATTACCTTGCAACAGTTATAGGAAAACTATTTGTTTAATCAACCCTGACCATCAGCATAACTGCTGGAAGTCAATAATTAACATAAGGGATGTTGCCTTCTGTACGCTTCTACTTTACCAATTCATTTGCAAACCTTGCGCATGGTTCAAGTAGAAGGTGCTCTCTTCTCTGCTCCACCTATGTGTACACGAGCCATAGCTAACAGCCATTTTATAAATTAAACATTTAAATTTGGTACTATTTTTTATTTTTGTAGATAGAGGACTACAAAACTTTATCAACAAAGAAAAATTCCAGATTTACGGTATATTCACTAAAATAGCCAAGATATGGGTATGCTTATAGATAACTCAAATCTAGTGTATCACAAATAAATAAGCTAGGCCTGACAGCAAACTCCTGCCAATCACATTTGAATACCTTAAAATGCCATTTAAAAAATCTAGCAGTAAAAAGACTGACAAGTATAATGACCATACGGCTGGCACAGGTACTGGAAAGGGGTACTTCTTGCATGCTGCAACCCAACTCCACACTTCCACCGCTTTCCCTCTCTCCTTTCTTACAGTTGGAATATTGCATCTGCTCAGTTGGTAGGGACTTCCATCTGGTGGGTTAATGAACCCACCAACATTAGAATCATCAGTGAACCAGCTCTTCAGACGTAGCACAACTGCAGAGTGAAAAGAAAAAAGCATATCTATTAGCAAAGAAAGATTGTGTGTGTGTCAGTGAGTTGTGTGTGTGTGTGGTGCTTGTGGGTGGGTGGGTGTTGTGTGTAATGTGTGTGGTGTGTGTGTTTGTCCTTTATGCATGGCATCATTGGCATGGCCACAGTTCGGAAGCCAGGAAGCTCAAACTTTGCATGAAGGCATACTTTTACACTGGGAGAGAGTGTTAGGTGACATTAGACTCCAAGCACAGTGGAAGTCATTACAAAAAAATTGCACAGTGCTTGCAATTATTGGCCATTTTGTTAGCGGCTCTACCTGCACATGCAATATTCACATTTCCAATAATAGCATACAAGTAACTCAACATGGTTATATTACCAACAGATTTTTCTGGCTATATTAGAGCTCACATAAAGCAAAGAGTTTGCTGGTGAAGTTGCCTCTAGCAGTACTCTATCAGAAAAACACTGCACTTAATGAAATGTTGAAATTCACAGAAGCCAGCATCCTTGTGGACAACTTTGACACAAAAGGGGGAAGACAGAGTCTACTGTATGCCATGCCAGCTTGAGAACACTACCGGAGAGATAACTATGCCTGTCTGTTACATAAGGATGTCTGTTACATAAGGGCATGTTTAGATAGACAATACACTTTTGTTCAGAATGATTATGAAGGGGGGGGGAATTGTTGGGGGGAACACAGCTCTGTATGCTCTTGTATCTATTTTCTATTCTAAAAAGAACAATACTTATCAGCTGATCCTTCTCTTATGCTTTATTCTGCAATTGAGAACAGAGTAGCACTGGGATATTGGAAGTCTTCTGGTACTAAAGCTTTCATGAATGGCCTGATTGTATGCAATTTATGCAAGTGGGAAAACATAGACACATGTAAACATAAATACTGTAATAATATCTAGATGTTGAACCTCTCCATGTTTAGTGCAGAATACGCTGTTAAGTACTAGTCACTCTTTTGTTACTAACTATCCTTGTCAGGCACATATGTGGTACCTCACTAAGAAGTGCTGGTCTCTTACTGTCATTGAAAAAGAAAAGTGCAAGATGTGGAGGATCCCTACAGTGTATCTATCCCAAGAACTGTCTTCATAGCCTTTCACCACTGAAGGGTGTCTCGTAAATATGGTGGCCTTAAAAAATTAATATGCCATCTCTAGCTCCTACTACCAGGTCTTAAAACTAGCCCTTTCTTGCTCATTGTGCCTGAATAATAAGTTGAAGAGAAATTGGTGGTATAAGTTATTTAATAATAGTGTTTTAATAAGCACCAATTTGCCGATTTTCTTGCAGATTGGGGCAAGTAGTGGGGTGTTAAACATCTATATTAATTTTTATGGCAGATCCTTGAAGATAAATTTTGAGTTTTTCCTGTCTATATGGATCCTTGGTCTGCCAGCTTATTACCTTAAATGGCATACTGGGAGTCATTTTGGAGTTCATATCCTTAACCACTATTTAGGTAGCTATGAAGCTGCCAAAGTCATATATAGCTGAATGGGATTTGATTCTTTGGAGTTTTGCCATCTGCTATTAGGAGTCAAATCAAGTGCTATTGCACTGTACAATATATATATATATATATATGTGAACACAAAGATTTAGCACGAACAAAAGTGCTCTTTTCCATTTATCCTAGGTAAAAGGTATATCTTCTACTGATTGGAAACAAGAGGATAGTGATGTTCAATATCAAAGCAACATGCAGAGTAATTTTATTAGATAAATAGATGTGGGTGGCGATGATATGAATAATGGTATACGATAGCCCAAGGTCACCACCACTCATTGGTCATTAGTTTCTCATCCATCACCCACATCTCATTATAAAAAATGGCTTACAACAGCAGATATTATCATGGAACACGGCTGTCTCTTACACTGCAGTTTCTGGAGGTTCTTCTGCTAAGAACGATGCACAGGAACCTCTACTTACTGGGAGCCACCTGATTCTCTTCACCCTTGAGAAAGAAGGTAATGGATTTCTTTATTGAAATGTGAAGACATAGCACAAAGTGTATAGCATCTTGCTGCTAATCCTGAAATCCTCCATTGTTCCAATAATGGACATTGCCTAACTGCCCAAATGGGAAAAAATATGATGAAAAACTATTAATCCACTAATGGGAAACCTGTTCCTATATCCTATAGTAATAAGTGTTCCTGGATCACTAATATGTACGTGTACTTGGATAAGCATATAGCTGCTGCACCCATATAATATTGCTATTGTACTAACATTTTTATTGACTCACAATATACCTAATGAGTCCACTCCATGTTTTGGATTTTTGTGCTTCGAAAAATATTGTTCACCTAGAAGGTTGTGGCCTCAACTCCATTCGTATTAAAACTCAACGACTTCCCTGCCCAATCCTTCGTGACGGCGTACGTGTGTGTGGTTGGCTAGGAGCATGTGCTTAGGATGGATACGAGAATTACAGGAGTTTGAGTTGCCGGGAGTCCAAGCCATCTAGGAATTTTATGGAGGGGGGGGTAGTACCGTTGCGCGAATGCTAACGAACCCACGATTTTCAACAACACCCCCCTCCCAGCCATTTCATAAGTGCTCTCATTAATTCAGTAACACCTACAGCTAAAATGGTTTGACTTGAACAAGTCAAAAATTCGCTGTAAATATAGTGCCCGACGAATAAGTAGACTGAACTGCCGCCCTTGAAAGGCCTGCAGTCTGCAGGATGTAACACATAGCTAGAATTTGTTTTACACGTAAGGAATGCAAGATAAATGTGTAAACATGTCGGACATTCCTAAACCCTGCTTGCCTGATTTGGAGGGAGGACACTGGGTCTGAGCTGGTTGTGAGTGGAGATTCTAGGTCATCACACCCCACAAAAGCCTCCGCTCCTTCACCACCCACTAGTATATACAAACATGTAGATTGTAGACCATTAAGGTAATAGTCAACTAACTCCTTCACAGTACTTGAGGATCTGGGAGCCATGAATGTCTCCACTGCAGTCTGTTGTGTGCAAATCCAGCACACTGCATGGGAGGCTACAGCACCAATAAGATTCATGTGTGTGTGTGTATCAGGTTAATAACAGTACATCATGGGGTAGGCATAAACATGCCCAAACTTGCAACACTAGTTACAGCCGACAGTGGAATCCATTGCATTATAGATAGTTATTTGAGTTAAAATATGTGACTACTAACACAATAAACAATATAATTTTATGTAAATGTCTGCATGCGTGCTCATTATTTAGCTGACTTTTGAAAACTGGGTGTGGTTTAATAAAGTGAGTGTGGCAGTCATAAAGTTTATTGGAAGAACCCCCTCTTCAATTTTCTGGATCTGCCCCTCATCTCAGATGTGCTGTGATGATGACGAGGTTTGAAGGGGTGTCAGAGCTGAGGGATCTGACTACCGCATAAGAGAACCAGGAAGAGGTAGTTTAAGCCATATGACTAGGTCCTTGCTGCTGCCCACCTCAACTCACTAGTTACTTGTCCAGTGACAGGGACCCTACCATCATGTGAAGTAGGTAGGGTGAACCGGATATATGGTGGAGATGGACGGTTATCGGAAGAAACATGGGATTGTTCAAGTGAACATGTTAAGACCGTTTGATTTTCCTCATAGATTTTTAAGTCAAGAACAGAGAGTTGAATCAGAGGTTCCTTTCCTAATGGAGCTTGGAGAAAAAATGTTCTCTAATTAAAGAAAAATGAACTTAATCGGGTACGATCATATCTCTGATTCAACTCAACCTATTTCACTTCCTCCACAAAGGCTACCCATATCTACATTATGGTGACTACAAGTTAAGTTGAAGGAATATGTTGGTAAGTGGCATCATTGAAAATGCTCAAATAAAGTCTCGAGTGTCCATAGTCCGCCTTGTGAAACCTGTGAGGACTATAGGCACCTGAATGAAGGAGTGACAAACTCAGATGCCTACTTAGTGCCATTGCATTGATGACCTCATTGGGGATGCTGGTAGGTACTCTTGGCTAATGGCATCGATGAAAACAGCCTGTTTGGTCTGTACCAGTTCACAGTCATGCCCGCTCAAGTTGCAAGAGTTGTCTGGAGCCTTCCAGAGGTTTATGCACCAGCTTCTCCATGGAATGCAGAGCTATGCAAGAGCATCTTTTCATGATCTTGTCAAGTTGACTGAAACTGGGAGGATCATCTCTAACCTCTCCGAGTAACATTCATTTGGAAAATGTAGGCGAGGTTATCTGTGAAGGCCAGGAAGTGTCAGTTGGGGCTCACTGCATCGACTTCAGGAAGGTGGAGAGATGGTTCAACCTGAACATCCAAGGTTGCAACGATCTATCTCATTATTCCTGATGAAGGCTAGATGTTCTAGCCGAAACATCAAGTGAGTAAATTTTGGTAAAGTCGTTCTATATGTGCTATATATGTCAACTGAGAGTTTGTGGACAATCCAAACATTGGCAATCCCCAAGATAATTGTGCAAACTTTCCCGGATGTTTCTAGTTAATATTGCAGCTTCATACCCAATTATTCATTCATGCAGCTCCACCCACTGTGATCTCACCAGGAAATCAGTATGTATCTACAAGGTAGTTTGGGATGACCGGTATGCTCAGGTTATGAAACATTGAAGAATTTACTGTGCTATAATCCCATATCCCTGTGGTCCAGATTTCACCAACCCATTCAGCTTGCAGACTGATGCCGGAGTAGGGGCCATCCAGAGCCAGTCACCGATGATGACCATGCATCACATTATAGTAGGGAAGTTCCTTCCAGGCAGAAGTAATATTCCACTGTGGAAAAGGAGTGTTGACAATCTAGCTGAGAGTAGGTTTGCCTGCTATACAGGAAGACACTTCATTGTGCAGACAGAACATTATTCGTTGGAGCATCTCAAGGAACACATTGCAGTCATGTAGGGACAGGTCAGCAGACTTGATATTTGCCAAAGAAATCTGGTGCAATTTCATGTATAAACTTGTTTAGTATAAAGTAAGGTACATCAGCTGTGATAGCTTGTGAACTTCTTACTTCAGAATCACTGTCTGATCAACCCCTACTTTAAAAAAATTCTAGATCCTGATGAATGAGGTTTTCTAAATAAATCCCATTCTAGAGGCACTATTCACGTGTCTAACTTCATACCTAACAGCTAGTAAAATGGCTTCTCCGTCTGGTAGTCTTCTACCACCAGAACAGTTAGTGCCAACAAATAGCTTTCCTATATATTTCGAAAAGAAAATTTGGTCATTGGAAAGGAATGACAGAAAAATATTTCAGATCAGAGTGGCATCTAACATTCCTATGGCTTCATTATGATATTGACAAATATACAACATTTTTCCATCTGCATTTCATGAGAGCAAGTTCTTAACAAGTACAAAAAGAGAACCAGAAGAAGGTTTACTTATTGTATCTGCATTTAAGAGGCATCAGAGGAGCGATTATCATTGGCAGGCCAATAAAGCCATAGTAACGCTACCAAATAAGGTCCTAGGTGACATAAGGGCAAGGAAGAGAAGGCTACCAACAGAAAGATATGCTTTAACAACTCGAGAGAACATCATATTTCTTGCCCGTCAAGGTTTGTCCTTCAGAAATCTCTCTAATGTTGACAGAAATTTCAATCAATTGCTAGCTATTCCTACAAAGTTTGGACAATCCAGATATTGCTACTGGGATAAAGAAAAATACCAACAAATATTCCTGTCCGGACATCCAAAATTAATGTCTACAAATTATTGGAATTCGCTTAATCAGAGGGGGAAGTAAAAATGTGCGTCAGAGTAGACGTTTCTCTATCATGACAGATAAATGTAGCTACTGGCATGTCTAACAAGGAACAGTTTAGAATCTGTATCAGATAGGTTGGTGATGATCTTACAGCCCATGAGAATTTGTTGGGTTATATGAAGTAGAGAACCATCTCTGCTAACACCCTCATCCATGCCATCAACGACATGTTACTTCACATGAACCTGAGCCTTGCTCAGTGTTGAGGCCAATGCTATGATGGGGCATCAAACATAAGTGGCAGGAGAAGTGTGTGTCTGCACAGATTCTGTCTGAGGAAAAGCGTACGCTGTATACAGACATTGTTATGGACATGCTTTGAATCTTGCTGTTGGCAATCCTATGAAGCAATGCAAGGTTTTCAGTGATTAGACATAGAACTTGAGATCTGTACACTCATCAAGTTTTCTCCCAAGCGTAATGCTGCTTTTGACAGAATAAAATCAGAGAGTACTGATGAAGATTTTCCCGTTGGTGTTAGTATAAGGAAATTCTTCTCTACCAGATGGACTATCAAAAGTGAGCAATATCAGGCAACTATCTTATGAATGTTTGGAGAACAGATTAGATCCAGAAGTAGATTGATTGGAGCAAAATGACAGATGTCCTAGTATGATTTGCTGTTTGTTCTTCATCTCTGTGAAAGAATCCAGATAATAATTTTGAGTAAGACTATTATTCAGAAGAATTCCATATCATCTTCAGAAGCTCAAAGTGTAGCCCAACAGACTGTCCTAATGTTGAAGGGCATGAGATGAGATCAGCACACAGATTGTTCATGTCAATGCACTGATACTGAAGAACCCTCTCTTCCTAGGAAGAGAAAATCACCAAGGCAGGTTGAAGTTGGTGAGCGGGACTACTATACTCAACTTAGAAGAGTATTATGACAAGCTCTACTTGGACTCAGCAGTTTTATGCATATTAGTCAACCAGGCTATGCAATCAAAACCTCAAGCAATTTCTATTGAAGGCAGTGAATGGTAAGGATCATCACATTTGCAAGCTGTCATTGAGATGACTTTAGTGATAGTGAGCTTGCAACACAGTTACAGATCTTTAATTCTAGTTTTCCTAAAGGTCAACAGAAAACTGAATCTTATCTGCAGGTCTCTCAAAGGGCAGTGTGTGTTGTTCAGTTGTACTGGGTGGCCTGCCTCGTCATTCTTTTACCATCAACCATTGAAAGGTCCTTCTCTGCCATTAAGTGACTGAGCCTCATGGTTTTTAACATTTAAAAGAAGCGCCAGATGAATTGTGCCTCATTCAAAATTGCCAATGAATACATCGGGGGCAGTGAACATTGCCTTCAAAACTTTAACTAACAATTATTAGAGTGCATCATTACCTCAATGGCTACTTTAACACAATAGATAATTATTTATTCATATTATTAGAATGATGTGGCTATGATGAAAGGTGATTAGGTACATACAAAATATAGCAGTGATCATAACGTTGATATTGATTGGTTATAGTTTGATGAAGAGCAAAGAGGTTCATAATTATTGGAGCTGTTTACATATAAATTATCCAAAGGTGTGTGGCCATGTACATAGCTTCCTACAGCACTGCATTGCATGTCTAACGAGTGGAGCTCACCACTTCAGCTGTACTGGTTTGAAGTCACCCACCCATCGAATGGACTCTACAAATTGAAATGCTGACAAATGCAGCAAAGTGGTATGCTGCAGTAAGTATGCTGCCACCTTTCTGTATTTCATCTGTGTTTGTATGTGTGGCTTGTGGTTAGTATATATCGTGTCATTCATACAGGCTTACTATGCATCCTGCCACTGCATGACACTGCCACTCCATGACCTTGCCACTGCATGACCCTGCCACTGCATGACCCTGCCACTCCATGACCCTGCCACTCCATGACCCTGCCACTGCTTGACCCTGCCACTGCATGACCCTGCCACTGCATGACCCTGCCACTGCATGACCCTGCCACTGCATGACCCTGCCACTCCATGACCCTGCCACTGCATGACCCTGCCACTGCATGACCCTGCCACAGCATGACCCTGCCACTGCAAGATCCTGCCATTGCAAGTTAAGGCTTGCATCATTTGATGTGTGTTTGTGGTCTGTGCAGGAACATTACGGTGTGTATAAAAAAAAAACATTCATATCTCATCCAGGCCAGTTCACAGAGTTACTCTGTCCTGTTATCATTGCTATAATAATATACATTGCACTACCTCTGAAAACACAGCTATGATTATCCGCGGTACATGTTTGCTTCTACAATCACTTATTATTTATATAATATAGTGATGAGAGTCTATATCAAGACTCATGAATAGCATCAGCCACGATTGGTATTGGAGTTATTCTGGGCAAGTTCTTGAAGGAGGCTGCATGAACCTACCCAAGCAATTAAGGATTCCTTGTGGTTTAAAATAATGCACACCAATTATATTTTATTTGGTGTGCTTTATTTAAAAAGTAAAGGGTCCTTTAAATGTTTGGGAAATTCTTATTTCCTTTCTTCTGTTTTTTTGACAAGTCAATCCAATATATATTTATATATATATATATATATATCGGATGAATATTTTAAAAACGTTCCTAAACTCATTTGCATTATTTTCATAATACCGTCTCTGACCTGTAGCTTTGGTATTAACCCTGTTGAAGTGTCCTGTAGTTGCACCTGGAGTCTCTTAGGAAAGGTGGTTAATCTGTCCTCTGTCTTAACTGCACAAGCTCTCAGTCTCTCTTTGCACGAGAGAATGGACTTCCTAGTCTCCGCCAAGGAGGTATCTTCCCAACACTGGGAAACGTGGTCCTTTAACTCACACTGAATTTCTGTGTGTGTGTGTGTGTGTGTCTGTTTGTATTTATATGTTTGAGCAATCAAAAAGATCATAAAATTTCCACTTTTATCTCTAATGAGGTCTCTGCCTCACAACTCGATGCACCTAGGAAGTCTTGGTGGGAATTTAACAGCAGTCCCACTAACTGAGAAGTCATTTGGCTGGCTCAATCTACCAAGTTGGTGTGAAGTGTACGGTCAAGCTACCACCTTATATTGCTATTACGTATGATTCATTGATTCTGTGGTCAACTTGTTTTCCTCTTTAGTAGTAGATATATCAGAGACTATGCATGTAATTTCGTGAGTCATTGTCTGAATGAAATAAGACATTGGTTGTTATATCTAACAAACTGGCAACAAGGATGGGACGAAGCATTTTCTAACAATCCGGATGGCAGCAACAATTGAGCAAGTTGAGAATTTCAAACCCAATACAGATGACTGGGAGCAGTACATACAACAGCACTTCTTAGCTAACCCCATAGAAGGAGACAGGAAGCTAGATGTGTGTGTTTTTTACAGTGATCGGTGCCAAGCCACACACCTTGTTGAGCAACCTTTGGATGCCAGTGTAGGGCTTGAAGAATCACCTGAAGCTTAAGCCCTTGGTGATCGCCAAGAGATTCAAGTTCGATCCAAGACAGCAAGGAGAACAAGTGAGTGTATCGGAGAACGTGGTCGACTGCAGATAGGTATCAGTTTTGATACCATATAGACGAAGCCTTGTGGGACAGACTAGTATGTGGGCTACACAGCAAGGCTGTCAAGAAGAGATTACTGGTTGAAGAAGGTCTAACACTAAAGAAGGCCTGTGAGACTGCACACGGCATGGAAGTGGTAGTCAAGCAAGCCCAGGAGGTGGCAGCCAAAGCCCAGGAGGTGGCAGTCAAAGCCCAGGAGGTGGCAGCCAAGCAAGCCCAGGAGGTGGCAGCCAAAGCCCAGGAGGTGGCAGTCAAAGCCCAGCAGGTGGCAGCCAAAGCCCAGGAGGTGGCAGTCAAAGCCCAGGAGGTGGCAGTCAAGCAAGCCCAGGACGTGGCAGCCAAGCAAGCCTAGAAGGTGTCAGTCAAAGCCCAGGAGGTGGCAGTCAAAGCCCAGGAGGTGGCAGTCATGCAAGCCCAGGAGGTGGCAGTCAAAGCCCAGGAGGTGGCAGTCAAGCAAGCCCAGGAGGTGGCAGTCAAAGCCCAGCAGGTGGCAGCCAAGCATGCTCAGGAGCTGCAAACTTCTTAAGGCGACCTTCCATTTGCAATTTGATAACAGCTGTATGGTCAATAGGAAGCCGCAGACCACTGGGTAAACCGCAACCAGCCAACTAAAAAACCACCAGACAATGGCTGGTTTGGGTGTCAATCATATATCTGACAAGTGTTTTTATAATAGATAAAGTAAAATGTGCAGGTCACTAACCAAGAGATTGGCTATGGTCGGAGGAGGGGTGCCTATCCACAGGATCTGGCCCAGATAAGTAGGAGGAAAGCACCACTCCTCAGTATCCATGGGGTAAAGCTGTGTTCTAGCAAAGCTGGAATACAACTGCACAATTATGCCCAAATTGAAAAAGAGGAGCTAGCCTTGGTCTGGTGAGGCAAGAAAGAGAAGCTAGCCTTGGTAGCCTTGGTCTGGTGAGGCAAGAAAGAGGCCTTGGTCTGGGGAGGCAAGAAAGAGGAGCTAGCTTTGGTCTGGTGAGGCAAGAAAGAGGAGCTAGCCTTGGTCTGGGGAGGCAAGAAAGAGGGGATAGCCTTTATTTAGCCTTGGTCTGGTGAGGCAAGCAAGAGGAGCTAGCCTTGGTAGCTTTGGTCTGGTGAGGCAAGAAAGAAGAGAGATAATATCAGAATTGAGGCAGGCTTCCTTTTCTGGGGAACAAAAGTCATTATACTAACCAAGTAGTCACAAGTGTTGGCTGAACTTCATTCCAGTCACTCAAGTACGTGTATTGTGAAAATGGTCAGATCATGAGTCTAGTGGCCATGGTTAGCAAACAACAGGTGCAAGGTTGCATGGCTTGCCAAAGCCAGAGGAATCAGCCGAACAATGTACCACTTCTTCCTTGGCCATGGCCCAAGAAACCCTGGGAAAGGATTCACATCGATTATGCGTCCCTGGTGGAAGGAATAATGTCACTGGTCATCATAGACACTATAATTATACTCTAAGTGGTTAGGGCTGGTGCCTATGCATAAGACATTTGCTGAGAAGACATCGGATGTGTTACGTTATGGAAGGAACAATGTTACTGGTCATCATAGACAGCCACTCAGAGTGGTTAGAGGTGGTACATATATGCATAAGACATCTGCTGAGAAGACATTGGATGCATTACAGTCATTGCTTGCTCGATGTGGTGGGAGCTGGTGTCGGATAGTGGTCCCAGTATTCACAGAGTGTATGCAAGCAATTAAATCAAACATTCCAGAAGAGGGTGCGTCTAAACACTAAAAATTTGCATTGCAAGCAAGGGGCAGTGAATCTGGAACACTGGCATGGATACTAGCACAGTTCCTGATGGTGGATCACATTACACAACACTCCACTATAGGGGTTCCTCCAGCTGATCGTTTTAAAGTGACCTTTACGTACCTGACTCGAGTTAATGCCACTTCCATTGGAAGGCAGGGTTATAACCAGAACAGAAGAAATACTATGATATGCGTACTAGGGAGCAAAGCTTTTAGTAGGGGGGAGGGGGAATTGATATGGAATTGGAGGGAAAGACCCAAATGGAAATGAGAGCAGTTGTGAGGAAACTTTATACCAGGTGGGGGTGAATGGAGTAACTTGGCGATGTCATGCAAATCAGTTCTTGAGCTATAAGAGTTGTACCTGGAAAATCCTATATTGACCGCTAATTCCTCAGCGGAAGTAAACTGACCTAGAGGAAAACCCTAAGGAGAGCCTAATCAAATGAGGGTCCTACCGACTCCCATAACCCTGAACCAGACGAACTGACACATCCAAATACTGGCCAAGAGATGCCTGGTTTGTGGATCTCTGAAATCACACGTTCAGCCTGCCTTGGAGCAAGTTCCTATACTTTCTTCAAGAAACCTGCCAACAATAATAAGCAAAACATATCCCTTAGGCTGCAACAACTTCAGTGAGACTAGAGAATTGCATGATTTCTAGGGCGAGCAACTGCTCGACTACTTTTTATTGTCGATTAGGCTGCAGCCTACAATGTCGTGCCATTGTAAAGCACACTATGTTTGGGGGGGGGAAATAGCAGCCAACTTTTTTAAAGGTATATATGCTCTGATTATGGCTTAGTGCTTCCTACACCAACCTCTATGACCCAAGTCCACCAAACCACTCAGGAAAAAAAAGGTGGAACTGTTCCTGCGTATCACAAAGCTGTGTTCATATGTTCGGTCGTGCATGGGCAAGTTGTTATAGGCATGGCCATACTTGCACCGACAGAAGGCAATATTTTTTGTTCTGTAATTTCATTCTTTCCCATCAACCAACCCACACACATATTTCGCCATGAAAGCTATCAAACTTATCCGGTTTTTTATAACTGTTTCAAAAACAATGGGGGGAAAGGCTCCAATATACTTAAGCATTTCCCCTTAAATATTTGCTTTGCACATCCTCCATTAAACTCAAGGATACCCTCTTCAATCTCTCCAGAGGAAGCAGTCAAAAGCAGTCTCTGCAAGTAACTCCAGTTGTTCCCATCAGGCAGTTCCCAGGATAAGGGGGCAAGGAACATAGGAGGGAGAGAGGGTACGCTCTTCTATGACACCAATACAGTGGACACACATGTCAGTATTTAAAAAGAGCAGCCAAGATGTTGCTGCTATGTAATATTATGGCTGGCCTTTTGTACACCTTCAGGTAGTTGGACTGGCTCCCACAATAGCTGTTTACGTGGTGGACGATACATGCCTTCACCAGAACTGGCAATACAAATGTTTGACATCAAGAAGACAACATGCTCTACACGTGGCAAATTACAAACACACATTCCGTGCTTTTTCCCGTGCTTATAAACGCCACGTTTCAAGAACATTGTCAGACAGCCTAAAAATCAGTTCCTGACGTCATCAGTTGAATAACACTAAGCTACCACACAATGGAACTTAACTGACTCGTATCATAAGTCTGAAGACAGAGGCTAGTCATTAGTAGCTGCAAAATGGTATATACTACTTACAAAATAATTGTTTTTGCAGCAACCAAAAGCGAAATATTGCTGTTGACATACACAAAGATTATAAATACATACACATACATCTAGTACTGGCTAGAAGTTGTTGCTTGCAGCGTAGGATGAACAATGCCTTGTAATAAATTAATACAACAACTATACAAAAATCACATACATACACATAAGTCAAGTACTGATTAGAAGTTGTTGCTTGCAGCGTAGGATGAACAACACCTTATAATAAATTAATACAACTATACAAAAATCACATACATACACATACATCTAGTACTGACTAGTTGTTGCTTGCAGCGTAAGGATGAACAATGCCTTATAATAAATTAATACAACAACTATACAAAAATCACCCCAAAAATAAGCGAGAAAAATGCGCACAACTATCCTTATAAACGATGCAATAACATTTCTTATGACATGATAATCTTTAGCTCCATGCAAGCATGTCGGGCACACGCTTGCTCCGCAGCTCGCTTGTTTGCATGCGGCTTTCCTTGGAAAGTATGGGACTTGAAATCCGGAGGAGTTCTGACTGACACCGTGCTCTCGTAGCCGTTTTCTGTCCTTTGCGTGTCGTAGGAGGGCTGCTTAATGCATTGAGATTTCTGCAAGTATTCTTGGAGAAGGTTTTTGTACGAGATGTTTCTCTGGGCATCTGCATTGGGGGAAGAGCACCACACATCATAAGCATCATCAGGCATCAACAATATCGTTCATTAGGCAAGACAATAAATTGAACAAGCAATTATGTCCATACTCATTTTGTGTCTGCAACAAAGTACTGAGACATATATATATATATATATATATATTATATATATAGTATATTATATAAGTATATGAATGTATGTATATATATTAAGAATATCTATGTTATATATGTATAATATGTCAGTCATCATGCAAGCGCAACACAAGAGCTTAAGAATCACTACATAAGCTAGCTGAGAAGCTCAGAAATGGAGCAACATGCATGGTCTAACATGGTCCTGCACAAAAGAGCTGAACGAGATGTGACAAACAGATTGAAAAGGGAGCCCAGACCAGAGCAAACAAAACCAGAGAGAAAGACAACAGCGACATCTAGACTTCTACAGGCCAAAAAAAAAAAAATCCTTGAACATTGGCAACAAGACGAGACATGGAAAAAATCCATATACACAATATATTATATATAATATAAGTAGGTAGGATGCTAAGAACCTGCTGACATGAGGAGATGTTTGGGATTATTCCTGATGAAGGCTAGAGCATCTAGTCGAAATGTCGAGAGAATACAATTTGAAGTTGATTATTGAGAAGGTTATTATGATGTTTGGTATTTCAGTATTTGCTGTCCACTATTTTAAAAAGTGGGTCAAACCACTACACTGCACTGCAGTTATATATACTCCTGGTTGTTACTTGTGTTGAGTATTACATCATCATTGCTGTATCTAGAACAATTGGCATCACTGTCGACTATTTTCACCCAACCTTGAACAGACCCTTCTCATTCCCAATATCCCCCCCCCCCCCCCCACACACACACACCATACTGGCACACACTTAGAAAATTGTGCGTAACCTTTATAAAGACTGTGGCCTCTTTAATTTGTCAGTCTTACAATAACCTTCTCAATAATCAACTTGAAATTGTCTTGTCTCGACGTTTCGACTAGATACTCTAGCCTTCATCAGGATAACGAGACGCTAAGACTCGCATGAGCTTACTATATATATACTGGTAGCTATCTATCCACCATGTGCTACCGGCACATGCGTCCAGCATGTGAACCAGATATAAAAAATAATAATAAATAAATCAATAATAACAATAACAAAAACAACAACAAAATAATAAACCAAATAATAATAATAACAACAATAATAACAACAACACAACAATAACAACAAAAATAACAACAATAATAATAAAATAAAATAAACAAAATTAATAATAACAATAACCAAAAAATTGTCTTGTCTGTTGCTCATTCAGTTTCACCTCATCATCACTGCTCCTACTCTCTCTTATTCTACGCTTGTCTGGTAGATGCTGTCATTTTTGTCTTTGCTCCTGCTCATCTGGGGCCACTAGCTGTCTCCTCAGTCACACTGGCTTTCACTGTTGTCTTCCAGCTTCTCAGCTAGGATGCGAAGAGCACGGTCTGTGCATTGTTTACTTCCTTCCAACTTCATAGTAACATGAGACTTCAAGCAGAATTATTGTTGTCTCTTAGTCTTTGTATGCAAGTGAAATAGCATCGGAAGGAATCAATAAAATTGAAAGTGGTTGGTAGCGACTGCTCTAGCTAAAGCGTGCATTAGTACTCAGCTGTGGTGTGGCAGGAGACCTGTTCGCTGTCGAAATACATGCATCCTTCATCACTAGAACAAATTTACGTACTCTATCAAGGGAACACAAGGTATGCATCATTCCACTACCAGGTATAATTAACTTGCTTTATCAAGGCAACACAAAGGTATGCATTATTCCAATACCAGAGAAAATTAACTTGTTTTATCAAAGGGAACACAAGGTATGCATCATTCCACTACCAGGGATAATTAACTTGCTTTATCAAGGCAACACAAGGGTATGCATTATTCCAATACCAGAGCAAATTAACTTGTTTTATCAAAGGCAACACAAGGTATGCATCATTCCACTACCAGGGATAATTAACATGAAACTACTGAGATGAAGCTACCGAGATGAAACTACTGAGATGAAATACTGAGATCAAAGTACTGAGAAAGTACTGAGAAAGTACTGAGATGAAACTACTGAGATGAAACTACTGAGATGAAAGTACATACTGAGATGAAACTACTGAGATGAAACTACTGAGATGAAAGTACTGAGGTGAAACTACTGAGATGAAAGTACTGAGAGAAAGTACCGAGATGAAACTACTGAGATGAAAGTACTGAGGTGAAACCACTGATGAAAGTACTGAGGTGACTACTGAGATGAAAGTACTGAGAAAGTACTGAGAAAGTACCAAGATGAAACTACTGAGATGAAACTACAGAGATGAAATTACTGAGATGAAACTAAAGAGATGAAACTACTGAGTTGAAACTACTGAGATGAAACTACTGAGATGAAACTACAGAGGTGAAATTACTGAGATGAAACTAAAGAGATGAAACTACTGAGTTGAAACTACTGAGATGAAACTACTGAGATGAAAGTATTGAGGTGAAACTACTGAGATGAAAGTACTGAGGTGAAACTACAGATATGAAACTACTGAGATGAAACTACCGAGATGAAACTACCGAGATGAACTACCGAGATGAAACTACCGAGATGAAACTACCGAGATGAAACTACCGAGATGAAACTACAGAGATGAAACTACTGAGATGAAACTACCGAGGTGAAACTAGAGATGCATGTGGGAAACAGGCTAAAGGAGACAGCTACAGTAGAAGCCCCACAAAACTTGGTGTTGCGTTTAAACCCAACGTACGTGCAACGCATGACCGGCCAAAGAAATGTTGAAGAAATGTAGTACAGAGCGTTTGAACACTCGCTGCATTTTTATTGCAAACATTCGCTACGTTTTATTGAATCATATTGGACACTGAGCTCGAGGAGAGGCTCGTGCATGGACCACCACATGAACAGAAGGAAAAAAGCGGGGCAAAACTCGAACTACAGTTACTTGTTCTTTTGAGAGCATCCTGCTGGAGTTGTTTGTCTTTGAGTCATTTCAGTTAAGTTATTTCAGTACTAGTCTAAGGGTCTGTAAGCAGGTAAGTTTCCTCCCTTACTTGTTATACTTGCTATAATCTAACTGGTGTAACTGGAATCCGCTTGATCCCCACAAGCTGCTCCAGCCAGAACTTGAGTTTCAGTTTTAGTTGTTTGTTTTTGGTAGCTAGAACAAATGGAATACTGGATGGTACTTCTCTTGCTATTTTTTGTACTAATGAAGCTATATATATTTTGGACCGGTCATCAAATACAATGAATTGATTCATGTCGTATTTTGGCCCATGGAGACGGATTCTGTGTCTGTCCCACAAGGCAAAGCTCTGGGGCACCTTGCTGGGGGATGCCTGTAGAGTGAAGGTGGGGACTTCCATACCCCAGAACATGCCTCAAGGCAATTCAACTGGCATCAAACAGAATGGGACTACATACCAAGAAATGAATTGCTGTTCATGTAATATTTGTTTTTGTTCATAAGTCTTTCATTGACTTGTTTTTGGGGTTGTAGACTTCAATAAGGACCATTATGTAAATTAAATATATATAATTATTCAATTTGTAGCGTCAGTGGGTTTCAAGCTGGGACAGCATTCGTCTGTCCATAGAACATTCTCGAACACTTCAGATGCCCGCGAATTGTCTTGGCCACACCAACCTCTTGATCTAAAGGGGTCCATAACCATAAACTAGTGAGCGTTTTTAAAAAACTTATGGTTACTACTTTATAGCCATAGATTCTGCAAATTTCATGGTATGGACTTGATATATATAGCTCAAAAGATAGGTGTCTCTGTGCACTCTTTTGACACTAAAATATTTTTCATAGGTATAACTATAGCTAAGTTTACTGGAGCTAAAGTGGGGGTACCTCAAAACCTGAGTGCCTGGGTTAGGAACATATTTTTCTTCAGATTGTCAAGTGCTAGAGAGATGAATTAGCACAAGAGGCTAGAGGAAGCCCTACTCTATGCAACGTAGCGTTTCATTAGGCGCTAAAACTTGAGTATGTGGTCAAGCATGTGGTTGGAATAAGAATTCATTTTTCAACAGGCACTTGACCACGTACTTCGTTTTAGCGCCTAATCAGTAGGTCTTCCTCTAGCGCTCTCAAGCACTAGGCAATCTGGAGAAAATGTGTTCCAAAATCAGGCACTCGGGTTTTGTGGTACTCCCACTTTAGCTCAATAACTTAGCTATAGCTATACCTATGAAAAATGTACTTTATTATCATAAGAGAGCACAGAGAGAGCACAATCTTTTGAGCTATATATCAAGTCCATATCATGAAGTTTGCAGAATCTATGCAGCTATAAAGTGGTAACCACAAGGGTTTTTAAACACTTACTAGTCTATGGTTACGGTCCCCCAAAGATGGAATTGGAGGTTATAATTTTATTCATATCAAGTCAACAATAAATCTGTAAATGTTATTTCATTGCAAGGGGAATGATCACTAATAGCCACTACATCAACAGGGCGGGATTCAAGCTTCAGCATAAACTACAAACAAGCTTACATTAGCAGAGCCACCCACCCATAGCAAGCAAGTAGGAGCCCCATGGAGCTTTAAGCCAGTCTCGTATCAACTAAATTAAGTCGGCATACAGAATCCCAAGCAAACAGGACTAACACGTATCTTGTTGACTCTCTTGCCAAACTGGCAGTAGGAGCTACCCTCCGAGTGAGGTTCTACACCGTAGAATGGTCCCCAATGACAATGGGTAGCCCTTGCTATTGAGGTGCTCGCGTGCAGCTGGTAGGCAGTCGTCAATTCGCCTCTTCTCTTCCACTATCACTCGGATGGCTGCCGTTATCTTTAAAGGTTTCCCGCTACCAAACCACCTGGCTATCGTGAGCGTTTCTCGAAAGCGCGTTAGGTAGTAGTCGACCCCCTGCCCCGTTACCGTAATACCCTCCATCTCCTAGGTCCTGACAATGGTTGGTGCCTTCAAGCCTCTAAAATTAAGATATAAAAATCTCTGTTTCTTGTACGTCAAATACACCATCCTTCGCTAAAAGTCACACACTGAAATGACTGCCACATGCAACTCCCGACGATCCATTCGGGCCTAATAAACATTTCAATGTATATATCATGCATTAAGCATTAAAACGTTTTGTGCATCTAAACATTTCGTACGTTCGGTTGGAAAATGTATGCGGTTAAACTCTGCATGCACGCTTGGTTTAAACACAACGCCAAGTGTTTGCTCCCAATGTGTAGATATTATCGGGAGAGTGTATAACCTACTCCTGGTTAGAAATATTTTCATTTGTGAGAGTTCCACAATCATTTAGAACAATGGCACCATTGTTGAGCCCAGCTGGATAGAAACATTCTCATAAACACATGCTATTCTTTGACAAGCACACCCACTTCCAGCAAGATCTTCTTGAGAAAGAAGGCCTTTCTGGATAGGTTTCTTTGCTGTTTTGCTGTGCCCAATATACAGGTTGCACTCTAACTGCACAGTCTGTTCATGGAAAGGGATTTTTTTTAGGACAATCAGTTAAGCAAAGGCAAGCAAAGATCAAAACAAGTACACTGTTACCATAGTAACCACCCACCAGGTATTTGAGGAGGAGCTACCAGCGATTCGGGGCCTCTTAATGTGTTATCAACGTCTCCGTTTTCAGGAACCTCCACATCAACGCCCATGCTCTTCAGAGCCATGGCGGCGGCCATCGACTCGGCTCCTCTCTTGGTTCCATGTGGAGTGGACTTGAACATCTGCCCGTTGACCTTGATAATCACGATGTACCCCACCTCATCCTCGGGGTATATGCAGTCATAGATGGGCTGAGGGACACGGTTCCTCTGGCAGAACAAGTTCAGAGTGGTCTTGTAATTAGACATACTTGATGTGCCAGCTAAAGCTGCCGAGTTTTGAAGAGAACTCGATTTGCCCAGGAGAGATGGCCGTCCACTAGGGAGAGTAGCTGTTTCCTTTGAGCCGGGCAAAGAAACACAGCTTTTGAAGTAAGCTGGAGGATGAGGGAACTGCGGAGATATCTCACAAGGTCCAGTAGCACTGACAGCAACAGAAGGTCGGCCCGGTAGGTTGGCAGGTTTCAAACTAGACTCCTGTAGGTCACAAGAGCTGCTGCTTGCTCTACTCAATCCTGGATCTGGCTGAGGGTTCTCTGATAGGTCCTGCAGTGGGTCAACTCGGGCTGGACCTATAGAGTGCCACACAGAAACAAAAAAAACATTCTACAATCTACTAACTTCCTGGGCGGCTCATGCTTTTAAAGTCATACCACCGGGGAAATGAATTCGATTGGCTACTCAAATCACACACGTCAATATTTATCATTTGCCATTGGCTAGAGACCACAGAACGACACTACAAATTATAATTGAAATTCTCGATCGCCACACAGACAAAACAGAATTCCCAGGATCATCAAATCACAACAGATTATAAGCTGTGGCATTTGTGGGTGTTTTTTTTTGTGTGGTCTACAAGGACCAGGTACAAATTGAATGTACTACATGTACATAGCAGTTGCTGTTTATATAAGCTTGTAACAGCTGGACCCTATGAACTATTAAACACATACAAATGAGCCCATGTTATCTGCTTTAGAGTAATGAGTCTACATACCAGGCTTGTGTCTGTGAGGGGTAGCAGGCTAGTTAGAAGGTGCCATGGTAGCTAGAAGGGTTCCAGGTCAGCTGGGAAGGGTCCAAGGCTAATTGGAATGGTGCCAGACTAACTATAATGGTTCCAAGCTAGCTAGAAGGGTACCATGGGCGCTAGATGTGCATCAGATTAGCTAGAAGGTACCAAGCTAGCTAGAAAGGGACCAAGGTGGAAGGAACCAAGATAGCTAAAGAAGGGCACTAGACTAACTAAAAGGGTACCCTGACTGGAAGGATACCATACTAGTTAGAAGAGTAGAAGGATACCATTGCCATGGTAAAGTACCGAAAAGCTAGAAGGACACCAAATACCTAGAAGGGTGCCATTGTACCTAGAAAGGTATCAGACTAGCTAGAAACACTGTGGAGAAACAGAATATTGGGCACACAGGACATCATGTCTACTAATCCATTTGGTCCCCAGCATCGGAAGAAATATTGACTCCCGAGCAGGAAGATAACTAGAACATGAACGCCATTATCAAACAGTGAAGCATGCATGTCACTATTGTCACCTCAATCTAAGCAACTCAAGTTGAACGAAGAGAAGACTGCTGTAGTCAGCGTAGATTGAAGGGGCGTGCTTAGCAACCAGTGTTTGTGGTACGAGAACAAAATAATCAATATTGGGAAGTTGATCATAAACACGATTGTCCACTGCGTGACGCAACACAGGAAGGAAGTGTTTGTCTGATCCTAGCATTACATCATCAGTCTGATCCTAGCATTACATCATCGGTCTGATCCTAGCATTACATCATCGGTCTGATCCTAGCATTACATCATCAGTCTGATCCTATCATTACATCATCAGTCTGATCCTAGCATTACATCATCAGTCTGATCATCATCAGTCTGATCCTAGCATTACATATCAGTACTGCATCTTTTAATGTTCTAACTTCTTTGTCTTAACCCCTAGCCATTGCCTTATCCTGCCAGAAACCCTAGCCATTGCCTTGTCCTGCCAGAACCCTAGCCACTGCCCTGACCCCAAACTCTAGCCACTGCCCTGACCCTAAATCCAGCCACAGCCCTGGCCCTAAACCCTAGCCACAGCCCTGGCCCTAAACCCTAGCCACTGTCCTGGCCCTAACTACAGCCACAACCCTGGCCCTAAACCCTAGCCACTGTCCTAGCCCTAACCCTAGCCACAGCCCTGGACCTAACTTCAGCCACAGCCCTGGCCCTAAACCCTAGCCACTGTCCTAGCCCTAACTACAACCACAGCCCTGGCCCTAAACCTTAGCCACAGCCCTGGCCCTAAACCTTAGCCACAGCCCTGGCCCTAACTCCAGCCATAGCCCTGGCCCTAAACCCTAGCCACTGTCCTAGCCCTAACCCTAGCCACAGTCCTGGCCCTAACTACAGCCACAGCCCTGGCCCTAAACCCTAGCCACTGTCCTAGCCCTAACCCTAGCCACAGCCCTGGCCCTAACTACACCCACAGCCCTGGCCCTAACTACAGCCACAGCCCTGGCCCTAACTCCAGCCACAGCCCTGGCCCTAACTACAGCCACAGCCTTGGCCCTAAACCCTAGCCACTGTCCTAGCCCTAACCCTAGCCACAGTCCTGGCCCTAACTACAGCCACAGCCCCGGCCCTAAACCCTGTCCTGGCCCTAACCCTAGCCACAGCCCTGGCTCTAACTACAGCCACAGCCCTGGCCCTAAACCTTAGCCACAGCCCTGGCCCTAACTCCAACCACAGCCCTGTCCCTAACTCTAGCCACAGCCCTGGTCCTAAACCCGAACTGAAGGCTCAATATGGTACTGATTTCTACAACATTGAGATGGCGGCATCATGTTGCAATGTATGGGATCATGGCGTGGAATGGTTATCACATGAACACAATTTTATGAAACAAACTGAACCCAACGAAAGAGGTCACCACACACAGACACACACACACACACACACACACACACACACACACACAAAGAGAGAGAGGGAGAATACACACACAGACACACCATAGCTACAGCTCTAGGCTCGTAACAAATTCAAAAACAGAAAATCCTATTCGCATTAACAAAAGGATAGGATCCCAAACCCATCCTTATGAGGACAAATTGTAGCTCCATGATTCAAGGAGTTACCAATACACCAAATCTTGTAGCCAAAACAAAAACCTGGCAAGCTAAATGGCATTTAGCTATTTGTGTTGCTATTTGTGTTGCTATTTGTGCTGCCATGCTGTGTGGCCACGGTGTGTTGCCATGGTGTATCCAGGAAGTAGCCTGCAAGTTGAAAGACGAGGATTGGCTAGTGCTTCTAGACCCCACATTAGCACTCAGTAATTTGATAAGAGTGTTGACAGATTGGAGTCTAACATGAAGCTTATGGTTCTGATTAGCACCACTCCCATTCCTCTCACAAGGTAGTTTCACTTAGAGATGACAGTTGAGTTGAGATTTGCTCGTGTGTTGTGAGAAAATAAAATGACTCGTCTGCCCGAAGTCTTACACGACCAAAACTTTGGATACCACACCCACAATTAACAGGATATTTCACACTGCAGTTATTAAAAGGGTAATTAAAAATAGTATTTGAAGCTTACTCCATGGCTCCTTTAAGATTCACTTCTCTATAGTCTGCCTGCCATTCTCACCTACTATGCACTTCATGGTACAAAACTCTGTGCGTAATGATTACTACAGTAACTTGCCATGAAACCTATGGATTTCCTCACGCAGACAAGCTGTGACAAACTATCGAGCCCCTCATTAGATTGACCCATATTAGGCAAACTATTGTTTCTATGGCTACTCATGAGCAATTCTGATCACTTGATATCGGATTCGAATGCTGTTTGTGGCCGGTGTTATTAAATTAACAAAGGCATTGCTAATGAAGAGAACTAAGACTCTTCCCAAGAACAAATAAAAAAGGACACACCGAGTTCTAGCCAAGGGTTAACAGAGTTCTAGACAAAGGTTAAGACGGAGTTCTAGCCAAGGGTTAACAGAGTTCTAGCCAAACACAGAGTTCTAGCCAAGGGTTAACACAGAGTTCTAGCCAAGGGTTAACATGGAGTTCTGGTCAATGTTTTTCGTAAAAATTGGTCTTAACCCAGCTTGATTCACCACAAGACCTGCATAAAATTGCAGCATTGGAACCGGGCTTTCATCTGCGCCACTTTATGACTGTTCGTACTGCATCAAAGCTCATTGGTTGCATCCATACCGAATTCAAAATTTGCATTTCAATGTGTACCAGATTCAATGCACATCCAAGGTGCATCCAAGGTGGTTTGAGTGCATTCAAAGCAAGTCAGACATTAAATATAGACAACTATAGTAAGTATGTGAGTGCATGTTAAATGTAGGCAATTATAGTAAGTATGTGAGTGCATGTTAAATATAGGCAATTATGGTAAGTATGTGTGTGCATGTTAAATATAGGCAATTATGGTAAGTATGTGAGTGCATGTTAAATATAGGCAACTATAGTAACTATGTGAGTGCATGTTAAATATCAATTATATTAACTATGTGAGTGCATGTTAAATATAGGCAACTATAGTAACTATGTGAGTGCATGTTAGCAATTATAGTAAGTATGTGAGTGCATGTTAAATATAGGCAACTATAGTAACTATTTGAGTGCATGTTAAATATAGGCAATTATAGTAAGTATGTGAGTGCATGTTAAATATAGGCAACTATAGTAACTATGTGAGTGCATGTTAAATATAGGCAATTATAGTAAGTATGTGAGTGCATGTTAAATATAGGCAACTATAGTAACTATGTGAGTGCATGTTAAATATAGGCAACTATAGTAACTATTTGAGTGCATGTTAAATATAGGCAACTATAGTAACTATGTGAGTGCATGTTAAATATAGGCAATTATAGTAACTATGTGAGTGCATGTTAAATAGAAATCCTTTCCTATGGCTGCAGGTCAGAGTTGGAAGAGACTCGAGTGTTAATAAGATATTATTAGCTCGAGACTATTCGTAGCCTAGGTCTAGAGGAACCAATGCTGTAGCTACGGTTACGGTTAGCATACGGTTCCAGATTTATCTTCTTTTTCTTTGTCCAGGTAAGGTTTGTGGAGCATCATTGCTCGAGGATACCACCTTCCCCTTAGACCTATTCCCTATCTGTTCTGCATCCCTGGATCTATAGGCATCTCATACACCCATACACACACATACGCATACACATACGGTGTGTGCATTATTATTTAAACGCGAGTGTGGACATGACCAATGCCCATCGATTCGAATTCAAGTGATCGAACGAAAACCAGGACCGGATGCACTTCCAATGCGGTTCAAGCATGGACAGGTCTTTTGGCAAGTTGCCTGAACGAAACAACTGAAATGACAGGGCTCACTGGCATGCTTAGTGTGTTAGGAACTGCTTTTCAGCTCGCTATCCCACCCATCCTTAACCCATGGCTGCAGCTTCATCTCGCTGGGAGGGCTCCCTCTTATGCATGCACAGGACGAGTCTGGTCACACGCCGCGGAATGTAGCTAACCAGAACTCGTTGCTGTGCAACCCACGCACACGTACATAACCACGCCCATACCTTGCAAACTTGGCAGTAGCTGCACGGGGGTGTCATTGCATGTGTATATATTATTAATTCATTGTGTAAATGCCATGGCACACGTTCTGCTGTAATTTAATCTTGCTTGTTCGATTAATCCTCAACTTCCTTGCAAGCCTTGTGTGATGTTTACTCTGCAAGATGCTGTCAGATCCTGAGAATCCTACCACCAAGACTCTTATCAGCTTAATTCCCCTACACACTTACTTACCCTAGATCTTGTCAGAATTATATCAAGGGAGTTATTGGACGGGTGTCTAGTGTACTACAGGAGGTGTTTAGTATACTACAGGAGGTGCCTAGTATACCATTGTCATAACATTCATGAAGTGATAAATGAAGTGATAAACCCACACACTCTAGACCCAATTAACATTTGCTCAAAGTTTGAAGTTGCGTGTACATTCCAAGTCGAGGGATCAACTACGACCTGGCTGGCCTAATGTTCCTGGCGAAACCTACTGCACATCACCTTAAAGTCACACCAATACAAGGAACATACGAGGACCAAATGATCCTTCAAGATCACTGAAGTAAGTAATGAGAGGGATTTCATGAGAAATCTCAATGAGCTCTCTGACAGCTACTTGCAGTTGCATGCAATGCATTGCTCTGAAATCTTGGATCCCATCAATTGTCATCCAAGATGACGTGCAGTGAGTCTGTGATCCTCTCTTATCGTTCAAGATATTTCAAGACTCAAGCATGTTTCACGCAAGATCTAGGCATGGAATTGACATAATCGCTCCATGTCCTTAATTAAAAATAAAACTTTGTTATAGAATGCACGATCTGATAGTAATCATACAGGGCTGCATTTAAATTATACAGCATGGCTAAATTATGCACTGCCACAATACTAGCAGCACAGGTGGTAAATAGCAACCCCCCCCCCTCCCCCCGTATTTGTGTAGCTACATATGTGCAGTGCTAATTTAGAGCTGACGTTAAGACACGCCCTCTCCGAGGCATGGCCAGCAAAGCCTGGCAGTCACATGTCGATACAGCACATGCCAGATCGTCGGTCTCCTACTTTGGGAGAGATTCAATCCCCCAATCCACACTGACGTGGAAGACCTCGACGATCACGGCAACTAAAAAACGCGTTTTAACTAGAACAAGCCAAGCTGAGTCTAGCTGCCTAATATTCACCAAGTGATGCAGCACAAACTGAACAGCTATTCTCTAGCTTGCTGCCAAGCCTCCCCACCTCTCAGTCATCAAGTTTCGTCATGAAGATGCTAAAAAATAAAAGCCGTTCCACTCACAGTCAATCAATTGGAAGGACGGACAGTACCAAACTTGACTTCCGTCCACTGATGTCTAGTCAAAATGATCATCGCCGAATACTCTTCGACTTATAACACCGACTTATCTAGTCTTAAATCTATAGCCGACTTTTGGATAGTGCAGTTAATCTCCACACAAGCACGACAGGAATCTCAGGATTGCTTCACAAGAGCAATTACAACTGCAGTTAAACTCTGTACCATACAGTAGCAGGACAATGAGTGGAGTCAACTCTACACACTTAACCGTACCATCTGTAGCACTCGTCCTACAGGACAATGAGTGGAGTCAACTCTACACACTTAACCGTACCATATGTGGCACTCGTCCTACAGGACAATGAGTGGAGTCAACTCTACACACTTAACCGTACCATCTGTAGCACTCGTCCTACAGGACAATGAGTGGAGTCAACTCTACACACTTAACCGTACCATCTGTAGCACTCGTCCTACAGGACAATGAGTGAAGTCAACTCGACACACTTAACCGTACCATCTGTGGAACTCGTCCTACAGGACAATGAGTGGAGTCAACTCTACACACTTAACCGTACCATCTGTAGCACTTGTCCTACAGGACAATGAGTGAAGTCAACTCTACACACCCAATGAGACCAAATACATTCATCTCCTTGCCAAAAAGAAACGGTATAGCAATGGAGTCGACATTTCATTTTCTTGCATTGGAGTTCTCAAGATATTATTTTTACTCGCATTCCAAACAGGTAGACGTTCCTTCTACTTTGATCTGATTCACACTGACGACAAGTAGCCAGACAGGGCCATCCTACGCACACACACTAAGTGAGGTTTAACAAATCTCGACTCCCTTTATCTTCTAAGTGATCCTTCATCATGTGAGAAAAATGGGAGTGGTGACAATCAGAACTACAAGCTTCATCTTGGACTCGAATCTGTCAACAATTACTAAGTGCTAGGGCAGGTTTAGTAGCAGTAAATATTTCTCATCTTTCAACTCTTTTCAACATGGACTTAAAAAAACTCAACACCATCAAAGCTGCCAGGTCCATTAGCAGCAGGACCCTAATTAACTAGAAACCATTTACACCCCAATGCTAGACACACTGCAAAGCTAAAAGATAAAATAAAAGCTTGATGGTGAAGAACTTCTCTCCTTGGTAACACAAACTGTTTGAGCCTCAGACCGTGGGCAAGTACACATATGGTGGTCGTTGTTAATGTTTATTGGTGTACGAACTTGTGGTTCGTAGTGAGATTTGGTATAAATACCACGAGTAATTTAGCAGTATAAAATAGCATGGTTCGTAGTGAGATTTGGTATAAATACCACGAGTAATTTAGCAGGGATGTGTATACAATAGCATGGTTCGTAGTGAGATTTGGTATAAATACCACGAGTAATTTAGCAGGGCTGTGTATAAAATATCATGGTTCGTAGTGAGATTTGGTATAAATACTACGAGTAATAGCAGGGATATGTATAAAATAGCAGGGTTCGTAGTGAGATTTGGTATAAATACCACGAGTAATTTAGCAGGGATGGTGGCAAAAGAAAATCCACGAGGCAAAACCGTGTGCAATTGACGTCCACTCGACATTACGAGTGATATTTATACAAAATTTCACAACAAGCCACACGCTATCACGTGTTAATACAATACAATAAGAATGGGTAGAGAACAAACATTTCAGGTAGTTAATGGCTCTACCTTTAGTTAGCGAGCTACTACACGTCAGAATCGAAATTCCATACTTTGTCTTCCCCAAAATAAAATCGGTTGCTATACCAGCCTGATCTGGTACGATTATTAGAACGTAATTTCACTTTTTTCCCCGCAAGGTCTAATAGTGTTCTGATTGGCTAACAACTGTGAAATATCACATCAGTAGCCACAGGACGCTACGTACGACATTTTACTACAGGAAGACGATCACCAATGAATTGTGCCTAAATCAACAGTCAAGTTGTAGAGTGGGGCTTCCTCTAGCCACAGATAACAATTTCAATGACTAGAACTTTCCAATCAGGAACCATAACTACTCCAGTTCAGGCACTCAGATTTTGAGCCCCCCCACTTTGGTGCAATTAACGTTTGCCTAGTCAACACAGAGAGATCTACCATTTGAGCTATATATGAGGTATATATCTAGTTCATACAGTGAACTGTGCAGAATCTATGGAGCTCCAACCAAAGTCGTAACCACAAGGTTAGGAAACCACGTTTTCCATGCTAGTCTCCCTTTAAGAATCATGTCTCTCCCTGTTCGAGTTACTTCCATTACTGACAGCAAGGCAGATTTGTAGATGTATTACACACTCCAGCCCTTGCACTAAAACTCTTCACCGTCCCTTCCAGCTGGCCCTGCAATACACCCAGCGATCCATACATGGAGGAAATGGATTGCGTCTGTGGCATGGGCACAACCTGTTAAGTGGCTGCTAGGTGCTAAGTGGCTGCCAGGTGCTAAGTGGCTGCCAGCTGCTAAGTGGCTGCTTGTATTGAGCGCCTTTTCTTGCCTACCGGTGCCATGCTACAAGTGCCCAGCTTAACAACCAGTGTTTAGATAGATATACACATTACACATCATAGTTATTATTTTGAGCATTTGATTAACTAACCTATCATGGAATCGATAGCATGAGGAACAAGAAAGCCTGAACCAGGCTGGAACCAGGCCTTAACCGACCTCAGATAAATCACGCTGCATGCCAGCACAGACCAGAGGTGCTGTGCCTGTGCCACACATGGCTAGGTCCAGGTCCACCGAGTCCTGAACAGCCCCAACTAAACTGTATAGCAATAGCGAGGACATCTACTTCCACCATAATCACAAGATATTTGAATACACAACAACCTTCTGCAACCATCAACTTAAATTTTAATCGCACGACGTCTCGGCTAGATGCTCTAGCCTTCATCAGAATAATTATTCCTGATGAAGGCTAGAGCATCTAGTCGAAAAATCGAGTGAATACAATTTAAAGTTGATTATTGAGAAGGTGATTATAATGTTATTATGTCAACTGAGAGTTCATTGAGATATTATTTATTTCTACACATCAAGTGGATGGTTTTTTGAAAACATTAGCAACTTAATTTTTTTTTAACGGGCTAGGGTTCCCGGCCAGAACCCTGCTAAAGAGATGGTAACCCCTCAGTTTTGGGGCCTCCTTGAGCCCCAGCTCAATGTAGGCAGCGATTTTCGTTCAAGATGAAGAACTGTAGAAGAGTATCAACCTGATTTGAGGATACCAGGGCTTATTAAAAAGCAATTGGCTAGCTTTTGTTTCTGTGATGAGTGAGACCAGCAGTATATATATATATATATATACATACATATATACACATACATATATACATGTATGTATGTATATACATGTACATATGTATGTATGTATATAATATAAATGTATATATATATATACATGTACATATATACATGTATATATGTATGTATATACATGTATATATGTATGTATATAATATAAATATATATATACATGTACATATATACATGTATATATATATATATTTGTATGTATATACATGTATATATGTATGTATGTATATAATATAAATTATATATACATGTACATATATACATGTATACATATGTATGTGTGTATGTATATACATACATTCATACACATACATATATACATAAATGTATATACACTTATATACATGTATCCCTATAGAAAACATCATTTGTTTTGCTACAATAACTTGTAAGCCGGTCCCACAATTCCCAACAAGATTATGGGGCTTTCTTAAGAAATTAAATTCTTTAAATATTTGGCTGTCCCGAGATCGTCAGAAGACAAGTGATCTCATCAAGATCCAATCATGTGGACGCTCGCTCACAAATTCATCTTGTCGGACGACAGGCGATCTTAAGACCAATCTCAGTCAAATCTTGTGAAATCACTCCCACAACTTATTACATGCCAGATAGTAAGTGATCAACTCCGACCTGGCTGGACTAACCCTCCAAGCTAAACCAATAAGCACTCCTTCCCCCACTTTTTGTTGCATGCAAACAATTTCCATTTAAACAACAGTAATATATATTTAAAGAACAGTGAAGTAGGTCTTACAACATTTCGTGTGCTAGAAACAGATCAGAATATTTGCCTGTGCTCCATGCAAGACCATGGCTACAGAATCTATAGGAGGAATCATTATCCAGACGGAATTCACAAATCCACATCATAAAGTTGAAATGAGGCTTGTAGTATTAATTATTCCCATTTGCAAGGCCAGACCTATAGCAGCTACCATAGCTGCAGCTGTGGCTTGTAGCTATGTCTTACACACTGGCATTGTACACGGCTTCAGACTTTCCTATAAGCAGTTGATGATATAGGGCATAACTATGGGGACCACTGGAGAGTTCCAGTATGTGGCGGCCTTAAGGCTTGGTAGTAACATTTTACAAGTCTTGATTACGTGTATTTATCTTTGAAAAGAATCTTCTCTGCTAGTCGAGCAATGAAATCTGATGGACCCCCACTCCGCTAACCCAGCACTCAGCCGGTTAAAGCATCAGCATGCACAAGGAAGAAAGAGTGGCAGATTCAGCCCCTCCAAGAAACAAGATGGCCACGAGAAGTAACCTGTTAGCTATGTATGAGCAGAGGAGCAACGGAACTATGGTGCCAAGCAGTTCAAGGAAGACCTTTCTCTGTATCTTGACTCATTTTTGCACTTCTTTTAATCTTTGAAATTATTCTTTGAAACGGAAAATGTTCTAAAAGTTAACGATGTAATGGAACGTGAAATGGAAAATGATTCCCTCTAAATATGGTGTCTTGAATATCCCAAATCACGTTCCAAAAACCTTGCAAATTCTAACCACGTGATGTTTTGCTTTCCTAACACCAGGCATAGGAAGCACCATAAAATCTTGTCTTGACAAAAATTAATAAACTCTTAAAATATTTAATTCTGTACCTGGGGTACTATTAATCTCACACATTCTCAAAGGTGACCCCACCCCCGACCCCCACCCCCCAGGGGTGCACTCTCTAAGTGGAAGTAGACAAACTGTATACCAGAAAATACCTCACAACATTTCAAAAGGTGGTGAGGTAGGATAAAGATGGAGGTAGGAAGAAGAGTAGGGAAAGAACTGATCAGAAACAGGAAGAGATCAGCAAAGGAAGAAGTCAAGAACAGGGAGGTCGGAAAGAAGAAGTCAAGGAAGAAGTGGTCAGGAAGAGATTAAAAGTTGGGCAACCAAGATATGTAGCGTACAATAATGTCAGAATAGCTTACAGCATATGTACATATCGGATTCACTCTTAAATGTCTTCAACTCAGCAAGTAAGAGCTCATAGGTCTTCAACACTCCACAGTACACAATAATACTTGTACACTGTACCTCTCACTCGGAGCACTCGCAAACCAATACAGGCCAGGGCTACCAAAGTGACATACTCTTTGGCCCGCTCAAATGACTGGTGATCCCTAGTCCCACAATACTCTGTTCCATCAACAACAACCGTAGCTGTGAACCTCCTACTTTTCTCAGTGATCGAATAAACAGGTGGAGGTAGATTGTACATTTGGCAGTAACTGTCAAGATCTGCCATGAAATTATTGCTCGTAGGAGACCGTTCCTTTGGAGGAGATGTTCCGGATTGAGACGAGGTGAGGTTGGCAATCCTCAGGGGTGGAGGAAGAGATTTGCTAGGAGGCGAACAAGAAGCATGGTCTTGCAGAGGGACCGGTATAGAGGTTGGAGTCTCTGGAGGAGGGACTTGACCGTCTGCGGGTGGACCACAACATGATGAAGGAGTGCGAGAGGCTTCTGCACATCCAGTAGTGGTAGATGACGCAGGAGGCACACAGGCAAGCGATGGAAATAAATCACTTCTCTTCAACACCAGTGGATGTGGCCGTACGGGCGGTGGGCCTGCCTGAGCCGGTAGTGATGGTGGTGACAGTTCCTGCAGAGCATTGCTCAAAGGATTCCCACTCGGCACAAGATGGGGCAAATTTATGACGGCAGTCCCCTTGCGCTCCTTCTCCACGCACTCCAACAGCTCCTGCACATCCCGCGCCACGGGATGGAGCTGCACCAAGTTCTGCAGCACCACGCCTGCAGCATCTTCTTCGGCCATCTTTTTGGAAACATGGCCTTCCCAAGACTTGAATCTCTCCTCGTCAACCACCACACCACATACAAATAAACCGTCTAACTTGCAAAGGCAGTAGCTGGGGTAGCCAATGTGAGATTTTTGGCAGTACGTGTTCAACAGGCTCTTATTCATTTCTTTTGAAAAGCATTCATTGCATTACACACTTATCACACAATACCAGCCTTGAAGAACTCCAAACTTTGTTGGCACCAAACTACACTACAGTAACCATTGGCTCACCTATAATGGAGGAAGAGAGAGAGAGAGAGATGCAGTCAGTGGATAACAGGAGATTGCACAATTAGACACACACTGCTCAGAACGATGCTCGACACTAAACTATCTACACCGACTTGACATTTTATAGAAGCTTGTGGGGGAGGGGAGAGGGGGAGGGGGGAGGGGACTTGTAGTCCTGCAAGATGTAGACAGGAAAAACACAAAAAAATCTTTTGTGCTATCATGTCAAAAATGTTGATAATGTACATCATTGTACCAAATCCCCCTGCCCATCGGTAGACCTGCCAACTCTGTGGCTGGAGAGAGGAATGCAATTTGGCTGCACGTTCAGGTACTAGCCTAGTCAAACCACACTAATTATGATCATTTACTTTAAGTACCTATCATTAGTCGGTTGTTGATCTAGCCGGCTACAAGAACTAAGGTTGCAGCTTTGATAAGAGCGACAAGAAATGCGAATTGTCAACTGTAGCCAAGCTCAAGCCCTAGTCTTGGCCCTAGTCTTCTAGGCCTGACCCTAGCCCCCTTGTCCTAACCCTAGCCGCCTTGTCCTGACACTAGCCCCCTTGTCCTGACCTTAGTCCTCTTGTCCTAACCCTAGCCCCCTTGTCCTAACCCTAGCCCGCTTGTCCTGACCCTAGCCCCTTTGTCCTGACCCTAGTCCCCTTGTCCTAACCCTAGCCCCCTTGTCCTAACCCTAGCCCACTTGTCCTGACCCTAGCCCCTTTGTCCTGACCCTAGTCCCCTTGTCCTAACCCTAGCCCCCTTGTCCTAACCTTAGCCCCCTTGTCCTAACCCTAGCCCCCTTGTTCTGGCCCTAGCCCCATAGTCCTGGTACTAGCCCTAGTCCTTGCCCATACTATTAGCCTTAGCACTAGCCTTGGCTCTGGCCTATTGTGCTGACAGCACATTTTAACGGTCTTCAGTGACAGGCAGAGCTAAGGTCCTCCTGACACTAGCTAGAGTAGCCGGTTACCATCCACTAGGCACCACCGCTGTACTGTTGCATCGCATTACTGTGATAGTGAGCCATAGAAATGCAATGGTCTGCAAACACCCACAACGGAACACGAGTGAAACACCGCAGTTGGATTTCGTTAGACACTTGCGTCCATTGCGCTGTTTGTGTCAAGCCAATCAAAATACTAGAATCTAGCATGCTGGGCTTCTAGTCAACAGTGTGGCATTAGTGGATGAAGGAAAGCACTGCATATGTATGCATATAACACATGCTGAACTACACTGGCAGCTGCCGGGCTTCTAGTCAACAGTGTGGCATTAGTGGATGAAGGAAAGCACAGCATATGTATGCATATAACACATGCTGAACTACACTGGCAGCTGCTGGGCTTCTAGTCAACAGTGTGGCATTAGTGGATGAAGGAAAGCACAGCATATGTATGCATATAACACATGCTGAACTACACTGGCAGCTGCTGGGCTTCTAGTCAACAGTGTGGCATTAGTGGATGTATGCATATAACACATGCTGAACTACACTGGCAGCTGCCGGGCTTCTAGTCAACAGTGTGGCATTAGTGGATGAAGGAAAGCACTGCATATGTATGCATATAACACATGCTGAACTACACTGGCAGCTGCCGGGCTTCTAGTCAACAGTGTGGCATTAGTGGATGAAGGAAAGCACAGCATATGTATGCATATAACACATGCTGAACTACACTGGCAGCTGCTGGGCTTCTAGTCAACAGTGTGGCATTAGTGGATGAAGGAAAGCACAGCATATGTATGCATATAACACATGCTGAACTACACTGGCAGCTGCCGGGCTTCTAGTCAACAGTGTGGCATTAGTGGATGAAGGAAAGCACAGCATATGTATGCATATAACACATGCTGAACTACACTGGCAGCTGCTGTGGGCGTGGGGAAAACTCATAGCCAAAAGGCGTTTCCCATTTGAGGGCGGGAACCTAGTCACACAGGGACACCGGGGCAAAGGGAAATGCCTAAAGGCAGGTGTATGTCAGGTTAAAAGTGTCTAGAGATACCTGGTCTTCGTACATCATGCAGGAGGTGTGGTCAGAGCAGATATGAATATTTAGGTTTTTGTGTTTTAAAGAAGCCCATCATACATAACTATAAGGCTAGCTAGGAGACTCAAGTTCCTTATTTCAACACCTAGCTGTTGGACAAGAACGAGCTAATATACACAGCCAGCCATGCCTGATATAACAACAGCCCTCTAGTTTGATAGCTATGGTAATATATATATATATATACAATGTAGATCCAATAGTAGTGATGCAGCTAGTTAGCTAGTAGCGATGGTTTTATAGCAGTTGGTACATTCTAGTAATTGACAAGAACTAGTTAACATACAGCCATGCCTGATATAACTACAGCCCTCTAGTTTGATAGCTGTGGGCAATATATATTTATAGCTAATAACCATAGTAGTGATGCAGCTAGCGATGGTTTTATAGCAGTTGGTGTACCTAGCTATAGCCCGGCCCACAAACACCATGTGTCGATGCTCAACATTGTCTATTCTATGCAAGGGTAAAGCACAACCCACGAGTGCAATGGGTTCAATTGCAACACCCACACAGCAGAACGGACTGCCTTGCGGCTCTTGTGAAGCCGGCTAAGACTATGCCTTCCTATTGGTCGATTAATTGGGTTCGTGGGTAGCACCTCTACATCTAAAACCTGGGTTTAGATGGCTAAGTGTTCGTACTTGGGAAAAAACTATGTTTTAAGTTTCCCTTCAACAGTCATTCCTGGCAATTCTGAGCTTATTTTAAACCTCCACCTCTTGACCAACCCTGTTCCATACCAACACATAGTGTTCAGGTCCGATGCTAGCAAACCATCTCCATTCCAAATATACAATCCCCATCACACATTAGCACAAAGTCCATGATCCCTTACCAGACAATTCAAAAATGAATATATACTGCATTTTCTCAAAGGATTACCGCAGATAGGGAAAAAATCCAGCCCTAAAGGGTGGGTACCAAACATGGCCGAACGCAACCAGAGTGCGTACACAATGAACCGTGATCCCAACGACTAGGCAGGCTTGCATCGTTAGCCACACCCTTGTACGACCTCCTCCCAGTCGCTAGCCTGTGCCAAACAAGAGAAGCAGCGGAAATTACAACGAAAATCTGTTGGGACAATTTGTCGTAGTACGATCAATTTTGTTCTGCCATTCAGAGACTTTGCAAAATGACGCCCACACAAATAAGTTTCAGGTTAATGTGATAATATCACACACAAACATATGCACACGTGTAATTTTAAGTCCTTGTGCACATGTGCATGTATTCTAGAGTATTCGTAAGTGTGGCTCGGACATTTTGGCAGAGCAAATTGATTTCTGTTCAGGCAAATACACGAGATCTTCGTAAAATGTCTGACGTCCGACTGTAATATCCCGCACTGCAAAAGCATGCAAGAAAAAGAGTGTTTGTAGGAAGGACCTGGAAAAGGTCAGTGCTTCCCAATCCTCTTCATCGGTTACTTTGTCATCGTCGAGAACAGGAAAAGGGTCACTAGAGTTGTCTGACTTCGTACCTAGGAGGTAACCCATGCAATTCTAGTGGTGCTCCAGTTGCACTGCATGTTGCCAGTGAATCTCATAGAATTTGAAATGATCTTACGATCGCCTCTGCTCGACTATCATATCTGCGCACATGCGATACCAACACGCAGTGTGAACACATGTGGAGGGCAGACACTATTTCATTCAGACATCATCAATGGGTGAATGCTATTCGATGGCAAACACTACTAAAGTGTGATGACTATTTGAGGGAAGAAGGTAATTAAAATGTGCAGGTGGGAGGGGAGAGTCAATTAAGAGAATAATAATGGAACACATAAAAGCTAGTTAAATATACCCGTGACTATGCCCCATGGCAGACTAGCTAAAGACAGCACAGCCTGGACATTTTGAAAGAAACCACACCAACGCTCGAGCATGAGAGAAAAAAATCCAACAGTTAACTATAATAATATGCTTAATAATGGTAGATATGCTGATTTCTTTCAGGGGGAAAGGAGGGGCGGATGCTGCCTGACAGCCCCCCCCCCCAACTATCCTATAAGAGAATAAAGATGTCCAAGCAGTAAAAAAAGAAGACGCACTGCCTAGAGAAACAATGGAATACCTGTAACCTAAACTCTGGTTGTTAAGCTTCTCGTTGTATTTGTTAAGCGACCATTCCGCTGTTGTTGCATACAATCTTTGTTTGGCGTTCTTATAGTATTTGCTGACTAGCGCTGTTGTCGAAAAGAGTACCAATTATACATATGCATATGCATATTCGCTGCCTAGGCGACGAATTTCTTTATTACTACGAGCACATCTAGGGATATCCCAAAGAGTTTCTTCCTGCTTATTCTCAGGGGACTATATCCAGTCTTTTAGTAGTGCATGTAACTCCTCAATAGCCTATGAAAATACTTTCCGACATTCCCAGGGATTGTACTTTGTGAAGGATACCTACTGCGAGCTGTCGAAAGAATTCTCATCATTGGCTAAAAGGAGCTTTTCACCATGTAGGATGTCCAAATAGTTTTGTAGCCATCCTGTTTCCAAGGAAAAGTCGAACGCTTGAATGCCCATTGCTAGTTCTTTCTTACAGTTTACGAGGAGAGACTTGTTCCTTTGTTGCCGGCCTCAAGAAACTAGGTCTTTCTTAGTCGGGTTCAAGAAATTATTTCCTCCTTGGACTAGCTCGGGCAAGATTAGGTCCTCACTCAATCGAATTTTTGTGAGTGTGCGTTATTTAGCAATATCAGTTAGTGGTTAGAAGCGGGCGCTAAGCAACCAGAGTTAGCTTCCAGTCCTGTCCCCCCCAAAAAATATTCATTTAGATCCCCCTTATGAAAGAAACCCTATGTGGTGGCAGTCAAAGATCATAACCTCCATGTAAGGTCATAACCTCCATGTAAGATCATAACCTCCATGTAAGGTCATAACCTCCATATAAGGTCATAACCTCCATGTAAGGTATCCCACCAATTTTTTATATTTTTTAAACACACCCTGCGTATGCATTCAGGATTTCATTTAGAAAATTGTCCAGGGGGGGGGGGGGGGGGGTGGGCAACTGGAGGAATCTGGATATTAAGGGAGGGCACGATGTAAAGCGCTTATCAACATCAATAAGAATTTTAATAAAATACAATTTCCAAGGGGGGGGCAAAAAGGGGCCCCCCCCACCCACCCTAAATGAAACCCTGGCATTAGTTATCAAGTTCCAGCATCAAGTGGAGAGATTAGTTTTGACTGCCATATGCCGACCTGGCCACATCCACTTTACAAGTTTGAAGACAATCATGTTAAAAACAGAATACTTCGACAGTCGACTTCAGGTCATAAGGTGCAGCATCTTGAAAGTCAGTTCAGGTAAACATTTCCATATCCTAAATCGCCTTCTCTGTGAAATGTTGCGATCAAGAAGGAGGGTAAAGACTATCCACAGTTTTCGTGTTTATAAATTTATGCAGCCCTACCCCTAACTGGAGTAGTTACAAGATTTTCAGATGCACTCCTTCAGATAAAACTGCCCCATGCCATCTGCATCGACTCTTTCTCTTTCTGAGCTCCACAGATTGCCATCCCATCTTCTTGCTCTCGAGAAAGTGTCCTTTGTAATGATGTCTTCAAGACAATACAAAATTCTATTTTGTCTTGCGTGGTAATGCTTTCAGGTATTTTGTAAATTACCAACTTGTATAAGGCACTATGTCGATGTGGTTGGCCTCAATTCTTGGCCTACTTCTTGACCAGTTGGAACTCCGTAATTGGATTAGTCTGGTATAGCCAACCCTTTACCTTCTAAGGCCAATGCGATTATAGATCTGGAGAGCCTAACCTTCTAAGGCCAATGCAATTATAGATCTGGGGTGCCTAGTATAGTATCACTAGCGCCTCCAGGTCTGTAGCAATGGACCAACCAGGTTACAGTATCGACAAGCACCAAATATGCCTCCCAACCAATTTATTTTCTGTTTGCACTAGTTAGTAGGAACATGCAAACTATCCCAGTGCACGGCCTAATTACCAGGTTGATCATTCTGGCATAATAAGGACATATTTTATACTAATCACACTGTCAAATCACATGCTGGATCACATGAGCAAGCACATGGCTCAGTGCTTGCACATTTCATAGCAAAACGGCTCGCTTAATTGCTGGAAACTCAACAAGTTGTCTCACTAGAAGACAACTCGGAGACTGCAATAAAAATAATGTTTATTATACAATTATTTTTTTGTTAAGTGTATTAGGGAGGAGTTCTAGCGGGGTGAGGAGCATAATATGGAGAGGGAAAAAACATCATTTGCATGTTTCTGGAAGTTGGCAATCATATCTAGGAAACCCAGAATTTTGATTGCTATAATAGAAGGTTAATGACCACGCTACAGGAGTCAGTGCAGAATCCACTCTCTGGGGTTGTTGGTAATTAAATTACAATAGAGTGTTAATGTCTGCATTGGGGGGGGGTGGGGTTGTTGTTAATTACAACACTAATTGAAGGTAATTATTGCAATAGAGTGTTAATGACTGCATTGAGGGGGGTGGGGTTGTTGTTAATTACTACACTAATTGAAGGTAATTATTACAATAGAGTGTTAATGCTACACTGAGGGAGGGTTGTTAATTACTACACTAATGTTAATGCTTATTACACTACAATGTTAGTACAGAATCCTCTGTGGGCTCTGTCCGAGGGGTGTAGTGACCAAACAAGAATGAGCGACAAGAAGTCCCCCATTCTCACGTGTCAGAACAATTCCACGTAACCAGTGGCTCATATATGCACATGAATACATATAATACAGTTAGATGACCCAAAGTTAATAAAGTCAGCTGATCCGACTGACATCAGGAGCTCGGAGAGGGAGCCGGTTCAACAGGGAGAGCCAAGTTCCCTCGCCACAGGATTATAGCTAACCTCTGAAATAAGTGTCGGGTTGTTTCAGCTGGTGGGATCCCTAGCCTCTGACCCTGCCGCTGTCTAATGGTCCTGATGACTTCGGTAGCCTCATCAGAGATTCGACTACCATTGAGGTGAAGGCCACCCCAACTGAATGACAGGCCTCGGCCATTTTCCTCTCATGGCCCACAGAGAGAGCACGACCCTGGGTGATGGTCGACTCTTCTAGGAGATATCACGGTGATATCCTAAGCTGCTGGTAAACCTCTCCTCCAGATAGGGAGATACACATCGGTCGGGCAGCTGCAGGAACCAGGAATCAGGGCAGGCATTTCCTTCTGGGTTGCCAAGGCAACTAACTGGGCAGTTGAAAAAAGTGCATCCCGGACCGAGTCATGCCGGAGGATCCGGTCCCCGTTACCCCCACATCCGACTTGGTGGTCACCTAGCGGGTCAGCCACAGCTTGACATATGGGGCACAGTATATTATTCTCCACTATCGGAAACCTCAGCCAGTATTGGAGGCACAGACAGAACTCCATGTCATGAACATGGAGCTCCAGAATGGGTGGGGGTGGAGAAGAGAGCCAATGGATCGCGAGTCCTGTGCCCTATCCAAAAGGTTGCCAAAAGAAGCAAGATCAATGGTGTGAGGGAAGGATCGCTGCCGGAGAGAGAGATCCACATACTCCAGTAAGTGCCAATTTGGTTGACATGCGATCTGAGCTAGGTCTTCCAGAGTGGGGGCCCCGGGCCAGGAGTCAGTGAGTGCCTCAGTATCTTAGTTACGAGGGAGCTAGATTGGACCAGGGATCCTATGAATACAGCTGGGGTATGAAGGGTGGTCTTCCTAAGTTCAAACTTCCAAGGGAGCTGGGAAGGGAAGCCTTCAGCCAAGCCCAGTCTGACAAGGACCATCCTGCGAGGTCTGAAGCGACTTCCCTCATAGCATCGTCGAAAGGCCCAGTGGCACCCCTGATGTGGCTTGGGAGGGTGGAGAGCGAAGGTCAATTTGGGGAGGGCTAAACAAGAGCGAAGGAGCATACTCTCCTTCTGGAGTCTTGGGGGTCAGATAGTCTAGCCAGAACCTCCTGCATCTTCCTCACCCGACGGACGGCCACATTCTCGCAAAGGAAGGCGGGTCTATGGGAGAAACCAGGAGATCGAATCCATCCCTTGATAATGGGATGCCAGTATGTAAAGGGTTGGGGAAAAGTACAGCTTCTTCTGGGATGTGGAGGAAAGACTTACTGATTCAGGTAAAGTCCACGGGGTGGTCCAACTTCCTCAATGATCAAGGGCAGCACAGAGGTTGTTGGTAGTTCCACAGTTCCATCGTCAAGATACCAGGCGTTGATTTGGAGGTGTGGTATTGGTCTCGTATCTGCTCAACAATGGGATTGAGGGACAAGGAAAAGCCCCAAGGACCTAAAGGAGCACCCTGCTGGACTCCGCAGCAACTAGAGATGTTGTGGTCGCCAAGGTGAAGGGTTGGTTGGCCTCCATAACACATCTCCAGCCAAGCAGACATTGAGGGAATGTGGGATCTCACTTCCTGGAAGATTTTTTCCCAGTCCACGCAATCGAAGACATTAGAAAAGACCAGGAGTAAGGTCCATTTTTTTCTCAGGTTGGATGTTGGAGTCCACCTGAACTCTAGCCTTGGAGTGGACAATGGCTTCACAGCCCACAGGCACCCTCATGGGTTAGAGTCAGGATGGACGGCATAGATTGCACGGCACGTGAAATGCATTTGATGACCAGGAGACGTAAAACCTCCCCAACAGTGATCGGACGAAGCCCACTTCTTTTCTTCTTATAGGCATAAAGGGTGGCTCCACATAGGTGAAGCACAACTTCAGGTGGGGCATGGCAAGCACATGGTTGATAACCTTGACCCGAGCCTTGACCCGAGCCAGAAGGGCCTTATTAGCGCAGTCTAGGGAGGGGGAAATATATAGCCTCCTTGAAATGGTTGGCCTAAAAAAGGAAGGTCCAGGGGCTGAACCATAGGTGAAAGATTTCAAAGCTCTGGCAACTCCCTCGGTCGAGATCTGGATGGGAGGAGGGACTGGATCAACAGGGATGACAGGAGGAGGAACTTGAGGGTGCTTGGACAGCAGCTCTGAGTAAACCTCAGCAGAAGTTGGGGCAAGACCGTCTGAGATTGCATGGCCTTCCTGTACTGGGTATCCATTGCCCTACGAGCACATCTGGCATTGGACTCCCACAAAGTCTCTGGGGTTACCTTCCTTGGTCTCCTACGGCGAAGTTTAAACAGGTCTCTGCCAACTCAACCTCCGACCATAGACCCAGAAAATCACCAGCTCTCCACCTCCTCATCCGAGCCTTGATGGTTCTCTCGGTGTCACGCCAGTGGCACCGGCCACACCTCTCCGGATTGGAAAGGATGCATTGAGATAACACGAAAACTTTATCCAGGGGGGAGGGCAGAGGGGTCTATAGCAATGGCACTGAAGACTCCACCAATAAGGCTGGCTCAAGCACTCCTAGATGGTGTAGTATTATAGATCTTGTCCCCAGAATAACCGCAAGGAAGGAGAGAGAGATGGGCTAATGGGACTGGGGTAAAAGGTGAGAAATGAAGGCAGCTACCCTTGGTGGAAGCTTCAGGTTGAATTGGATCCAGGCTCACCGGTGGGGGATGGAACTGTGTCGCCAGGTGCCATGTGGCGAGCTGACAAGCCAACATGGAGTAATCCAGGCCAGAGGCAAGGATGGGGTGGGAAAGGAATTGTTTTCGGTGGAGGACCGAAGGGAAGTGGAGGGAGTAGCTGCATTCTGACAAAAACCGATACGGGAGGGCAGTCAGTAAATACAGGATTTCTGCGACCGACAACAGCACAGCTAATGCAGCGACCACTATGGTTGCAGCGACCACTATGGTTGCATCGACCACTACGGTTGCATCACAACAGGCACAGCTAATGCAGCGACCACTACTGCAGCAACCACTATGGTTGCAGCAACCACTACTGCAGCAACCACTACTGAGTCGACCACTACGGTTGCAGCGACCACTACGGTTGCAGCGACCACTAAGAACAAAAATGCTAACAACAAACTAGCTAACAAACAAATCTCAGTTAGAGATAATTTTCTCACTCTCTACGCTCTCCGTATCAAGGCACACTGACATTAATAGGAATGGGAGTGGTCTTCACTTCAACTCCCCTCCCCCCAGATAAGAAAGGTAAAAGGTATTTTACACCAGTCTTACAGGTCAGCAGATTTCAGCTAAAAAGAAAAAAATTCTCAATGAACACATCACATTACAATCTGCTTACAATCATTTGCAGTCTATTATATATATATTTAACAACCCAACGCAATGCAACCCAGTTAAGGAAATTGGCTTGGCTCTGCGATGTCAGATGCAATTACTGTGCAACAATTGGTAAAGGGTCTATTTGCGAGAAAAGCAAGTCCAGCTATCAAAAATCATGACGAACCAAAAAAAAAATCACTTCCCACCCAACTTGACTGGGTTGGCCTGGCATACTAAAATGGAGATGGCTAGCACAACAGGGCCAAGCAAATTTCACTTGCTGGACTGGGAGCTGGTAATTAGATATCCCTCTTAAATGGAAAACAAAGAATTACCTCTAGCTGTAGCGGTATGTGGTGAGAAACTGGAACCAGGCTAGATGTCTGGGTAGCTAAGGCCATTATAGACACTACTGCCTTCAATTGGACATCGCGTAAAGCGGTACGCCACGTGACAGTTCTGGGCGGGGTATTGTCAGGTGTACTTCAGTTGGAAATACATGAGGACTATCTAAGATGTCTGGAAATAGATCTTTGGAATATCTCGTGGCATTCACCGTAGTGGCATCGGAAAGCCAGGATGAAGGGGAAGAAAGTATGATCGTCCAGTTGGCTTGGGGCATTATCAGCATCTCCAAGAATCAGGTGCGCTTTAAATTGAATTGTCCCATGTGCTCGCTTTTCAGTTCTCACGAGGAGCACATGTTCTGAAAGAGATTGCGTTGTTACAAGTAGCTATAGAAAACCAATGGCTGTGTTGATTAGATTAAGTGGTAGGTCCGTATCAGCTTCCTTCACAAGGCATGCAGCTGCATTCTCAGTAAGTTTTCTTTTTTTCCTTGCCCTCCTGCTCTGCTGCATGTAAGTATATTGGAGTGTTGAAGTATATGTGCCCATCAATTATGAGTCAGGTTGTTCTAGACCACTATATGATGTTCGAAGTCTTTCATTAGTTTAAAATAAAAAAGTTTTCGAAGTCATATGGTCAGTTTGTTGCGTGTATGATCTGTTCACCTCCCCTTCCTGATTTCCTTTCTCTGAGCAGGTTATAGCCAAGGAGCAAGTATACGTCTGCCCAGGAGGTGGTCCCCCACAATCTCTCCCCCCTGGTGTTTTGACTGAAGCCGTAAAAGCTGCTAGTAATCTCGACAGCGCCCTCAAACAGGTTAGAGCCTCAAACAGGTTAAGAGTTATAAATTGGGATGTCCGTCATATAATTTATTTATGAGCCTTCTTTTCAGTTCCTGTTAATTAAATTGAAATGTACTCTTAGTCTTTGGGAGCCAAGGCAAAGCTGGAGGTGTATTTATATATTTATGTATATAACTTGTGAACTTGCTGATGGTTGTAGGTGGTCTGAGAGACTACATTTAAAAAATGCAATCCAACACACTCCCACAGTGCTCACTTTCCTTCCCACACAATGGTTGTCTATGTAGAAATGCAAGTGTTTGGTTGGTTTACCGTGTACTAACGTGCTATTTTATATTTGATACACCGTCTGGTGCTGGGGAGAGAAAATAAAAGGTTCTGATGGCCAAGTAGAGGTATGTTTAGATCCGTAGGAGCCATGTAAGAAGAGCCAAATTGTGACCTGTGGAATGTGGAGAAGACATCGAGGGAAGTCCTGGACAGCTGGAGTAAATTCTTGAGCAGGATATGGTGTCTAGACAGGCATAGATTGAGCAGGGTACTGCCAGGAGAGAGAGACAGAAAATCACCAACGGCAATAACATTATTTAGATGGCAAAACATGCCAGGTGAGAGAGAGAGCAGGGAATCCCAGACCACCGCCAGTAACCTTCAGATTTTGAAGGTCGTAAAGAAGTAATGGCATTTAGATGTGTTACCAGTTCCCTACTGGCTTAAGGGACTGTACGTCAGCACCGCCAAAGTAGTATAAATCGCCATAACTTTTTTTCTGTACACTCGATGCAGATTTTTTTTTTAATCCAGTGCGTTCCTTATACTTTGTGCTTATGATATGTTGAGATCCCTAAAAAAAAGTTCACCTAATTGCAGAAAAGTTCATAACTGCCCTAATTATCAAGATCAGGATCAAGGTCCCAGATTTGAACAGATTATCAATAAATGTCGTGGTTTTTTATTGGCAGGCCACCGCTTTTGCAACCGGAAAACACCAGGGAAAATCCCAAACCTGACCACTTCAAATCGCCTAACTTGCCAACACTAGTAATTAAAAATTTGTTTCATGCGTTGCACAGATAATTAGAAGCGCTATCCAGTGATATTAATTATTTTTTTATGAAGTGTAGGAAAGTTTGAGCTTTACGGCAAAAAAACAAGATTTTATGAGAAAAATATAGTCCAAGTTAGGGGAATGAAATGTTTGGGTTTACAATGCAAGATGTGTTCCTTTGTAGTTTCTTGATCTGTTACATGGCCAACATAACTTCGAAATGGAGCATCCAATGCCTCTCAAACTTTGCAAATGGCTAGAGGATAGATGCAAGAACAGTTTGAAAGAAGAAGGGGGGGAAGTTTAGTTTTTGACGTACAGTCCCCCCTTAATTAAAATCTGGGATAGAAATTTTATTAAACAAAGCATTGTCTATAAGTAACCATTTGTATAGGCTTAGACAGGAGCTATCCCATGGCTATGTAATATTCCACAGGAGATGTTGTAATGTGAGAGTATATATAGTAAGCTCTCACTAGATGTGAATGGTCACTGTGGACCTGCAAAGTTTGTCGTTCGCTATTGTTTGTGAGGTGGGCCACCAGGGAGCATGCTGGTGAGCAGGCCACCAGGGAGCATGGTGGTGAGCAGGCCACCAGGGAGCATGGTGGTGAGCAGGCCACCAGGGAGCATGGTGGTGAGCAGGCCACCAGGGAGCATGCCGGTGGGGCAGGCCACCAGGGAGCATGCTGGTGAGGCAGGCCACAGGGAGCATGCTGGTGACGCAGGCCACCAGGGAGCATGCTGGTGAGGCAGGCCACCAGGGAGCATGCTGGTGAGGCAGGCCACCAGGGAGCATGCTGGTGAGGCAGGCCACAGGGAGCATGCTGTTGGGGCAGGCCACCAGGGAGCATGCTGGTGGGGCAGGCCACAGGGAGCATGCTGGTGGGGCAGGCCACCAGGGAGCATGCTGGTGAGGCAGGCCACCAGGGAGCATGCTGGTGAGGCAGGCCACCAGGGAGCATGCTGGTGAGGCAGGCCACCAGGGAGCATGGTGGCGTGCAGCGATAGAAGCCTACCGTGCTCAAACAGGAGTTGCAAGCAGCAAGTCTTGGATCAGATACGAAGGTCAGCAGAGGTCACTTGATATTTAACAAAACACTTATTAAAGATTTGACTTAAGTAAACTGAACATTAGACAATAGCTGCTAATAAGTCATGTAGACGCTGAGTGTAGAGGGAACTGGTGGGGGGGGGGTGGGTGGCCTTGATTGAGAACATGGATATTAATTAATGAGTTGCAGAGACCCCTGTATGTCTATTGTACCACGATGTGTGCCCCCCTTGTTTAATGAAACCATTCTAATTCAGGTATAGCCTCTTTGGGAGGGGGAGGGGTGTGGAACATGTCTTCTTGGTGAGAGCCAATCAATACCCTCTCAGATAGAACCCTTACCATTAGCCTCTCAAGTAGAACTCTTGAGTAGTTAGTAGTGAGACTTCCAGGCCTGTGAGGTGACATTGCAATATGTTAGTGAACATCAGTTTTGATGGATGCAGGTAACTGCAGTGCAGAGATTGTTGTGAGGCTAGACTATGTCTTCTTGCTCTCCTTCTCTCTACTGCTGCGACAGCAATTAGGATAGGAAATTAGCAGCTTAGCCGTGTTGTTGATACAACGACACTGTGGCTAACACTGCCAGTCACCTAGGCTACATGCTAATGAGGAGAGTGGTGTCATAGGTCACATGCTAATGAGGAAGTGATGTAGTAGGTCACATGCTAATGAGGAAGTGATGTAGTAGGTCACATGCTAATGAGGAGAGTAATGTAGTAGGTCACATGCTAATGAGGAGAGTCATGTAGTAGGTCACATGCTAATGAGGAGAGTGAAGTAGTAGGTCACATGCTAATGAGGAGAGTCATGTAGTAGGTCACATGCTAATGAGGAGAGTGATGTAGTAGGTCACTAGCAAACAAGAAAAGGGTGTAATGCTGTATTATTGATTTGGGACTGCATTTCAAAATGTGGACAGAAATGACTAAGTTCCTTTCAGCTTCTCGATGGTATCTTGACATTAGACTCTTGAGATTAGTAGCCTGGACTGTACCTTGACATGAGAAGACAAGACAGAATCTTGACATGAGAAGACAAGACACAATCTTGACATGAGTAGATTAGACAGTATATTGACATGAGTATATAGACAGTGTCTTGACATTAACTCCAAAAAGTTCCTCTCTGAACCTTGAACTATAAAACATGTTTCATAGCAACAGCATGAGTGAAGGCTGCTTTATAACTTACCGGGAAAGTGCTGTTGATAAGCTAGTTAGCCTAGCAACAGTGAAAGCAAACAGCACTTGAGAGACTATCTAGCTAACAGGCATTTTAAACCAAACACTGTGGTTGTCTCTCTGTGTGCGTGGCTAGCTGGCACTTCCAGCACATCAAGTGATAAATTTATCCGAGTTCTCCCACCTAGGTCATTTGCTGTTCAGTTATAGCTAGCCGTTCTTTGAGTTTGTGTTTCCTTGCATGCAAGGAAACTACATTTCTAGTGGAGTAGGATTAGATGCAACCTCGCTTACAAACAGATCGAGTTCGATCTCACCAGGTGAGCTCTACGAGGTTTGTTTATTATTATTATTATTATGACTGCCTAGTTGTGTTGTGTGGATATATTGGCCCCTGGTGAAGGTTGAGAGTACATATGACAATGATGCTTGACTGAGTGCTTCTCCCTATATATATATATGTCCACATCATCACTGCATCTAGACCTACATATATATATATATGTCCACATCACTGCATCTAGACCTACATATATATATATGTCCACGTCACTGCATCTAGACCTACATATATATATATATGGTCATACCAACCATACCGAAAGCCTAACAGCCACATCCTATACATCAACAAAAAATCAAACCACCCTCCCTCTATAATAAAAAATATCCCCCTATCCATCAATAAGAGAATCAACAGCATTTCCGACAACGAGAGTACCTTCAGAAAGGCAACACCAGACTATCGGAAAGCTCTCCACAACAGTGGACACGAATACCAAATGAGTTTTCAACCACCAACAACAAAAAATAGCACTAAGCCCACCAAAAAGTCAAGAGGCAGGCAGATAATATGGTACAGCCCACCCTTCAGCAAAAATGTAGCCACCAACATCGGCAAATCCTTCCTCAACCTCGTCAAGTCCCACTTCCCCAAGGGCAACGAGCTGCACAAAATATTCAATGCCAACAATGTCAAGGTCAGCTACTCTTGCTGCAGAAACATGAACAGCATAATTATGTCTCACAACAAAACAATAAACAAACCTACCAACCTACAACAAGAGCCAAGCAAGTCATGCAGCTGCCGAAATAAGAAAGATTGCCCGCTGGATGGGCACTGCCTCACCACATCTATAGTTTATAAAGCCTCCGTCTCCACCGACCATGATGAAAAACACTACATAGGGCTCACAGATACAACTTTCAAGGCACGCTACACAAACCACAAGTTCTCCTTCAACCACGAAAATATGAGAAACACCACAGAACTCTCCAAATACATATGGAAACTTAAAGACAGCAAAACCAGACACAACATAAAATGGGCCATTATCGACAGAGCAGCATCGTATTCCACCATATCGAAACGTTGCAACTTGTGCATTGCTGAAAAACTCCACATCATCTACTCCGACAGCCAATCATCATTGAACAAGCGATCGGAATTCCTCTCAAAGTGTAGGCACAAGAACAAGTTTCTCCTCAAGAGCATTTGAATTACCACACTCATCAACACCTATTCATTAACGCCCATCCATAGACTTGCATCACCCCACTTGCCTGCCCCACCTCATATATGCCCACATGCCACCTCAGTTGCTCATTGTCCCTGATGATTGCATTAGCATGAAACTGCAGTAGGACTAGCCATCCCAGTACTTTTCTATATGTATATATATATATATGTATATATATATATGCCCACATCACTGCATCTAGACCTACATGTGTGTGCATATATATATATATGTCCACATCACTGCATCTAGACCTATATATATATATATGTCCACATCACTGCATCTAGACCTACATATATATATGTCCACATCACTGCATCTAGACCTACATATGTATATTTGTCCACGTCACTGCATCTAGACCTACATATATATATGTCCACATCACTGCATCTAGTAGACCTACATGTATATATATATGTCCACGTCACTGCATCTAGACCTACATATGTATATTTGTCCACGTCACTGCATCTAGACCTACATATATATATGTCCACATCACTGCATCTAGACCTACATATGTATATTTTTCCACGTCACTGCATCTAGACCTACATATATATATATATATGTCCACATCAATGCATCTAGACCTACATATATATATATGTCCACATCACTGCATCTAGACCTACATATATATATATATATATATGTCCACATCAATGCATCTAGACCTACATATATATATATATATATATATGTCCACATCACTGCATCTAGACCTACATATATATATATGTCCACATCAATGCATCTAGACCTACATATATATATATATATGTCCACATCAATGCATCTTGACCTACATGTGTGTGCATATATATATATGCATTTGGGCTCATTTCTAGTACTGATTGTTCAGCTAGCCTCTTTATGGAGCCCATGCCTGCAGAACCTTAGCCAGAGCAGGAGGCTGCCTGGTGTGCATGCCATACACCCCTTGCTTTTTGACCATCAAGAGGACTGTTAGCTATATTGTCCCAGCCATTCCATGAAAGACTGGAACTGTCCACTATGCTCTTATACCTGTGACCTGGAGATGTTAGGTTTCTTTGTGAGTTGAATCACTGCCAAGTACTTAGAGCTGGTTCTGTTTCACACACACAACACTCCCGACAACCTGATTTTTTTTGGCTGGCTTGCCAAGTGGTTCTGTCAAAGATGCCTCGATCTCAGTTGTACTATATAGTTCTGGGAGTTCCTAGGATCTGGGGGAGGGGTGGTGGTTTCTTGGCTGCTAAAAGAACTCCTCGGTACAAGGTGATATCTTAACACCAATATTGGAAGTGCTAAACCACTTTGCTTGTTTGCCAAAGTGAATTAGTCTGGTCCAGTAAGTTCCCCATAGCAACTATGCATGGTGATTCTATTTATAGTTATAATAGGATTAGTGAGTGTTCCATAGATGCTCGGTGTGGAAGGTCTTCAGCTTGTCCTTAGCTCCTCACCATCCACTTTCCAGCATTGCATTCCATAGCTACTCTAGCTAAACTCCTCACAAGATCACAAGATCTTGAGCTTACATGGATACCAAGGACACGTTTTCATCTCTTATGAGTCATGGAAAAGAATCAAAGGAAACTGTTGGATGAGGTCCCACGTAAGACGACCGGTGTGCGTTCACTGTCCGCATGTGAAGGAATTTTACTAGAAAATGAAAGGACACTGAATGTAGTCTAGCTCGTGTTTCTATGGGCGTGGCTTCTTATCGTATTGGGTTGTTCGGATGAGTGGCCTCCAGGTTTCATGCCGGATTTCTTTTGGCGAGGAAGAAGGGCGGGTGGACATTTTGTGCGCAGAAGAGGTGGAGTTCCCAGGTGCACATGCCGAGATATTTCCAGAAATCTTCACAAACTTCCTAACATCTTGCTTGCTCTACCAGTTGATGCGGCTACCACAGAGCGTTCCTTCAATCAAATGAAGCTTCTCAAAAATCGTCTTCGATCTAGACTTAGTGACATTAATCTTGGCGGACTAACTCATATTGCTATCGCAGGTCCTCAGCTCCCAACAGTAGCTTCAATCAGAGCTTAGACATACTAACAGCAAAGTCACAGCAAAGTCACAGAATAGCCTTGTCATCATTTATTGTAGTAATGTGACTTGGAGGGGTTAAACCTTGCTTCCTGTCTGGGGGGGAGGCTTGGAGGGGTTAAACCCTGCTTCCTGTATAGTCTCATATCCTAATACAGTTAGCTGCAATTTCATTAGTACAAGTGTTGCTCCATTGAGGATAACCAATCTGTGCAACGCTACTACGACTGTAATAAAACTTCAACCATCCTGTGCCTCCATTTCCAGAGTGGAAGAGATTCAGAGGTGTTTCTAGGCAAGCAAGGATGCCTCTGTAGCTTGCAGAAGCAGCAGTGAAGGCCTGCAAGAGCCAGTCAACGATGGCAGTTGCAATTGCCAGCCTTATTTCTCCCTCTCCCTCACTCACTCCGTCAATATAGAAATAAGTTTTCCTTTTCCTTTCCCCCCCTTTTCCCTACCCCCTTTTCCCTTCCCTCCTCCCCTTTTTTCCTTTTTTTTCTTCCTATTTTTCCCCCGTTTCTTTCCTCTATTCCTCTATTCTGTTGCTGACAAGACCGTCCAGCCAGTGTGCAAACAATCAGAGTTGGCACTTGCAGGTACATAAAGACTATCAATTAAAGGCATAGCCTCAGGGATTGTTAGCTGTGTACTGAATTGATACTTCAAAGGTAATACTAATTCCACTCGACCCTCTGATAGAGAAACAACTGAGTCACAAATCAGTGTGTCTTTTTTAATTTTATATCGAGGAGGGACGAATTGAGGTTTGTAAAATTAGGGGGGCAAGCGCAGGGAAATTTCATTCTTAAAGTCATTGAAGAATGATTATTGTTGTCATTGGACACTTGAGCTGCAGTTGGTATTGACTCCATTGACCACTTCATGTTGCCAGTAACTCGATCTGACTCGTACAATAGTGTGTGATGTGGTATGTTCTGAGGAGAGATGTAAGATTAGATGAACCTTACTCCTATTCCTGAAGACCTTGCAGTGTCATTGTGTGGATTGTGTGGATTTATCTCATGACACAACTTTCCTCTTTGTCTGGTTATACACCCAAGTGCTGGTTATAGACCCAAGTGCTGGTTATACACCCAAGTGCTGGTTATACACCCAAGTGCTGGTTATAGACCCAAGTGCTGGTTATGGACCCAAGTGCTGGTTATACACCCAAGTGCTGGTTATAGACCCAAGTGCTGGTTATGGACCCAAGTGCTGGTTATACACCCAAGTGCTGGTTATACACCCAAGTGCTGGTTATACACCCAAGTGCTGGTTATACACCCAAGTGCTGGTTATACACCCAAGTGCTGGTTATGGACCCAAGTGCTGGTTATGGACCCAAGTGCTGGTTATAGACCCAAGTGCTGGTTATACACCCAAGTGCTGGTTATACACCCAAGTGCTGGTTATACACCCAAGTGCTGGTTATAGACCCAAGTGCTGGTTATACACCCAAGTGCTGGTTATGGACCCAAGTGCTGGTTATACACCCAAGTGCTGGTTATACACCCAAGTGCTGGTTATACACCCAAGTGCTGGTTATGGACCCAAGTGCTGGTTATACACCCAAGTGCTGGTTATACACCCAAGTGCTGGTTATACACCCAAGTGCTGGTTATACACCCAAGTGCTGGTTATACACCCAAGTGCTGGTTATACACCCAAGTGCTGGTTATACACCCAAGTGCTGGTTATAGACCCAAGTGCTGGTTATGGACCCAAGTGCTGGTTATACACCCAAGTGCTGGTTATACACCCAAGTGCTGGTTATACACCCAAGTGCTGATTATACACCCAAGTGCTGGTTATACACCCAAGTGCTGGTTATACACCCAAGTGCTGGTTATACACCCAAGTGCTGGTTATGGACCCAAGTGCTGGTTATACACCCAAGTGCTGGTTATACACCCAAGTGCTGGTTATGGACCCAAGTGCTGGTTATGGACCCAAGTGCTGGTTATAGACCCAAGTGCTGGTTATACACCCAAGTGCTGGTTATGGACCCAAGTGCTGGTTATAGACCCAAGTGCTGGTTATACACCCAAGTGCTGGTTATACACCCAAGTGCTGGTTATACACCCAAGTGCTGGTTATACACCCAAGTGCTGGTTATACACCCAAGTGCTGGTTATGGACCCAAGTGCTGGTTATGGACCCAAGTGCTGGTTATGGACCCAAGTGCTGGTTATACACCCAAGTGCTGGTTATACACCCAAGTGCTGGTTATACACCCAAGTGCTGGTTATACACCCAAGTGCTGGTTATACACCCAAGTGCTGGTTATACACCCAAGTGCTGGTTATACACCCAAGTGCTGGTTATACACCCAAGTGCTGGTTATACACCCAAGTGCTGGTTATACACCCAAGTGCTGGTTATGGACCCAAGTGCTGGTTATACACCCAAGTGCTGGTTATACACCCAAGTGCTGGTTATGGACCCAAGTGCTGGTTATGGACCCAAGTGCTGGTTATAGACCCAAGTGCTGGTTATACACCCAAGTGCTGGTTATGGACCCAAGTGCTGGTTATAGACCCAAGTGCTGGTTATACACCCAAGTGCTGGTTATACACCCAAGTGCTGGTTATACACCCAAGTGCTGGTTATACACCCAAGTGCTGGTTATACACCCAAGTGCTGGTTATACACCCAAGTGCTGGTTATGGACCCAAGTGCTGGTTATGGACCCAAGTGCTGGTTATACACCCAAATGCTGGTTATACACCCAAGTGCTGGTTATAGACCCAAGTGCTGGTTATAGACCCAAGTGCTGGTTATACACCCAAGTGCTGGTTATACACCCAAGTGCTGGTTATACACCCAAGTGCTGGTTATACACCCAAGTGCTGGTTATAGACCCAAGTGCTGGTTATACACCCAAGTGCTGGTTATAGACCCAAGTGCTGGTTATACACCCAAGTGCTGGTTATAGACCCAAGTGCTGGTTATAGACCCAATGCAGGTTATAGAGTCTAGACCTAAGTGTCGGTTCTACTAAATGCTGGTTATAGACCGGAGTGTTAGTTCTACACCTAAGTATTGGCCTTAAGGCCAGTATGGCCCATTTTTTTCTTCAAAAAACTCGCACCTCTTTCAAGAGCCATAACTCCTGAACTACACCCCCTATGCCAGATGATTTTGTGCTCAAAAGATAGATCTCTCTTAGTGCTTCAAAACAACATTTAAAAAGTGAGGATATGGTCTGTGTACAGACAGTGTGTGACATGCAGAAAAGTGAGAAAAATCAACCTTAAAACCCTACAAAGCCTAGCTAAAAAAATAAAACAGCTATGGCTTCCAAAACTCTTGGTAATATTGCTTAGACACTAATGAGTGATTTAATAGAGTTAAATAGTGCTTGCTAAGTGCACTATCAGCTGTACAATTGGCTGCGTGCCAGCGCTTTTAATTGCCACTAAGGACAGTTGTGAATAAACTTTTAACTTGGAAGTGCTTATAGCTACTACTTAACTAACTCTATTAAATCATAGAGCAAAGACAGAGCTATAAAATGATATATAATTAAGTAGGTACACACAAATTTTTCTTAGAGATATCCTTTTTTGAAATTCAAAAAGGCTCTTTTTTTGGAAATGTGGGAAATCGCTGTTGAAGTTGGACTATATACTTTCAAGGGGAGACAATGAAAGGGGAGACAATGGTATTTTTTATTAATTTTTTTTAAACTTGTGATTACAACTTTAGAGCTCCGTAGATTCTGCAACCTTCACTGTATAGACTTGATATATAGCTCAAAAGATAGGTCTCTGTGTGCTCTCTTTTGATACTAAAATATGTTTCATAGGTATAACTATAGGCAAATTACTAGACCATGAAGTGGAGGGACCTCAAAAACCTGCATCCCAAAGTCCCCATCCAGAATAAATCCAGATTGCTAAGTGCAAAAAAAATTGAAATTGGTAGAGTGGCTAGAGGAAGCCCTAGAGCATGCAATGACCTTTTTCATTAGGCTTGTTAAAAATTTATTACCTGGTCAAGCGGTGGGTAGAAAATTGAGGGTGTTGCAATCAACGCCCTCAATTTTCCCCTCAATTTTCCAATAGCCCTCAATTTTCCCCTCAATTTTCCAATAAACGCCCTCAATTTTCCAATCAACGCCCTCAATTTTCCAATAATTTTCCAATCAACGCCCTCAATTTTTTAATAAACGCCCTCAATTTTCTACCTTGCTTGACCAGGTAATACATTTTTAAAGCCTAATGAAAAAGGTCATTGCATGCTCTAGGGCTTCCTCGAGCCACTCGTACCAATTTTCAATTTTTTGCACTTAGCAATCTCGAGTTATTCTGGATGAGGGCTTTGGGATGCAGGTTTTTGAGGTCCCTCCACTTTAGGGTCTAGTAACTTGCCTATAGTTATACCTATGAAACATATTTTAGTATCAAAAGAGAGCACACAGAGAGACCTCTCTTCTGAGCTATATATCAAATCCACACCATGAAGTTTGCAGAATCTACGGAGCTCTAAAGGTGTAACCACAAGTAAAAATTAAATTAAAATAATAAAAAATGCCCTCCTTCAATTTTTCAGTTGAATGAAGTGTAGGCCTGGATAAAATCCACCATAACTTGAGACTTGTGCTTCCTAATGTTTCCAAATTTGAAAGACAATTTGTACAGATGTTTAGAAATTATATAAGCACACAACAAAAAAAGGTCAAATATTGAGGGAAAATGGGCCATACTGGCCTTAAGTGTTATATCTAGACCTAATAATATGGTAATCATAATAATTCTAGGTGCTTTTATTTCAGCACAAAAACTGTGCTTATAGATATATAAGCACACCAAAGCTACATTCACCCAAATTTGGAACCTAAATCTCCCTAATATCAAGTCAGACCATCCGATTTCTTGTGGGGTGGACATCGACTCTTGAAATTGTTCTGTGTTGCTGTAAGCGTCTTTGTGACTGATGGAAATCTGCTAGTGATTTTTTTTAAAGAAACTGGTCCATAGTAGAGGAGTAAAGAAAAATTTCATGTATCCATGACTACTTCAGATATTTTGAACCGTGTAACAAACAAAATCGCATTGATCAAGCTAAACATACCAATGTAAGACAGTGGATCCAACTTTTTTTTCTTTCTTTTTTTTCCCCCCTTCTTTTTTCTTTTTTTCCTTTCCCCCCCCCCTTCTTTTTTCCCTTCTTTTTTTTTTCCTTTTCCTTTTTTTCTCCTCCTTTTCTTCTTCTTCTCTCACTCTCTCTGTTGTTCTTGTGACCTCGAGCCCTCATTCGCCCTCATGCATATCCTACATATCCTTCGTAACAGACCAAGTTTGCATTGTTATACACTGATACCTCTCTCTCTCCTCTTGTTATTTCTAGTTTCATTCGACACTGACCAAGTTAGGGGGCAGCACTTTCTCCTTGCTGACCTTTGGACCTAATTCTCTTCGAGGTTATCTACACCCCCAAGCCTACAAGATCTGCCTGGGGCTACAAAAATACCTTCATCGTTATCTGGACATAATTAAGGAATTCATGAGGGCCTTCCCAACCGTGGACGTGCCTAAGAATGTCGAGGAGATGGCTGAAGGTAAACGCATTGTCATCATGGCTTGTGTGTGTTTGTTATTTGTTTTTTACAGCTAAATTTAATCTTGTGGCCTGGCACAGTGAAACTGGCTAGAAATCACAAGCCTCAATACATGTACTGCCTTTGACTATGACGATGACTTTCTCAATAATCAACATGAATTTACTGACTGCACATTCCTTCGCCAGGAATAGTTATTTTAATTTTATATATATTTTTTTATTTTATTATTATTATTTTTTTGTAATTTTTATTATTATTTTTTTTGTCACTCCAATTAAAGAGCTTTCTTGTTGCTTGGCAACGGTTAGGAGATGGTTTCAGTGCGGACAGGCCTAGTCATGTTTATGTTGTATTATTTTTCTCCTGTTGTTCAGTGATGGGTGTGCAAGTTGGAGGACCCTTGAAGCCAGGATTGGAGGAGTTAGGTGTCATAAGCCAGGTGGCTCAGAAGTTCATATCCCAAGGCAGGTGTTGATGTTTCTATGTGTTTTGTTCCGTTTCTCCTCTTCCCCTTTCTCTCCCCCAACAATGCCGAATTTGTATTATGAGGAATGATATCCATTTCATGAATTATTCATGAATACTTCTGTGAAGGTTTGTGGCGAACCCTGACCTGCATTTTCATTTGCCTCCATGAAGGGAATCTTTTTTTGTGACACAGATCAGGTCACTAGGCATACTGACAGCCACACCTAGTGGGTGGAGTTCATGGCAGTCCCGCATAAAGCATATCAATGGAAAGCTCTTGAAATATGCTATCTTCTAGTTCTAAAATTTTCTATAGAGGGGTGATGGACAGCAAAGTTATGGATGCTGCAGTATATTTCATGGATAATTGGTGATAAATATGTGTCACTCTCCATGTAGTACAAGAAAAGCATAAGGAACTGCGCAGTATTGAAGCTCGCTCATAATACGCTGCATGCACTATGGTGGTGATGGGTTCAAGTAGATTTTTTTCCTGTTCTGGTACATCAGCTGCAAGTCTATCCATCCGGTATTGTGATGAAGTCTTGATGGGCAGGTCTACTGAGCTGGCTACTCGATGTGGTTTAAGAGAAGCCTGTAATGGAGTTGTTCATTCCACTCTAGTAAATAGGTCATGGAGCAGTTTCTAGATAACGATGTGGTCTCTTAATAACATCTTATTAACATGATGTTCTCTAATTAACAACTGCCCTCTTGCAGGACACATATTTCAAGCACAAGAAGTTGTCAAAGACGACATCAAGCTCGACGTTCGGCCCAAGTAAGTGCAGTTGGCAAATAATGTAAGATTACGGAACAGATCTGTGTTTTATGGTTGTATTCCCTTTGCGAAGATAGTAAGTGCACAATCTGGAACAACAAATGGCTAAGTATGCTCGCACTCTTCTAGACAATAGGGGCTGCTCTTATATTTAACCTAATTCAAAATCCCTAGCCTTTGAATACCCCTGCCCTGGTCCTTGGTCTAAAATACACCTGGTCCTAGTACACCTGGTCCTAGAAAGCCATTACCCTAGAATACACTCAAACCACAGAAGTACTAGTCCCTGGGTCCATGCTGCAGAGCCAGTCACCCTCACTAGGGACATCATGGGATAGTTCCAGCTCTCTGGGAATCGCGTGATGTCCTCGGAGAGGTTGCATGCAGAACATGTGGGTGAAGACAGGAGAAGACCTTCTGTTCTGCTGGGAATGATAACTTGCAACCAGCACTGGAGTAAGGCAACTTGATGACATCTAGGTGGAAGATATCGCCAGGTTGCCTTTCTTCAGGTCAACCTAAGTCTGAGCGGTAGCCAGGGAGACCAGGTGGCCGGCCACCTACTATATGAAGGTGGACTGAAGAGTAACGAAATCATCAGGAGGGTGTGGTTTCATATGCATGCCACACGCTGTAAATGCCAAGGCTCAGACTTGGGACAATTGTTGGCCAGATCATAGACAATACCAAACACGCATTTCCATGACGACCATTACACTTGTACGTTTGGTGTATGCATATAGAACTTGGGGGGGGGGGGGGGGGGTTGTTTTGCTGTAAACATTTTTCTGCCAAAATTCAACATTTCATATTCCCCATCACATTAGGCTTGTATGTCAGACAATTCCTAGTCATTATGAGATGAGTCGTGAAGTTATTATAGTGCTTGTTGGCCTAGCAAGACGATCGATGAATTCTAATTCAGAATTGATTATTCGTTTACTACAATTGTTAATTGCTTGCCATGGTCGGCAATCGATAATACCTTGTCTGGTTAGAATCTGCCCTGCGTGCCTCTCCACAGGGACATGTCTTCGACTAGAGCATGCCAGGAAAGTCTCGCAATGCGAGCATGGCACTCTGCTTGCATGGGAGACATTGATAGTAGCCCTCCGAAGGCTTATATTTTATGATGTGTGGTTTGACTCGACCACATATCTTTCTTCTATTTCGAAGGAGAGTCTGTAATGGAGGTGCCAGGCAACTTCAGGGTTTCATTTAGGAGGGCCCCCCCCCCCCCCCTTGGAAATTGTATCATTAGAAACTTTGTCATATCTTTAACCATCATGATATCCAGATTCCTCCAGTTGCCTTGGACAATTTTCTAAATGAAACCCTGAACTTGGCGGGAATATTATTCGCTCTCGAACTCCCAGTTGACGTAGTGTAGTACTGATACAATATTCTTGATGGAGCTAGAGCATCTAGTCGAAACGTCGAGAGGTTAAATTTCAAATTGATTACAATGCCCTCAGCAATCGGCTTGAATTTTATTTTCTCAAACTTGAATTTTATTTTCTCAAAGTTGATTAACAAGGATAAGAAAATGTGTTCATTAATGAAGGAGAGACATTAATGAAGGGGAGATGAGTGTGTGATTATTCTCGGAGGTGTACTTGTTGGTCCCCTTCCAAGTGTACAGTAGTTGTCCTTGGTGGGTGTGGTTGTCGTAACCTTGGTGTCGTGTTGTTTGCTCAGCTCCAGCTTGGTGGAGGAGGACTGCGTGGTGAGACTCCGAGGGCTTCCCTTTCAGGCGTCCCTCAAAGACGTGGCGGGTTTTTTGTCGGGACTCAACTACATCCCGTGAGTATGTGCGTCTTGATGGGCGTGGCATGGAGTTGCTGCAGGGCGAGATAGAGCAAGCCTCTCGAGTCACATTTATTATACTTTCTCTCTATCCTTCGCACTCTTTGCTTTCTTCTTCCTCTTCTCGTGTTCGGCCACTTCTGTCATTTGCCGCCCCTCCCTCTTCTTTTTAACCCCTGCACACCGTGGTAGATTAATGCTACTTCACCACCACAATGTGTGATGCATGCTCTGTGTGGGGATAATCTTTTCTTCTTCTTTTTTTCCTTCTTTTTTTCCCCCCCCCCCCCCTTTTTTTCCTTATTTTTTTTCCCCCCCCTTTTTTTTCTTCCTTATTTTCCCCCCTTTTTTTTGTTCCCCCCCCCCCCCCCCCTTTTTTTTTTCTCCCTTCTTTTTTCCCTCTCTTGTGTTTGTGTTCTAGTGGCGGGATTGTGTTTGGTATAAACTCTGTCGGGAGGAGAACCGGTGAAGCTATAGTTGCCTTGGAGACCCAAGAACAAGCTGGCCTTGCTCTGCTAAGACATCGAAACTACATGAACCAGCGCTATGTGGAAGTGAGAGCATCTCTATGCAATCCTGCCATTTTACAAACCTGTCTAGTCATCGTGTCTGGCGTACTGTACCTTTGCCCTAGGTTTAGTTCTAGCCTTAGCCCTAGTCATAATCCTGCCCTGTTGCCTAACCCTTGCTTTAGAGTCAACCTTAGCCCTAGCCTGTCCCCAAGCCTAGTCCCTGCTTAGTGTCATCCCTAGCCCTGCTCCCCAGGCTAAGTCCCTGCCTTAGTGTCATCCCTGCAAGCCTAGTCCCTGCTTAGTGTCATCCCTAGCCCTGCTCCCCAGGCTAAGTCCCTGCCTTAGTGTCATCCGTGCAAGCCTAGTCCCTGCCTTAAGGCCTGTCCACACTGCACACTGGAGTCGACTTAAGTCGTTTCATAAGTGTTTCTGCGCGTCCACACTGCAAAAAACAAGTCGACTTGAACTTCGAGTCGACTTTAAACGACTACGTTTTGAGCCAACGAAATAGGTGACTTGAGACGGATGTAAACGTTTTCAAAAACGTAGAAATTGATAAATATTGCGCATCATATAGAACACTTTTTATTGCTCGAGCTCGCAAGATGGCTGGAGGTTGGGAGGTTGATCAAACTAAGGCTCTGGTCAGTATCTGGGCGCAGGAGGGCGTGCAGAAGGAATTGGACGGGGCGAAACGTAATAGGACGGTATATGAGCGCGTTGCTCAGCAGTTGGCAGTACTTGGGATCGAAAGGATGTGGCAGCAGTTTCGGTCGAAGATTAAGAACGTAACCTTCAAGTATAGAAAGGCTATCTAGCTACTGTCGCTATTTGTAAGCCTGCCTTTTTATATATTTTGAATGGTAGCTTCATATCCAGTCAAGCTGTAGAAAAATCTCTATGGCATGGCATGCAGCTATTAAACTAGCTACCTATGTAGCTTTTACTGCTTTTACATTTTTGGTAGCTATAGCTAGCTAGCAAGGTGTACAAGTAGCTAGCTAGCTATAGCTAGATAAGACCCTTGTAGCCTCTGCATCTCAAATAAAACTGATCTTGCATGGGCCTTCCTTGCCATTAATACTCTCCTTCTCCTTCTCTGAACAGCATGAGACTTCATCAGCCGTAGATAGGCCATCATCCACACGAAAAAAAGAAGAGTAGCTAACAGTTAGGTTTCGCGCATGCGTGACATTTTTGACGACTGTGGGCGGTCCCGTGCAGGTGACTTCGCTGTTCATTTCTGTAGTGTGGACGCGCGCAAAACGACTTGTCGTTTTGCAACAGAAACGACTCAGAAAGCGATTTGAAACGTTTCCATTTTTGTGTAGTGTGGACAGGCCTTTAGTGTCATCCCTAGCCTTTCCCCCAGGCTAAGTCCCTGCCATAGTGTCGTCCCTAGCCATTGCCCCCAGGCTAAGTCCCTGCCATAGTGTCGTCCCTAGCCATTGCCCCCAGGCTAAGTCCCTGCCTTAGTGTCATCCCTAGCATGTGTAACATTTTTCCGTTTAATAGACAAAGTGCAACATTGTAATATTGAGCCTTTGCTGTTCATTATTTGGAAGAGTGAACGTATGCCAGCTGGATAGATAGATAGATAGATGATTCCCCTGTAGGTCCCACTGAGACTGTGAAGACTGTGAAGCTGGAGAATATATTGTATGTAGAGAAGTGCTTTTTAGGTTGGGTGTGTGTGGGCATGTACTTCTTAGGGTTGCTATGGTGTCGATCTTTGACACTGAATTTCACTTGGCCATCTTAGTGACGCCGTGAGCCTATCAGCTTTAGAATGAGCTTTGAAATTGGAACTAACTATATCCCTCGAAGGATTCCATGGCAAGTGTCGATGGGTCGTGACGGAATTCTGTTCCCACTGTTGTCCACTTACTGACATTTTAGCGCCTAATGAAAATACTTGTATCGAGTACGACTTCCTCTTGCCACAGGCACCAATTTCAGCTTCTACCGCTATCCTATCAAGAGCCACAATTGTTCCTGCCAATCAGCACTCAGGTTTTGAGGTCCTCCCACTTTAACTGTAGTACCTGTATAGTTACACCTGTGCAGCCTTCTTAGCATCAAGAGAGAGCACAGAGAGAGAGATGGCTATCTTTTGAGCTATCCAGTGAAGTGTGCAGAATCTATGGAGCTGCAATGTTTTCACAGGTTATTGTAAGCTTTGCTATTTTAATTGAGGGCCCCTAACTCTATCTATAACCAGTGATGTGTGTCACACTTTAACTCTAGCTATAACCAGTGGCACGATACTGACGTGTGCCACACTTTAACTCTAGCTATAACCAGTGGCATGATACCGACATAAATGCCACACTTTGACTCTAGCTATAACCAGTGGCATGATACTGACATAAATGCCACACTTTAACTCTAGCTATAACCAGTGGTATGATACTGACATGTGCCACACTTTAACTCTAGCTATAACCAGTGGCATGATACTGATGTGTGCCACACTTTAACTCTAGCTATAACCAGTGGCATGATACTGACATAAATGCCACACTTTAACTCTAGCTATAACCAGTGCCATGATACTGACATAAATGCCACACTTTAAACTCTAGCTATAACCAGTGGCATGATACTGACATAAATGCCACACTTTAACTCTAGCTATAACCAGTGGTATGATACTGACATGTGCCACACTTTAACTCTAGCTATAACCAGTGGCATGATACTGACGTGTGCCACACGATACTGAAGTGGTATAATTTAACACCCAAAGTGGTATAATTTAACACCCAATCTCTCTAGACTCAGAACTACCTCCTTCTTTATATGGTGTCTGACCTTAGAGTCTGCTCCTCTTGATCACACCTTACCTGGAATCGTAATATTTAAACTCCTTGAGAATATTCCTCTGTGTGGTACAACCCCTTATGGGGTTCCATTTTAATGCACTGATTCCATCTATGAACATTAAATTTGTGCTTTGGCATGGAACTGTACGAGACACTTTCTGGCATTTTTCTCTTCTCTTGCACACGTGGTTACGCTGCAGGTTTACGATGCGACGCCCGAAGACTTCAAGAACATGGCCGGAGTAAAAGAAGGAGGAGGGGGAAGTGGAGGAGGGAACTCGGTGTGCGTGGCGCGGCTGCAGGGGTTGCCGTACAGAGCAACAGAACTTGAGATTGTGAGTTGTATGTATGCAAGTCTGGGGGTACTACTGATGACAGTCCCAGTGTAGAGTGATGGAAGTCTCTGCTGAAGGACTGGCTTTGGTCAGTGTACGCATGCAAGGCTAGTGGCAGGTCCACCTAGGATGAGGCTAGGGTTACAGCTAGGGCTAGGGTATGGAATGGGCAACTGAGATTTATGGGAGTTCTATTTATTTGTTGTTGTTATGTAGTAATTATTATTACAGGAGCTATATTCCCCGACAAAATCAATTGTTCATAATTACTATGCTTCATAATATAATGGTTTGCCCCGCCCAGCAATCATGCGGTCAGCCCAGATTGACACCATTAATATCACACGCTAAATCCTTATTTTCTTGACTGCACTTGTAGCTGTCAATAAATTGCTTAACTGCTTCGTCATACAGAAGAACTGATTCTATTGTCTTGGAAAGTGTTGCCATAGTTCTTGGAAAACATTGGTTAATGACTGCACATATGCGCAGTAGATGGGGGGGGAGGGCACTAGAGGACGGAGAATATCTAAAGCAGTGCCTATGGGAAAATACTAAAGTGAGTATGTATACTCATTGCCCCACACGGATGGCCGCACTGTTACATGTCACTCTCTGCTCATTGCCCCTCACGGACGCCCGCACTGTTACATGTCACTCTCTCTGTCTCTGCAGGTCGAATTTTTCCAACCCAACGCAGAAGTGAAGTTTGGAAATCGTGGTGTCATGATCGTCAGGTTCTCGGATGGGAAAACCAGCGGGGATGGATTCGCTTGCTTCAATAACGAGCAGGAGCTTACTCAGGCCCTACAACTGAACAAATCCATGATTGGCTCGAGATATGTGGAGCTGTTCAAGAGTTCGCAAAAGGAACTTGAACTGGTGAGCTCCTGTTCTAATTAAATGTGTGGGGTCAGGGTTTCATTTAGAAAATTGTCCAAGGGGGGGCAGCTGGAGGAATCTGGATATTAGGGGGGGGGGCATGATGGTTAACCCCCCCTAAATGAAACCCTGGGAGCTGTTCAAGAGTTCACAAAAGGAATTTGAACTGGTGAGCTCCTGTTCTAATTATTTATGTGGAGCTGTTCAAGAGATCACAAAAGGAACTTGAACTAGTTAGATTCTGTTCTAATTAAAGGAACTACCACTCACTGTTTGAAAGATAGTTATAAGTCAATCAACCTCTTTCTGGCCTTCTGGTTGTGATACTCTGTGTTGCTTGTCGCAAGATTTCCTGACTTGCTGCAAAACTGGTGACTTGTAGCTGCTGCTTCATCACCAAAAGCTTCCATCTCTGCACCAACAGAAAGCTGTACTATACTCAGACCAGCATGCCTCCGTGGTTGGCATGTCTTGAAACTAACAAACCTCAGCACATTCACTCACTTGGTCTGGGCCTATTATGATGAATCTCATTAGAGTACTTCCTAGCCATGTAGTATACTAGTTATCTCCTGTAATATACTAGACACTTGTGCCATACCTCCTTTGAATATTGCTGCACTGATTAATTAAAGGGAAAAGTATGCTGCACTGATTAATTAAAGGGAAAAGTAGTGATCTCAGGTTAACTCATTTTTAAGGTTCTGTCGCGGTCTGGAACTCAGGACCAACGGCAGCAGTTCTGTGAGCTCCTCGGACTGGATATCCACACGGATCCGGTGGTGGAAGGCTTCAAGGGGACCGAAAGAGACTACGTGAGGCTGAGGGGCGTGCCTTATACCGCCACCCCGGAACACATCATTGCATTCTTTGGGGATTTGAAGAGTGGGATCGCTCACCAAGGAGTGCATATGGTGCTCAACGCTGTGGTAGGTGTGGTGTGTAAATATGGTTGGATGTGGGTGTGGTTTGTATTACGTTTTCCTCGCTGATTGGTCACATGTGTGCAAACTTGAAAAACTGATGACAACAACAAAATATTTTGAGGGTGGGGGGTTCCATTGGGATTGACTTCAAAAAGAACTGTAGACTACCCTTTACCACTTGAAAATCATGTATCACTCTTAAAATTATAAGGGCAGGTGTCCATGATTTGAACGATAATTGTAGTTTAAGGGGAGGGGGTGTTTCCACGGTTCTACATCTTTGTCATGATTACATTGTTTTGCATTTTTATGAGTACTTAAAATGAAGTCCATTTGATGCTTTTTCGAATGATTTGTGCATAGCTATATACTTCCTAGGTCAAGATATGGCAACTTGATGACCTCACTTCTCAGTGCAATAAATGAAGAGAACTCCAGCTAACCTCATAACCTGACCTTCACACTTAGGCTGATTCACAATATGAAAAATGTTCAAGCGACGCATTGTTTTTTTAATTTTATATATTTTGAACACAAAATCGTGTCGCATTGCTTGAATAGAATCGAGTTCTATTTGAGCAGCATTGCGACTCGTCATTCTGGCTGGTAGCTGGGGTTTTTTTTAAATTGTTTTTATTTTATTTTTTAATTTATTATTATTATTATTATTTTTTTACACACTTGTGATTTCAAAGCTGAATGGATGGACGACGAAAAGCTTATCGAAGCAGTGAGACCTTTCCCTAGTATATGGGATGCATAGAATATGGGCTTTGTTTCCAATGACACAAGCGCTGGGGTCGTTAATTAATAAGAGGAGTTCCAGTTGGGTGACAGACTGACAGTTCAAGTTTGCTCAAGCGGCGACTGTATTGTGAACAGCTAGAAGTGATGTGGTGTGCCGCGAAGGCCTAGCAGCATATTGTGAACCTGCCATTAGCACAGCCACAGATGTGTGAAATGATTGACAGAATTTACACATGTACTATTAGGGAGTAGAGTGGAGGTCAACTTAGAAACCTGTGTCCCCACAAAACCAACCATACCTTGACCTAGATTACCTTTATCAAGATGTCTGTGATGAGCAAGAAAAGAGCTTCAAGATGATATACTTTTTTGTGACCACGATTCCACCACTTTGGTAATTGGGAAACAAAGTTATAATAAGTTGATGGTTGTTTTATTGCGGATCTTTCTTTAACATGCAATAAAACTGCTATAACTTTAGAATGGAGCTTTCAAATGCTCTGGAATTTGAAATGCACATAGCTTAGAGACGAAAGTATAGAATGACACTTTTATTTTATTTATTTTTATGGTACACATGTGGCTAGGAAATGATGATGAGGCTATTCTATGATTTTGCTTTTAGTAATGTCTAAAATTTAATTGAAGCAAATGTTGGTAGCATAGCAATATGCATTAGTCTGCCAAGATTAATGATCAAAAAATATATAGAGTGGGCATGGTCAATAAATAAAAACTGCACACTACTGCAACCACACACACAAATCCTGTATGAAACCCTGAGTCTGTGGGTTATGCACGCTTGTTTTGTTTTTTTGTTGTTGTTTTTTTGTTGTTGTTTTTTTGTTTGTTTTTCAATCTCTTCCTGGCCCTTTTCTGCTGTTTCAGGAAGCTCATGCACTGGGGGAAGGTATGCTGGGCACCTGGATCCCTTTCCTTTAAGTCTTGCTTTGGACATATATAGTCTGTGTGGCTTTTGTTGGCCTTCCTCAATGCAGCTGGTTTGCCAAATTTTAGTTTCTAACGTTTGCATTCTAAAGACGGTTTGAGATTATTATTCTTTTTTTTCTTGGGGGGGGGGGGGGGGGGGCACAATAGATGTAAACAAATATAGACCAACTTCTAGTTGACATAACAAAATTGCAACAACGTCCTATAATCACACTTCTCCCACTTTCTCTTTTGAAAAAACCGCCCAACTTGAAATTTGCTCGAGAAGTTGGTTTATCGAGGTCATGAGAAGTGTAATGCTTTCATAAGTGCCAGTTAAAGTGTGGACCAAATCTCTTGTGTGGTAGTTTTGTGGTGTTTGACTCAACCCGTTGTTGCTTGTTGGACTCAGTCATTGTTGCTTGTTGGACTGGAGTCATTGTTGCTTATTGAAATTGCAGAATCGTCCCAGCGGCGAGTGCTTTGTTCAGATGAAGTCCGTGGATTCTGCTTTTAAGGCACAGGAACTGCTCCATAGGAAATACATGGACAAAAGATATGTTGAAGTCTTCCAGGTGGGTGTGGTGAGGGTTCATTACGAAGAGTTGAGAATTGGTGGGTGGGGTTTGGAAGAAGTTGGCATTGGGGAGGTGTGGTGATGTTTGGGTGGGCGGGATTTCATGGGCTTTTTTGGAGGAGAGGTTGACATGTGGGTGTGGTGTGTTGTACTGAGATGGTGACGCTGATGTGGGTGAAGAAGATGGTGATTCTTTGCTTGTGTTGGGTGACGCCTGGCACCACAAGTAAAGGGGTGTGGTTTGGGTGGGGCAAGTTATTACCAGCTCACAACCAAAACATGTTAAATGGAATTTCACGGACCGTCTCTGTCTAACCAGTGCTCTGGTAATGAGGTCTCGCGTGTGATTCAAGACCGTGGAACTGGACGTCGGGATGAATCCTTTTATGGAGGTGGACGTGGTCGAGGTGGATATGCGGGCTACTCAGAAAGGAGAGCAAAACCAGTTGGTGATGGACGATCGGTAAAGGTCAGAGGTCTTCCTTACAGTACCTCAGAGCAGGAGCTCAGTGAATTCTTCAACTCCTACAGTGTGAGTTAGATTGTTATTAAAAAGTGTACTTTGTATTTATATGGAATCATCTCGGGAGGGGGGAGGTGCTCTGATTTGAAGTGGGTAGTAATTTCCATGATTTCATCACGTCCTAAAGTTTGGTTGAAGGAGAGGCACGCGCTATTGTAAGACATCGTTTTCTTACACTGGAACAGTGTGCCGCTTTACATAGTGTTAGAATGTACTCGAGTTTTTGCAGGCTGATGCGATTTATTATCACAGGTTTCAGAAAGGGTGATGGGGCGGTGTCTAATTACCTCCTGGCTAATCTAGTACTCTCCTCACATGTTGTGGTGAAGTCGGAGTAGCCGTGCGCTCTCCTCATTCTAGTGGAAGCAAAAGCAGGTCGAGCTTGCGGTGCACTTGGTATGCATTGTCGCGGTTGAAATTCATAAATTGATGGGTGGAGTTCATAATTCAGGGCTGCATTTAGGATTGAGTTGAAGGAGGGGGGGAAAACTAGTATTTTGTAAAGGGGTGGGGCTAACATAACAACACTATACAATAATACAAGATCTCTAGGGGGGCCGAAGGATCAGCAGGGGGGGGGGCTAATACAGCACTATAATTGAATGCGCGTCGACACGGAGTTGTGAACAGCATGGGATGGACCCTCTGCACTATGGTGGAGCACATTAAAATCGTCCTGTGACCTGGCCTAAGTTACATGACCATCCTTACCAGTCTCTGTACGAGAGAGACATTATGCACTACAAACATTCAGACGAAGAATATGTTGACGGTATATGTCAGTTTCAAGTGTCCTCTGTATTGTGCCAGGTGAGATCAGAAGACATCGAAATGGTCCAAAACCAGTATGGCAGGCCAGCTGGCATTGCCTTCGTGGCCTTCTCCAGTCCTGACGTGGCCCTGCAAGCTGTGGAGGAGAAGAATGGCAAGCACCTTGGCTCCCGATACCTGGAACTCTCTATTAGTTACTAGGGTAGAGGGGCTGTTAAACAATCATTGTTGTGGTATTGCTATATTAAGTTATTTATTATTGAACTCCATTATCTGTAAGTATCTGTATGAGGTGACAGATTGGAGGGAAGGAATGAACCTCCTCTACGAATGTTGCTTACCAATGAAATGTTTTATATAAATATATATGTAAGTAATTTACCCTCTGGTGTTATTCTTACACTTGGTGGTTCGACGAGGTGTAATTATTTTCTTCTCCAGGATTCTTGTAGTAGTACTGGTTGTTGTTTTGTTTGTTGTTGTTATTTTTGTTGTTGTTATGTTTGTTGTTGTTGTGTTACTAGCTAGAGAAGATGCACAGTCTGTGCTGTGTCCTCCCTGTTTTCTATTCTACACATGACCGTTCGGAAATGGTCTTGGGTTATAGTGAGAAATGTTGAGGAAATGGATGAGAGGCACATGCCTAGACATCTGGGTTTATAGTCAGAGGTGTTCTAATGAAAGGTGTTAGGAAATGGATTAGAGGCTGTATCCCACATACCTAGACATCTGGGTTTATAGTGAGATGTTCTAACGAAAGGTGTTGAGGAAATGGATCAGAGGCTGAATCCCACATGCCTAGACATCTGGGTTTATAGTGAGAGGTGTTCTAATGAAAGGTGTTGAGGAAATGGATCAGAGGCTGAATCCCACATGCCTAGACATCTGGAGTAAATGTTCTAATGAAGGGTGTTGGAAATGGATTAGAGGCTGAATCCCCACATGACTAAGTCATCTGGAGTAAATGTTCTAATGAAGGGTGTTGGAAATGGATTAGAGGCTGAATCCCCACATGACTCGACATCTTGGTTTGTAGTGGGATTGTGTCATGAACTTGTATGGTATGAAGCACCAGCAAAGTACTAATTTCACCTTGCAAGGAATTTGAAGTATTATGAAATAACGTACAATGAAGCTTCGACCCAGGCCAAGTGAGAGGTTTGGATGGGATACTCAACGGGTTTAGCTTTAAAAAGATTTATTTTTATATATTTTTTGTAAACAGAAAAACAAGTCAGCTGCTCGAGAACTATTTTTAACTCTTGCAACAACCATGTTTGGTTTTGTGTGTCGAGTACTCTCTTGCCGTGTCCCAACACAATTTTGCCCGTCACTGAACTTGGATTCCAAATAGTGCTCTCCCTTCTTTATTACTACAAGTACAAATTGGTTTCGGAGCAAAGATGAAAAAAACAGTCCTGACTGGATCGAGCGCCTGGTTGTAGGTGGTGGATGAAGAAGGTTCCTCTATGTTCATATTGTTTATATGTAAATCAGCTTTTTCTTCCAGTTCGAACACACTGTAAAGAATAATACAGTGCAACCTCAATAGAGATGGGTAATAATATACAGTAGGTTTGTACAGGGAGTAGCTATATAGTAGGTACCAACCCAAACAGCTGTTTGTGGTGTGTTCTACATTGCTATGGGCTTTATATGACCCAGTATACTGGACGGTAAGCAAAGAACCAACTTACCACTATTGTGAATGTCTGGCTGTTATATGGTGGCTCTGTTTTGAACTCTTGTTTGCATGTACACATTAGTGCTGAATTTTTTGGGTAATTGCTGGTGTTATCTATAATTTTAAAAAAATCCAAACAACATTTTCATGAGAAATACTTACTAAAGTGTGTTCATAGCATTTACACGTCTTTAATAGCGAGTTTTGTCCAATGTGGAGTATATAGCGATAACTCGGTTTCCAAGCAGTCTTTGATTTGGCTGATTGCATGCCAATACTTATCCCCTCTGTGATGGCCGTGACTTTAGGATGTAATGGCGACATGCAGAAATCCATAAATTCCTCTTGAAGGCTGGGTTTATCACCAACTTGAACTACCTGAGGAACACAAGCAAGTACCTGACCAGCCATACTGTAAGCCTGGTTGAAGCCATTAGAGATTGCAGCGTAACTTGTGACTCGTAGGTAATCGTTTGACAGCTCCCTTGGCTGCAGCAATCCATCAAGCTTGAATAGTCTCCCTAAACGTTCTCACATCTTCAGATGATAATCCATCCTCTTCAAGGTATGATAGTGTGTTGTGACCTACGAAAACTTCATGTAAAGTGAGATACTCTTCTAAGTTATCAATACACACTTGTGAAACATGTTCAGCAGCACACACGTATATATTCAGAATTCATGAACCGCAACAGAAATTTTCGTATTAAGCCATCGAGATCTTGGTAGAGAACATAAAGAATTGGAGATTGCTGCTGCGTGTACCTGTTGAAATTATTAACAATTGGTACGTGTACCTGTTGAAATTATTAACAATTGGTAATGCAGAACATAGAAAGAGCAAGTAAGCTTTGGTCAGAGGCTTTTCAAGTACAATTTTTACTCTTCTCACTACTGCTCAGTACTTCGAAACTATGAGAGCAAGGCTTCATATTGCTCGATAGGATGATTTACACAAGCTTCAAGGCTGAGCCATCGTGTTTGGCATGCTTTTAACAACTTGTGTGGCTTGCATTCCACAAAATTCTGAAATTCTTCAAACTGTTGCAGCCTCCTTGGGCTCTTCTTGAAACATCAGTTGTCTGATCTCCAATTCATCAGGCAAGACTTTGCAGGCCTCATTTGCTATTAGTGGACAATGACAATGAAGAGCAACTAAAGCTTACATCGTAACCGTGACATCACTAAATTTCGTGCTCCCAACATTACATTGGCCACATCTGTACCTAATCCGACAAGATTATCATAAAGGAGGGTAGTGGATTCTTGAAAATGCTATCGATTGCGTTAAATAGAAGCTCTGCAGTTGCCCTCTCTAGGGCAAAGAAGACGCATCTCACCTGTCCTTGGGTGTTATCGAAGAATCGAAGCAGCTTGTTGTATAACGTCAGTTGTCTCATCAGTTTGGAGGCTGAAATATTTAGTTTCTCTAACTGCTGCGGAAATGGTTTTCCAACAATCCTGGGCAATAACTTTCAACACAGTTGTTGCTTTACTAGAACTGCACTTAAAGTCTTTAGCAATAGAAGAATCAGGAAACATCAACTTGGTATATACAATGATCTCCTAATTGAAAGGCATGATGGTGCTCTCCAAAGAAATATGCAAAGAGTACTTCTGCACGGATTACAGACTCCTCTCTTATTGGCCCCAAAGTAGGACTGTAGAGGCGGTACACCCACACCATCTTTTTCTGAGTGTTTGTAATTTCGTTTCCTGAGATCTCTAAGTACCACCTCTTCCAAGGTTTATATCACAAGAGCACTTCATACAGAAGGCAAAAGAAGATCCCTTTCTCGAAGTTGTGGCCCATGGGAAAGTCTTTGCATACCGTCTATATACGATAGACACACAATCGCTTTTTTGTAGACTTAGAAGACCTGATAGATTAGAGATTTGTCAATTTGTGAAACCTCATTATCAGAGTCAGAATCCATATCTGAAGAATCTTCTTCCGGTAACCTTGAAGTATAATTATATATATTGGGTTCTGAAGATGCCATAGCTAACTCTCTCTGGCACTCACTTCTAACTCTTGCACAAATCAGAGGCCATGCATGAGCATGCACTTGGATCAAAGGGTTCTGGCTCTGCAGGCATATTCCTGCACAGACCAGGTGACCACACATAATAACACAGGCAGGAATATTCCTCAGACCAAGTGACCACATGAATATTCCTGCACAGTCCAGGTGACCAACAAAATGACCACACTCGGCTAATACCACAGAGAGTGGTTTTGAAATAGGCTGCACATGGTCTGATATGCATGAACAATAACAATTTTCTAATGATGAAAAATCCAAACCTTTATTGATAAAATCCAAACAGAAAATTTAATAATCACACTATGGCAACACTGGTGCTGATACAACTATGTACATATATATGATCGGGTACAACAAATTCACCAATCCCACCCCTAGCTCAGGCCTATTCTGGATGAGTGAGATTACACTATATATATATATATACATGGTGTTGAATACATATTATATATACTTGAAGAGGGACATTTTGAGGTGCTGTGATTTTAATTGGCTGGTTTAGAGTGAACCAATTAATACCCACTCAAATTCTATATTATGCTGCAGATTTTTTTATAATTCCACTGTCGGCTGTAACAAGTTTGGGCATGTTTATGCCAATGTACAATCATTCACCTGTATACAGATGCTCTTGTGGGTGTTGTAGACTCCATTAGAGTGCTAGATCTGTGAATACACACACACATGAATATTATTGGTCTGCTGGATTTGCCTGAATTTGCACAACAGACTGCAGTGGAGACATTCATGGCTCCCAGATCCTCAAGTACTGTGAAGGAGCTAGTTGACTATTATGTTATTCATGGTCTACATGTTTGTATATACTAGTGGGTGGGGAAGGACCGACAAGCAGAATGTCTGACATGTTTACACGCTTATCTTGTATTCCTTACGTGCAAGACAAATACTAGCTACGAGTTACATCCCGCAAACTACAGGCCGTTCGAGGGCGGCAGTCGGTTTTCTTATTCGTCGGGCATTAAAATTATTAATACAGCGAAATTTTCACGTCATAATGCCTATGAAACGGCTGGGGGCGGGGTTTAAGAAAATCGTGGGAATTCGTAAAGTTTCGCGCCATAATAATCACCGTTTCGCCCAAAGCGCATGCTCCTAGCCAGCGTACTTGTACGTACGCCCTAGATTTGGCAGAGAAGTCGTTGAGTTCGAATGGAGTTGAGGCCACAACCTTCTAGGTAAGCAATGTTTTTCGCAGCACAGAAACCCAAAATATGGAGTGGAGTTGTTACGCATAATGTGCTCAATAAAAATGTATATACATGAACATTAGTACACTAGCTGCATGTAATATTATATGGGTGCAGCTATAATTATGTTTATCCAAGTAGATGTACATATTAGTGATCGGATATTGGAACAGGTTTCCCATTAGTGGATTAATAGTTTTTCATCATATTTGTTTCCATGTGAGCGGTTAGGTAATGTCCATTATTGGAACAATAGAGGATTTCAGATTAGCAGCAAGATGCTATACACTTTGTGCTATGTCTTCACATTTCAATTAAAGAAATCCAATACCTTCCTTCTCAAGAGTTAAGAAAAGTAAGTAGAGGTTCCTGTCCATCCTTCTTCAGCAGAAGAACCTCCAGAAACCGCACTGTTAGAAACAGCCATGGTCCATGATAATATCTGCTATTGTCAGCCATTTTTAAAGAAGTGGGTGGTGGATGAGAAACTAATGATCAATAAGTGGTGGTCATCTCGGGCTATCATTATTCCATTATTCATATTTAATTTCTCGTCGACCGCCCACATCTATTTATCCAATCAAAATTGCTCTGCATGTTGCTTTGATACTGTCCTCTTGTTCCTAATTCAGTATATAGAAGATCAACCTTTTACCTACGACAAACAAATCTTTGTGTTCATATAATTATATGTATTTTTGTGCAGTAGCACTCCATACATTGGTTTCTCCTAATAGTGGATGGTAAAATTCAAAGCCCATATCTCAGCCATTGGCAGCTTTATAGCTACCTAAATAATGGTTATGGCTATGTATGAACTCCTAAAATTAATTAATCCCAGTATGCCATCTAAGGCAATAAGCCGCAGACCAAAAATCCTGCAGAGAAAATCTTAAAATTTATCTTCAAGGATCTGCTATAAAATATGGATGTTTAGCACCCCACTTCTTGCCGCAACCGGCATGAAAATCGGTGCTTAACTGCAAATTGGTGCTTATTAAACATTATTACTAAATAACGTACACCACCAATTTCTCTGCAACTTATTTTCACACTTTTTTCAGGTGCAATGAGAAATAAAGGGAACTAGTTTCAAGACCTGGTAGCAGGAGCTAGAGATGGGTTTTTTTGAGGTCACCAATTTACTAATCCATTTGGACACCCTTCATTGGGCTTGGGGAAGGATGAAGACAGTTCTTGGGATAGATACGCTGTAGGGATCCTCCACATCTTGCACTTTTCTTTTTCAATGACAGTAAGAGACCAGCACTTCTTAGTGAGGTATATACCACATATGTGCCTGACAAGGAGAGTTAGTACAGCGTGACTAGTGCTTAACAGCGTATTCTGCATTAAACATGGAGAGGTTCAACATCCTGTTTATATGTGTCTATGTTTTCCCACTTGCATAAATTGCAGTGCTACTCTGTTCACAGAGAAGGATCAGCTGATAAGTATTTTCGTTGATGATGCAATCAAGTTAATGCATGTGCTGTATTATAAGCAGAACGAATGACCCAGCTCTGTTTTTCTGTTTACTTGGTAGAGTTCTCCCTGAGAAACTGTTACCTAATTCAAAGGAGGTTGTAGACAATCCTCTGCCAGAACATTTGTTCTTTAGTTGGGTGAGTTTTCCATGTAATCTGCTACCAAGTCCTTGAAGGAGGTTGTATATAGCTGATCCAACATTACAGTCAGCAATAAAACAAGATACAGTATCTGCTCATTATTTTTTGGTTTTTGAGTATAAATAAATAATTCTTTAAGCATTGGAGAAATACAAGAAGCGGATTGAAGGAGAGATCAACCAGCCACAAACTGTTAAGCAATACTATACACACCCCTTATGCATCTGGCGTGCGATGAGCCAACGTATGTTTACAAACATCATAATTTTGATATTCATTAGCTTTCTTCACTCATCTTATTTTTCCAGATAAGGGATGTGTAGATGTGGGGTGTGTAGTGGTGTGTGGGTGTGCAGTTGGAATCAACCCTCTCCACATCCAGGTCAGAGACAGAGAGAGCACTTACAAACTGAACCCACCAGTACAAATATTCCTGAAAGTAGCAAAATAAAGCGAGAGGTATAGGTTGGATGACAGGATAGCAAAGTTGCAGGAAGAATAAGATGATTGATGATGTGAGCATGCAAGCTTATACACTCAAACTCTCCTTATCTGGGCAGCTTGGGACTGGGCACTTCCTATAACTCAGAAATGGCCGCATCTAGAAACACCTCACCATTTTTACGATATTGATAATTTACCTTGAATTTTCTTTATATATTAGGTACATGCAGCACATGCACATACTGCAAATGTACACTGGCTGAAAACAATGAGAACACATTCTTAAAATAAAAAATATAATTTAAATTGATTTGGCTCAGTGATTCCTGTCTCATCCTAGCTTTAAGTGTTGCAACATTTTTTTTAATATTCCAAGCCACAGCAGCGAAGTTTCTAGAGCATTAAAAGCTTTACTGGATGTATTCAACTTCTATGCCCTCTTCCCCTTGACTCTCAGCATCACTGTTGTGGGAAGCCTTCTGCATTGTTCTAATCTCAGACATCTATAATCAAGAAAAATTAGCTAGAATCTAAGCAAGAATCGACAAGAAACGGACTGTATATACTACTGTCCAAACGAGTCACATTTCCGCAAGCTCAAGGACTGCATGCAATACAATTGTACAATGCATGGGTTCTTGGCAAGGATATGGAACATCCAGGTGAGGGGAGTTTGAATGTAATTGATGCAAGCTCATGATTATGTGCTTTTGCCACGCCCACTATTTTGTTTTGGCCCTTGATAGTAGTACCAACCATTTGAGTTCACTCTTCATCTCCTACAAGCATGCATGATTCAGCTTCACTGCATTATAAATAGCAGTCTGTAATTGCAAGATAGTTTCTTTATATCATGTCCTGGATGGCAGGATGGATATATATAGCTAGACATTTGAGAAGAGAATTATGTAAGGCCTCAAGAGCCGTGACATCCAAATAAAAAGTGGACTCTGGTTGTGTGTTGCTATCAATCGACACTCTAACACAATAGTGCTTCTCTGTGTGCCTAGAGGATTATTCTGCCACCTGAATGCTTGCTCCTCAGATAGAATTTCTTTGGAGATGGCTACTAAGTTTCACTTTGAAAGTTGCCAGTTTCTCTTCAAGGGTTGCCAAATACCCCAAATTGCCCAAGCTTGTCCCTCAAATTTGCCTTTTGTTCAGATCTTGGAAACTTTATTTTATAATTCAGCTTTACTGTGTGACATCTGAACTGTTTTTAATTTGCGTACGATTACTTCTAAAGCAGAATTAGTTGTTGCAATTTCTCTGAAATTGCTGATCGATTATTGAAGTGTCTGGAAGACCAGTCTGTCACTAACCCATTACACCTCTTGCTTGTAAGAAAGTGGAGGGATACTGCTGCCCAGAAAAGAGTGCAGACCTTGGAACAAACCACTATTTTTTTCTTAATCCCAAGCATGACTCATACATGTATTATTTGCACTCTATGTTTATAGTGTTTGCATACATGACCAGTTTTGTGCCACACATACATGGACTTCATGAATAAGTACAAATTCAGAGTTTCAGGCAATTTCTAGTTACGGGCACCTTTTGATCCCAAACTGCCTGGATAAGTGATGTTCCATTGTACTCTGATAATTGACAGAATTCATTTATTGCCACCCCCCCCCCATCCCTCCCTTTCCAGGTATTCAAAACTTAATATGGATTGGAAAGCTCCAATATTTGTAGCAGCTGTCATTTTAATGCTGTCAAGTGCACCTGGCCATGCTTATCCAAATGGTGCTCCTGCTGAAGCCTGCTCTACTCTGATGCCTATTCATGCACAAAATGAAAGTCAGACATCTATAAGTCCCTTTGAGCTTGAGGTAGAACAGTTTAGAGATATTGGTGTCCCTCTACGCAGTGGTGGTATATCGTTCACACACAGCTACACTCCAGGAACCACTTATCACCGTAAGGAGATGAATTTGCTTAACTGAATGTTCATGTGTATATAGATACCCTGGAGGTTTTACCTAGTGACAGAAAAACGCAAAACAGATTTCTTTTTATCAGCTCAGAATTGTTTTTTTTGTTCTTTTTAGAATAGAAAATAGATACAAGAGCATACAGAGCTGTGCTCCCCCCAACAATCCCCCCCCCCCCCTTCATAATCATTCTGAACAAAAGTGTATTGTCTATCTAAACATGCCCTTATGTAACAGACATCCTTATGTAACAGACAGGCATAGTTATCTCTCCGGTAGTGTTCTCAAGCTGGCATGGCATACAGCAGACTCTCTACATGCATATATACATACAGAGCAACATAGCTAACTATAATGGCTGCTCGGCTCCCAATCCCCCCCCCCCCCCCCCCCCCCCGCCTTCCCCCTTTTGTGTCAAAGTTGTCCACAAGGATGCTGGCTTCTGTGAATTTCAACATTTCATTAAGTGCAGTGTTTTTCTGATAGAGTACTGCTAGAGGCAACTTCACCAGCAAACTCTTTGCTTTATGTGAGCTCTAATATAGCTAGAAAAATCTGTTGGTAATATAACCATGTTGAGTTACTTGTATGCTATTATTGGGAATGTGAATATTGCATGTGCAGGTAGAGCCGCTAACAAAATAGCCAATAATTGCAAGCACTGTGCAATTTTTTTGTAATGACTTCTATTGAGCTTGGAGTCTAATGTTTGGAGTCTAATGTCACCTAATACTCTCTCGGTATAAAAGAATGCCTTCATGTAAAATTTGAGTTTCCTGGCTTCCGAACTGTGGCCATGCCATGCATAAAGCACAAACACACACACCACACACATTACACACAACACTCACCCACCCACACACACCACACACACACACAACTCACAGACACACACACAATCTTTCTTTTTCTAATATATATGCTTTTTTCTTTTCACTCTGCAGTTGTGCTACGTCTGAAGAGCAGGTTCACAGATACCTTTCTAGGCTTTTTTATACAAGCCAGGAAGGTAGATGATGATTCTAATGTTGGAGGGTTCATTAACCCACCAGATGGAAGTCCCTACCAACTGAGCAGATGCAATATTCCAACTGTAAGAAAGGAGAGAGGGAAAGAGGTGGAAGTGTGTAGTTGGGTTGCAGCATGCAAGAAGTGCCTCTTTGCAGTACCTGTGCCAGCCGTATGGCCATTATATTTGTCAGTCTTTTTACTGCTAGAATATCTAGATTTTTTAAATGGGTAATCAAATGTGATTGGCAGGAGTTTGCTGTCGGGCGTGATACACTAGGTTTAAATAATCTATAAGCATACCCATATCTTGGCTATTTTAGGCTATTTTAGTGAATATACCGTAAATCTGGAATTTTTCTTTGTTGATAAAGTTTCGTAGTCATACTACCTACAAAAATTAAAAATGCAAACAAAAATAACATGGCTGCTAGCTATGGCTCATGTACACACAGATGGAGCAGAGAGGAGAGCAGCTTCTATTGAAGTACTGAAAAGAGATATTTCCCAAGATATTTGTGTTCAAAGGTGAATACAGCTTTGACAATCTCCTAAGTGCGTGTCCAATATTTGATGGCACCTTTTTTCACCGCTATATAGCTACTGCATAGTGATCCTCTTAGTTGGTGGCCCTATTTCACAATCGCTCAGCTTTTTGATTTCTGGGCATCTTTAAAGAACAGCCTAGCCATGTTATTCACCGCTTTGTAGCTGGTTTCTCTTCAGAAGTCAATTGGTCTCTCTGGTCAGCCTCATCAGTAAAAAATAATAGCACCCCACGAGTTCTACGGAAATATTTTGACACAAAATATTTTCTCATGGATCATTAACACAGATTTATGGTAGCTATTTCTATATCATTCGTGTATACACACATTTTTACCACTTGAGCCATGCAAGGTTTGCATTGAAGGGGTAAAGTAGAATCGTACAGAAGAAAACGTCCTTTGGGTTGCAATGAATGGGTAAAGTAGAATCGTAGAGAAGGTAATGTCCCTAAGGTTACAATGAATGGGCAAAGTAGAATCGTAGAGAAGGCAACATCCCTAAGATTGATAAAGTAGAACATACAGAAGGCAACGTCCCTGAGGTTGCAATAAATGGGTAAAGTAGAATCATCAAAGGCAACATCCCTAAGGTTGCAATAAATGGATAAAGTAGAATCGTACAATGGCAACATCCCTAAGGTTGTAATGAATGGGTAAAGTAGAATCGTACAATGGCCTGAGGTTGCAATGTACACTCTGAAAACGATACGCTAACTGATACAAGTATTGTCATGCATATGTACACTATAGTCTCTATAAGTGGCAAGTGCTAAGCAACTATAGCAACGAACAAAGATGAGGCCTAAAAATCAATCCATCATTAGAGTTGAATCTTACAACTGTTGGTAGTCGGTTACTCTATTCCTCCCTCACCACTGAGATGAGACACTATCAGAAAATCTGTCGGGAAGATTCCAGCATGACTTGAGTACTGGCGAACTGCAACAGTCTGACAAGGTGGGCTCGGAGGAAGAGAATGTATCTGACAGGAAGAGGTTATTTCCTTGTGAAAAAGTCATTAATTCATCACTAAGTGCTAGTCTCCAATTGTTCTGTCGGTGTCAGCTCTCTACAAGAACACTCCTCAAGTGATCGAGGTGTTGTTTCCACACACAACCATCTTGCAAATCAAGCATATAAGTGAGTGGACCCAGTCAGAAACTCACTGAGCACCTGACCCCAGGTTCTTAGCCATCACTGACTGACCAGGCTGTAATTCTCTCAAAGAAGGGTGGTACAAAGCATCCTGCTGTTTCTGTTGGGATTGTCGCACAATACAAGATACAGCAGGTTTCATTAAGTCCCATTTGGTTCGAAGACCACGCCACATCAATAGTTCACTGGGGGCAATTCCAGTCGTGCTGTGCAGCATAGTTTGGTATGTGAGCAGGAAGTTCTGGAGATGATGTCATATCGTCATTTCGAGAGGCCTTTATAGCTTCTTTGAAGGTCCTCACAAACCTCTCATCCTCTCCATTTGATGAAGGATGATACGGAGGGTATCGGGCATGGCGAATACCATTGGCTTGCATGAAACTGGAAAAGTCAGATGAGGTATTTTGTCAATAACAACTTCATCAGGCAGGCCAGGATTCATCTCAAAATTTCAATGGTGCTTGCAGCAGTCGTTTGTGTGCCATCTTGAGAACCTCTGCCCAATTTGAGTGTGCATTCACCATGATGAGGTTATTGTTGTCCAAAAATGGACCAGAAAAATCAGTGTGGATTATCTCCCATAGATGACTTAGCCAACTCCATGGGTGTAATGGAGCCCTAGGTGGATAATGCTTCACTACTGCACTGTCTGCACATACCTTCGCTAGCTCTTCAATCTTCTTGTCAATACCAACCCACCAGACATGGTCACAGGCCATGGATTTCATTCCTGAGGCACCCACTTGCTTCTTGTGTAGTCCTTGCAAAACTCTACCTTGCAGAGATCTTGGAATGACCACTCTGCGCCCCCATAGTAGACAACCTAGTTCAAGCATTAGTCACCCCACTTCCATTTCTTTGGCTTTAGTGACTTTGACACAGAGGTTGGCCTCCCTGTTTAGATTTAGGAAGTAATCTTGGATAAGACCGGGTTTCCGTCAGTTGCCTTCCAGATTGGGAACTGGTCACACTGGTAAGGCTTCTATCTGCCGGACATTAGAGAGGTGGGTTTCTGAAACAGCTCTAGTGACATTGTCTGTGAGAGGTAGCCTCAATAGGGTATCGGCATTCCCATGAGCTGTAGTAGATCTATATTAGATGTCGTAGGAATATGCTGAGAGCGAAATTGCCCAACATTGTAACTGGGCTACTGTGACTGCTGGTACCTCCTTCTTGGGACCAAACATAGTGAGTAAGTGTTTGTGGTAAGTTTCCAAGGTGAATTGTCAGCAATATAGGTAGATGTGGAACTTCCAGATTCAGAAAATAATGGAAGTGCCTCTTTGTTGATCTGTGAGTAGTTCTATTCACTACTAGAGAGGGTTCTAGAGGCAAAAGCGATGGGTCATTCTGTCCCATCAGGCATAACATGTGACATCACTGCACCTAGTCTGTACTGTAAAGCTTCAGCATCTAACATGACAGGTAAGCTCGCATCATAGAGAAAGGAATCCGACGTTGTGAGGAGTTCCCTCACTGCATTGACTGCTTCGGTGCAACCTCGGTGCAGTGCCAAGGTTGTTCCTTACTTACAGGCCATTCAGTGGCTTGACTACATCAGCCAGACATATACAAACTTGCGGTAATAATTTACCAGCCCTAAGAGAAGAAGTGGAGTTGGTGTACGTTCTTTGGTAAAGGAGCCTTTAGAACAGCTGCAATCTTGTCGGGTGTTGCTCACAGTCCCTCAGTGTCCCCCCAATGACTTGGGTACTCCACAGAAGACTTGCAAAAGAAATACTTGGCCAGCTTCAGGTATAGGTGAAATCCATTTGAGAACCTCTTCTAAGTTACTCTTGTGTGCATCGTTCCTGTTACAAGTACACAGTCTATGTAACACACAGTGCCAGGAATGCCCTGCAGGGTGTTGTCCATTACCGTCTGAAACTGCAGGGGCTGGGACAATTCCAAAAGCATACGAGTGTAATGATATAATCCCCAGTGGGTGTTTATCGTGCAGTATACTTAGCGAGTCTGGGTCAAGAGGAAGATGTAGGCATGTCTACGAGACATCTAGTTTGGTAAACTTTTGACCCCCAGCTAGCATGGCAAAAAGAACATCAGCTTCGGGAGTGGATATTGATCCACTTCAAGGATAGGGTTAACGGTGACAAGTTCAGAATCTGTGGGGATTTTATGGAATTTTATGCAATTGTGTTTGGGAGTGATTAGGCTCTATAAAGACACACACTTGCTAAAGTACAAGGAAAGCTTTAGGAAGGCCTGTTTAAACCCCAAAAAATTTCTTCAAGCCAAGGTCAATGCCATATGCTATAAGACACAAGGTAAAGGAAGAGCCACTATGGGTCACTTTTTCTAAGATACCCCCCTCTCTAATCGGTCAAGCTCTTCCTCTACCTTGTGTCTTGACCTTGGCTTGAAGAAAAATTGGGGGGTTTTAACAGCCATCCTTGTACTTTAGCAAGTGTGTGTCTTTATAGAGCCTAATTCATTTTTACATACCTGTCTTGAAGGTGTTCCTGGGTACCTTCTTGGTGTTGAGCAAATGGATTTGAGTTCACTCCAGTCCAAGTTATTCTGCTTCAGCCAATTTCTCCCAAATAAGCTTGGTTCATTACCCATGATGACTGTGAGAGGTAATGCCTTGGTTTGCTCCTTGTAGCTCACATGTACTTGAGCCTCACTTATCATCTGCAGTTGTTCCCTAGGGTATATCTTGAGTAGAGTTGAGGAGGCATACACTTAGTCATTGGGGAACAGTGACTTTAATGTCTTCTCTGCCATTATGGTGATACCTTCTCTGGTATCTAATTCCAGGGTGAAATCCTTCTTGTTCACTGTATGTAAGTGGGAACATTATCGGAGACTAGTATGGTCATTCACAGCGTGTAGTGTGATATGCTCAGCTAGCTGCACTGTCTCTATAGTGACTTGGTTTGTGTGTTGGTATTGGTTTAGGTTTTCAAACTTTTAGAGTTACTCTCACTCTTCTTCGATCTAAACACACACTGGCTATATACCCTTTCTTGCCACAGTGGTGGCAATTTTCGCCATGAAACCTGCATTCTTGCTGATCATGACCACACTTACCACATAAGTAGCAGGATTTTTTGGTGCTTACTGCTAGGAGTGAGCTTGTTGAGGGATACTGTTGTGGTATTCAGGGATTTGGCCTTTTGATTTGCTGCTGCCATCCCTAGTGCCTTGTCAAATGCACCCCCCAGTCTTCTGCTAGGAGTCTCTTTTTGATGCTCTCACTTCGTAATCCACACACCAATCTATCCTTCAGGGCCTCGTTCAAGTAATATATTGTCATATTGTACTTATTATAGTGATTGGGTTAAAGGTATAGGAGGGAAGTCTCTACAGAGGTGGAAAAACTCAATTTCGAGTTTGCAGAATAGGATGGGGGGGGACCACTAGTCTTATATGAAGATGTATAGTTGAATATATGTCTGGAAATTGCAGCCAATGTGCCTGTGAATTTTGCTCTGACATTTTAAGCTCGTCAATGCCCAAACACTATTTACATATCTGTCAGGGAACTAGAGTAACTTTACAATAATGGCGTCTGATGAGAGTGAGACCAATAAGATTGCAGTGTCAACATTCCGTACTTGGCTATGGCCAGCATACATACACTCAACTAGATGCCACACCCATAAGACTAGGCCACCCCTTCCCTCCTATGTAAGCCTCTCCTGCTATCTAGTTAGCAGGCGATAATCAAGCAACATACTATAATATTCATTGATGGGTTCCCTCGTTAAGACTCGACTTCACATGACCTATTCACATTTGTGTGGTTCACATTTTATCACAGTCTGGTGCTACTCATGTGAACTCTAACCCGAAGACTTCAGTAACCGTGGTATGGACAGCACCACCACCAGATACTGGACCTATTCTGTTTAGGCAAGTTGTAAGACTCTATAACTAACATATATTTAAAAGCAGCTGGAAAACTCTTTGGGGATGTTAGCAATGCAAGTAATGTTGCCATCCACAACTACAGCAATTTAATTCATGTAGAAGCATCCACTCATGATGATCAACTGAGAAAAATTTGCTCTATTAGCAAGACTGGCTCACCACCTTAAATATTAGGTGGATCAAGCCACAGGTTACATGTTCATAGAAGTCATACCCTATGTTTTATGAGTGCAGGCCACAGAGATTGAATATTACATATTCCTAGAACTCGTACCGCATGCTTCATGACTGTTATATACACCTGAAGTAGCCTTTTCTCTTGCAGGTGCTGGATCATCATGCTCAGATTGCTGGTCTTCTTTTGTTTTACCTTTGTTTGACATGTATGACAAAGAACAAGTCACTCACCATGTGGCAGTGAAGGATGGGTAATCCATGAACCCATTGCATTTGGGAGACGTTTCCCTGGCACCAAACTTTCTTTAGGAAATGGTTGGGTTGAAAGTCTCCACAACCTGAATAGAGAATGCTTGTTCATGCAGCTGTCAACTGTGTGAAAACCCACGCACATATGTGAATGAGCACCTAGAAGTTGGGCGGCTCACCTCACAGAAATCCCTCAAACTTTAACTGTGTAGTTTAGCTTCAACTGCCTTATAACAGTAACTGCAGCTCCAGTTGTTACTTATAGCTAGTAGTGAGTGTGTGGCTAGAAACTTTTGTGAAATACAATGCAACAAGCTACAGTTTTGTTGAATTAGCTCCATTGAAGTAAGCACACAAAAGCTACGTCAGACCTGTTTTATAGCAATAATAGCAAAGACGTCCGTCTTTTCTCAAAGGCAAAGAGATGAGAGTGCTTCCTAGAAATTAAAAGTGCCTATGGACCCTTCCAGTAAGAAAATCTTCCAAGAGCTGAAAAGAGTGTTTTGGTGCCACAGCAGTTGCAAGCAATCGTCGGCCACTTTTTTCAAAATAATCATCTTACACCCCCTCAACCATATCTATAATAGTAACTGCCCTTCCAATAGTAATTGCAAATAGATAATTCCCTATCAACAGTAGAGAATATACAATGGCTTCCAGTTAGTGCATTGTGCTGCCAGGCTGTATCTTATACACCAGTGAAACAACTTTCATTGGAAGTGTTTGGATTATATCTCTGACTCAGGAATAAATTTATAGCTGAAGGCAGTGATTTGAATGCAGCAAGGAAGAAAAGTGTTACTATGTGAATCATTTTGATGTGAATAATGATGTTGATGCTCGGTAGTAGTAATGCAATAACATGATAGCAATGATGATGTAGCTGGCTTACACTAAGTGAACACATTATTTTCATTTTCCAGGTACACCTTTGTGGAGAGGTTTGATACCTTTTGGGAAGCATTGAGCAGTGTCGTAATTATTGAACGCAGTAAGTTTCTTGCTTAAAGTCTGCAGGGATAAAGCCCCAGAGTTGTTTTTGGTTTCCAATCACTCAATACTGACATATACTAGTCACCTTCAAGCAGCCCTGACAGCAATGGAGGTTCCATTAAGATAGCTTGCTGCATAGTATCTTGGTATGGTGGGTAAGCCGCATAGTACAAAGTTATTTTTCAATGCTAGGAGGATGTCCCTAGTGAGTTATGGATCCTAGAATCAACACTGCTAGGGCTAGGATTAGGGCTAGTGTGTGCGTATTCTAATGGTAAGGTCAGGGTTAGGCCTAACGGCATTTACTCTGGAATCAGGGCTGCTCTAGGGTTAGGAATACCTTAGGGATAAACTTAGGGTATTCTAGGTCTATGGTTAGGTGTATTCTAGAGTGGCTAGGTCTAGCATATTGCATTGCTAGGACAGGAGAATTTTAGGGCTAGGGATAAAAATATTCTAGGGCCAAGGCCTTCACTATGACTAGGGTTTTTCTATGGATAGGGCTAGGAACATAAGGATAGTCCCAAATATCCCAGGAATATGTTCCAGGATCCATGCTATAGTGATCACTCTTATTAGGGACATCCAGGGATAGTCCCAAGTGTCATGGGAACCCAGTATATCCTAGGAACAATTAAGGTATCACTCCCCCTGCTTGGGTATCACTCCCCCTGCTTGGGTATCACTCCCCCTGCTTAGGTATCACTCCCCCTGCTTGGGTATCACTCCCCCTGCTTGGGTACCACTCTCCCTGCTTGGGTACCACTCTCCCTGCTTGGGTATCACTCCCACTGCTCGGATATCACTCCCCCTGCTTGGGTATCACTCCCCCTGCTTGGGTATCACTCCCCCTGCTTGGGTATCACTACCCCTGCTTGGGTATCACTACCCCTGCTTGGGTATCACACCCCCTGCTTGGGTATCACTCTTCCTGCTTAGGTATCACACCTCCTGCTTGGGTATCACTCCCCCTGCTTGTGTATCGCTCCCCCTGCTTGGGTATCACTCCCCTATTTTGGAAACTGATGCAGTGCAACACATTCTAAATACATTTTGAGTTGCTGATATGCAGGGTTAAGGTTTAGTAGGGGGTATTCTAGACATGCGGGCACCTGCCTCTGCCTTGTATCTATAACAATTGATTTAGTTCTGGGAAGCTAAGACAAACAGTGTTCTTATGAAGTACATGTAGCTAGTGGCAATGGTCACATAGCCAGCTGACACAGAGTCCATAGGAATTTATTTTGATCACAACAAGCAATGTGCCCAGTTGCATTACAGAGCAGTAGCAAATAATGTGCATCTCCTTTTCATATCAACACAACAATAGACTGCAACTTCAGCTATGCCACATCAACTCTATTTGTCTCTAATGTGGATTGCAATGTAGTTTGCTCATACCCCTCCATGTCAATGTTTGTTGCTAAAAAAAACCAGCTAGGAGGCATATTCAGAAAGTAAGAAAGGGGTCGGGGATGAGGGTGAGTAAGAAGGAAGAGAACATGCAGAGGTACAAGCACATGACTTTTTATTCCCATATCCTTTGAATTTTGATCGTTCAGTTTTTACCCATTGCAGTTTGTGCTTCCATCTCCTCTCTCTGTGTGTTACTCATTTAGTGCAAGTGAATATTCATCAGGTTCATTTTGGCATTAATTATTGTACTTCCCCTTGATGTAATTATTTTTGCTTCAGGGGAACTGGAGCATATTTGTATTTTTTATTCTTTTGTGTAATTTCAGAGTGTGACATCGGAACAGGAAGACCTTATTATCACACACCTACTGGGGAATGTATGGAACAATGTCCTGTGGGATTTACAGGGATATTTAACCTCGGAGTATGCCAAGCATGTGAGTATACGCTTGTACATTTGTGCCTCTCTTGATACAATATTTATTTGATATATGGCCTGCGATAACCTCCGAACTGAAACACACTCAAGGATATTTCTGTGTTGACGACTGCTATGAATTTTATAAATAAAAGACTTTCAGCACATGACCTATTCAAGTTCATTATATTTTTGTTCTTTTCTTGTAGTGCCAGCAAACATTCCTTTGAATTTGTCGGCTGATGTCTACTACACAACAACTGAGCGTACATTATTAGTAAACAATGACAGGATAATGAACTTCACCATCGTGCTCAGTAAAGCTTTATACAATGCCTCGGGTGCAGCTTTCACTCTAAATATTAATTTAGTCAGTACCAGTGTGAGCGAAAAATACTTCAGGCTGTCCAATGGACAATTGCAGACAACCATAAATGACATTAGTTCCTTCACCACTCCTAGTCCTGAGAGCCCCTTGTTGGTTTACAGTGATGGGATTATAGTCCGACAGGATGAACAAAGTGGTCTACCAGTTGGTAACCTTGACTTCAGGTTCTTCGCAGCTGCTGTTCGTTTTCTCCCAGTATACTTTGCTACAGCCGTTGAGAGCCACGCATTGTTCTACATCACCGAACCAGAAGGTATGTGAAATACATAGACTTAATAATGCTCTTATTGACAGGGTTAGCAAGCTGTATCAACAATGATGGTAGTTATTGCAACAATCAGTGTCCTTTGTTGAAAATGTAACAAACCCTCTATATTTCAGCATACTGTCAGTATGCATAATATTATATTAGTATGCTGATTTACGGGATGAACTGGTGCAAACTTAAAATAGAATAAAGCTTTGCATAACATACCAAATAAATCTGAGAGCACAATTTTCAAATCTAGGAGCAAGTCTGCGAAACCTCAAAAGTTTAGCTCTTCACAAAAGGCACTATATATATGGTAAATGGATTGCTAACCACTATATACATAGCAATTGGTGGTGCTTGATGGTTTCTGGTTGCTCGTGTTTGATGTATCTGGTTTTCTGGTTGCTCATGTTTGATGGATCTGGTTTTCTGGTTGCTCATGTTTGATGGATCTGGTTTTCTGGTTGCTCGTGTTTGATGGATCTGGTTTTCTGGTTGCTCATGTTTGATGGATCTCTGTATGAGGATCATCGCATCAATAAATCTATGATGGAGCTTATTTGTACACGCTGTAGCTCCTGCTCCTCTTCATGGCTAGCATGTGTGCGCATGTCAAGGAAGAAGTTATAACATTGCTATAGGCAAAAATAAGGTAACTTTTAAATATTTTACTTTAAATATTAAAAAAGTGTGTTGCTTTTGTGAAGTATGTGCAATGTACTGACTGACTTCAGCACTTTTTGTTACCATAATAGTACAGCTATGTATGTCATGGTTGAATGATCCTGTGGCCATTTTACCAGCATTGAATCATAAATTGTTCTCTTTTGAAAAGTAAGCTACTAGCCTATGTTTTACAGCAACACAATCAAGGGGGTAGGTTTCATTTGAAGTTTGGTGTTTGGGGAGGTGGGGGGAAAGACTGTTCCACCCCCTCACCTAGTCCCGCAGGAGAAGTTTCACAAGTGGAAGGATGGCACTCTCAAATTCAAGGCTCATGAAAGTAGCAATACTTACAAGAAGACCATTTTGAGGGCAATGACACTGACAAAGACAACCCAATATGTTGGACAGTTATTATCCAGTGCTGTTGCTGTTATGCTTGAAAGGTTGAAGAGAAGAAGGTGATGATGAATATCTTATACTTTCTGGCATGACATGGGTTAGCTTTTCGTGAAGATGGTGACAAAAAACTGATTCAAACTTCATACAATTACTTCTTCTGGAGTAAGGATAGTCCTAAGCTTCTCGAGTGGGTTCAGAGGAGGACAGACAAGTATATATCTCTGTATATTCAGAATAGCAGTATTAAAATAATGGGTTTTCAAATTCTGAGAAAATTGTAACTGAGCTTCATAACGCACCTTTTTGCTCTATTATGGTTTGATGAGACCTTTGATTCTTCTAACTGAACAAGTTGTGGTGTGCTTGCATAGTGTTACTGATTTTGCAGTGCACTGCTATCCTTTTTATCAAAAGATGTGCTTGCCCAACTGAATATAGCGTGAATAAAATATGAGGCCTGTGTTACAATGGTGCCAGCAGAATGTCTGGTGGAGAAAACCTGGTGTGGCGAAGAGGTTGTTGGATAATGATCCTTGTCCTGTTCATACATACTGCCATGGCTGTTCTCCTCAGTCTTGCTTGCAATGATTCCATCAAGGAAGGCAAACTTATGAAAGATGTGCTAGACACAACTCATGAAATATCAAAGGTCACTCACAGAGATTGCACTTTTGAAAAAATTGAAGCAAGAACCAGCTTGGCTTCCCCTGCCTGGCATAAATGTTTTGTGCCCAACTCACTGGATAGTCTTTCCATGCAGAATCTTTAAAAAAAAAAAGTATAATTTATAATTATCGAGTTTTGCAAGAATGATGGACAAACGCAATAGAAGTAATGGAAGATACTGAAATGAAGTGGCTGCTTTTAGTCAGATGAAGACTTTTGACTATTTCTTTTGGTGTTATGCTTGGACAATTAATTTTAGCAAAAACCTCAGTCAAATTTTACAAATGAAAAATTTCCATTGATATACACGGAAATTATTGAGTCAACAAGCATGGCTGCACCATCTATGCTCCTAAAGCAGAATTGATCCGATCTGAACAAGTGAGTGGAAGAAAGCCGAGAACAGCAAAAGAACAGTTTGATAAGAAAAACAGAGCAAGGAATTGCAAAACTGCTTTGGTCCGTGATTTTGGTTTATGCTTCAGTAATGTTATTCAATGTTTGATAATTGGATGTACCACCCACAGTTAGCTCCAAGCATTTTGAGATGACACTCCCTCCCAAATCGATCCAGTTCTAAAACATTGCTCTTTAGTGCTGATTCTGTATCTGCCCTAGTTTGGCAATATGCTATTTAAAACTTGCTCAAAAACCTTCCTCGAGTCAAGGGATCTCCAATATATATGGGTAGGCCCAAAGGTGGCACGAATCTATAAGTCACACACACTAACATATATCCATAGACACACACATACATACATACACACACACATGCATGCACATACACACACAGACTAACAGACAGACACTCACATTTACACATACATGGATACCACCAGTACTGCAGTACTGTATAATAAATTTGCTCTCTATTGAAAAATAAGCTACTAGCTCATACCAGCAGTACTGTATAATAAATTTGCTCTCTATTGAAAAATAAGCTACTAGCTCATACCACAAGTACTGCAGTACTGTATAATAAATTTGCTCTCTATTGATACTATAGAAAAAATATGCATGTATTCTATAAAGCTGCAGGAGAGTAGATAGAGAAAGTATGAGTCACTTTAAGTCATATAATAAGTAGCATATTCTTTGGGCATAATAGGTTTCAAATCGAGCATAAAATTTCAGTTTTTGTGTGTTGATTGAATGAATTATGAGCCATGTTGTGACAGTCATCCACTTTGACTTTCAACACTTTACCATATGAGCGATGTTGGAATGGGCATAATTGAAGCATTAGATGCTCATGAAATATAGTGCTTGATATTACTAGCTAAGCACAGCAGCAAGCAGCAGCACTAGACAACACAGTCAACAGTTGACCATCAATTCACCACAGTAGGCAAGAACCCCATCAAAGTCTCTTATAGTGGTAAGTCATAATTGGTATGACATCTTGACTGCATTGTATACTACATGCGCTGGAGTGACATCAGTGACCTGCTCAGTACAAAGATGACATGTGCCTACTGTTTAATGCACCTAGCTAAATCATTCCAGGTCAATGATCAATTCTGAGAATATTGACTTCGATCATCTCAAGCTGTGGAATGTACAGCTACCCTATCGGTCTTCTGCTTTCAGGCAAGTGTTATTCAGCATTATGAGCAACCTCTACAAAAGTATTTTCACTCCTGAACAATTCTTTCACAATGACCGACAGCAAAACTGATCAGAAGACTACATTGACCCTCTGTAATGTTGCCGTATAACTCTCGCTAAATGCTGAACATTAATTGTTGTTGTTATAAAGGAATAATATGGAAACAATGTGGTACTTTAAGGCATAATTAAAAATATAGGTTGGGGAATAGAAGCATGGAATAATGAAAAGTATATTGTACTCAGGCCTATATAACCACAGTTATCCAGAAAGCTAAGGACTAACTAGCTTGCAGATAACTGAATTTATGGATAACTGAGGTTCATAAGTTAGGCCATGCATCTTTGAAGATTAGCTGAAGCCTAGGTAATTACTCCTTACACAGGAGGAAGTCCTGTACCAAGCTAGTTGCTAATATGTAAGTTTTCATCTGTGGTTGTAAGATCATACCAACAGCAGCTGTCAAGACTACAGTTACAGCTCCTCTTGCATCCACATCAACTCCAGCAGTATATAATTGCTACTTGCCTTCACATGCCATGTGCATACAATTTGCCTTGCAGATACCTGGGGTGTGGGTAATCTGGTTCTACTGTAAGTCCCATAGTTGGAAACATGCTAGAAATTTTCTACTAACAACAGTCAGGTGAATGTTCAACAGAGCATTTTTTCCTTCCAAATTCAGCAATTTAATAGGAAAATGTCCTACACCCTTTCAGAACCTCCACTTGTAAACCACACTTCAATTTACCATGCATTTTCAAGTGAGTTCCTGTGCCTTTCAAGTAAATATGCTACACTTATAAACTTAGAGGTGGGTCAGACCAATAGCAATCCTTCGGGGGGGGGGGGGGGGGGGTGAACCTGCAACCTATAACCATGCAGTAGTAAAGCTTGACATCAAAAACGCTTCCAATATCATGCGCAGAGACAAGATGTTGGAAGCTGTCTATCCTTAGCACCTGTAATCTACCCTTTTGTTCATTCTGTATACTCTTCACCATCCTCCATGTTCTGGGCAGACAAGTCCTTGCAATCAGCCGAAGGGGTGCAGCAGAGAGATCCTCTTGGCACTCTCCTTTTCTTTCTTTGTCTCCATCATAACTGCACTCAGTTGTCATCGGAGTTGTGTGTAATGTTTCTACTCTGGGGGGCTCAATGGAAGATATAATTCATGATCTTGAGCTCATCAAACAAACTGAACAACAACAAGCTGAAATCATTTGCCATGATGCAGTTTCGAGAGGAACCATCTTATGCCCTCTCCCAGGAGCTCATGTGGTTGATCCCTGCCTGTCTCCTGGGTTCTCCACTGGGTAGCGTGGATTCTGTTCTCAGTGACCTTGAGGTCATGAGGGATAGACTCAGATTTTTTTCTGCTCAGGATGCCTTAATCCTGCTGAAAAATTCATTTTTCTCTCCCTAAGCTTCTATACACCCACAGGACTTATCCATGTTTTCTCTCTCCTGCCCTGATAGATTATGATGAGAGTTTCAAGTTAATTATGAGTGGTATCACTAACATTAATTTCTCTGAGGATGTAGGATGTCCATTCTTGGTTGCCTGTTGGTGTAGGGGGTTTTCGAATCGGGAATGCAGTGCAGCTTGCTCCCTCTGCCACTCATGACCTGGTCCAAGCCATCCTGCCACTTCACTTGTTTTCACTCCCTGTCCCTTTTGTGGATGAAGCCCTTTCAGCATGGTGTATGGATCACGGCAACCCCCCACCACCTGGTCATGTGGCATGCTTCCAGAAATCCTGAGCTCCATGGTATCAAACAATGCATCTGACAATTTGGCTCAAGCCCAGCTTATGGCTGTTTCATCCGGTGTATGGCTAAATGCCCTCCCAATCTCGTCCCTGTGTTTAAGGATGCATAACAATACCATCAGGGTTGCCATTGATCTCCACTTGGGTTCCACTTTGTGTCACTCCCATAACTGCCAGCACTGTGGAGTAGAAGGGATCACCTTGAGATGCATTGTCTTAGCTGCAAGAGGCGAGGACATCTCTACCATCATGCCACCATAAATGACATCCTCTTCCAGGTAATGTCATCTGCAGGTGCCCTGGAACCGTCGGGTCACTTTTGTTCTGATGGGAAAAGCAAGTTTTGTGGAGAAAAGTCTAGTAGAGGGAGGTAACTTAATATTGGGGCTTTTCAAGCTAAAAATATTCATCGATGCTCTGAGAAACAGTGCATTGGTACTTGGATATCTCCTTTCTGACATATTATGCTTCCAGCTATATAATGTTATCTAGAGAAGAAATCACACTGCATAAACCAATGTGACCATGTCAGCTTCCTTAACACTCCCACTGGCATAAGTGCCATATAGGGCAAAATGCAATGACTGCTACTAAATTAGTTGCAACCATTCGTGTAAAAATTATACAAGCATGCCGAAAGCATTGTTCTATCACAAGCATAAAGAATGTATGGCTTAGGTATATGATAAATGTGACATCAAACTTCACTTCTGGTATCTTGAAAAGTTATGGTGATCCATTCTAGCAGAGATTAAGTTATTGACCAGCTTTTTCAGGCTGACTTCAAATCTCTGAGTGTGACAGCAGTGAAGATAAGGGAGAAAGAGTGTAGACTTACCTGGGAAGCAACAAAGTCATTTGTGATGGGGTAACAGCTCTGAGAAGTCCTGTGTCTGTGATCCAGTAGTTTGTCTTTGCCATACATCATCTTGTGAAGCACTTGATGGCACTAAGGATCAGTGGACTTCTTCAGAGATAGGAGGTCAAGCATAGCTAGTAGTTATATATAATGCCAGCATAACTCTAGTACACTGGACTCTTTTTCCCCTAGGAATTTACTGGGATTAGGTTATGCAGTCATGTGATAGGTTTATTCTGCATACAGTTTCACCAGCAAATGACTGAGTATGTCAGTAACTCTGGCAACTCTTCTTAGTCATTGTGGGCATACTCGTGGACACAGTTTAAGCTAGTTCTCCTGGTACACAACTATGGTGTCTCTGTTGCTGGCATATACATGTACATGGCATATATATATACTAGTAGACAATTTTAATAGATTTGTTTTCTATGTTCTTCCCATGTTCTAAATCCCAAAATTACTCCTGCTTGTCATCAGCACAGTCATGATTGTAGTCGGTGCATTGCTTATGGTCCATCTACCTTGTTGGTTACCTACTTCATTAGCCACTTCTTCATGGTGAAGATATTCCTTGATTTGGTGACTGGTTAACATAACTGAATTTTTCCCTTATATTGTTCTAATGTATGAAGCAATAAAAAAAGCAAGGAAGATTTTTTAGATCTTAAAATTATTGTATGATATTCACATCTATGTGGTTTGTTGAAGCAACCAAATTTGTCATAATTTCGTTCAACTTGCGGTTCACCAGTTCTTCAATAGATTCCTAAAATTATTGTAAAAGCTGGTTTTATAACCAGGAATACATTCATATCCATGTAGTTTGTTTCTAAGCAACCAAAATTCAACATATTGTTTATCGACTCATCAACTATGGTTAACTTGAAATTCAGTGGGAACCGTTAAACTTTGAAGAACAAAAAGAAACTTTTTCCTTGTCACATGACTTTTTACTTCCTGTTCCTTATACCAAGATTATACCAAGATTAACAGAAATGTGTTTTGTTGCTAAGCAACAAAAGTTTGTTACAATTGTTTATCAACTCATTAGCTATCACCTGATATTTGGTTGCTATATAGGCAATGTTCTTCATCCCTCTTGCAATAAAATAATTGGTATGATAATCATTCATTATATCCATCATTAATATTTCAGTGGCAAGGGTTAAAAATGATCTGCAGTAGTTAAAAAATAACAATTCTGCAATATATCTTTGTTATATCTGCCAACTGACCATCAGAGCCCATACCAATTAATGCTTACATGTTATAGGGTTAAAAGTCATTAAACTAGAAGGAAATTCCCTTAAACTCTTGCCTGAAAACCTAAAATAATATAAATTATATATATTATATATATATAAATTAATGAGTTTTAAACCTGATAATAGCAAAACTTATTATTATGTCATTATTTTTTTCTCTTTCCATAAGATTCCTGTGCATCTCAGCCTTGCCTGAATGGTGGTTCCTGCACTATTGGTATGAATAGCTTCATCTGTGGCTGTCCTCCTTCCTTCACTGGCCCTATCTGCAATGTGGCTACTGACCCATGTGCTACCAATCCCTGCCTGAATGGAGGCATTTGCAGTGACCTAGGAGACTCCAGCTTCGAGTGCATCTGCCTGCCTGACTACACTGGCATGGATTGCAATGAAATCATCGACAACTGCCTCACACCAAATCTTATTGACTGCAACAATGGTGTGTGTGAAGATGGGAACCAAACCTTCACATGCACTTGTAACCCTGGCTACACTGGCACAATGTGTGCTGAAGATATTAATGAATGCTCATCTGGCAGCTGTCTCAATGGAAACTGTACAGACTTGTTGAATAGCTACGAATGCAGCTGCTTTGTAGGCTGGACAGGTGACCGGTGTGACACAATCATCAATTATTGTGACACTGGTGATCCAACAGCAACACTGGGTCCTTGTGATCGAACTGGTAGCATAGCATGCCAGAATGATAACTCAACATTCACTTGCTCATGTGTGATTGGTTGGACGGGTACACTCTGTGATACAGATATCGATGAATGTACAAGTGAAGACGTACTCTGTGCCAACAATGGGACTTGCTTGAATGGCTTCTTTGGCATCTTCACATGCCAGTGCCCCAATGGTTTCTCAGGTGCCTTGTGTGAGGTTGCTCGGAATTCTTGTTCGTCTTCTCCATGTGTTAACGGTGGGTCTTGTGTTGACATTGGCAATGGGGAGTTCAGTTGTGACTGCGGAGAAGACTTCACTGGTGATCGATGCCAAACTCTCATAAATGTCTGTCGAAGTGTAACTTGTGAAAATGGTGGTATTTGTGTAGACGAATTTGGAGGTAGCTTCATTTGCATGTGTATGCCTGGATACAATGGAACTCTGTGTGCAGAAAAGGTATCGTTCTGCACAAACGATACTTGTAGAAATGGTGGACAATGCGAGGAAGATGGAGTCAATGTTAGTTGTAACTGCTTGAGTGGGTTTAGTGGTCCAGCTTGTGACATAGACCTAAACTTCTGCGATGCATTAACATGCTTGAGTAGAGGCACTTGCATGGAAGGCTTTGGGACGTCCACCAGCTGTGACTGTACAGAAGGCTTTAGTGGTGATAGATGTGAGATAGATCTTGATGTATACTGTATGACTTTGTCATGTCTTAATGGAGGCATTTGCTTAGAAGGTATTGGGACAGCCACAAGTTGCAACTGCACTGTAGGCTTTAGTAGTGATCGATGTGACACTGATGACATATTCTGTTCAGCTACAACCTGTTCTAATGATGCTATCTGCATTGAGGGTATAGGAACAGCAACTAGTTGTAACTGTTCTGAAGGGTTTGAGGGAAATGCGTGTCAAAATGACCTAGACTTTTGTACAAATTCAACGTGCTTAAATGAGGGTGACTGCATTGAAGGAGTTGGAATTGAAACTTCTTGTGAATGTGCTTTGGGCTACTCTGGAAATGAATGCGGTATTGATCTATCGTTCTGTACAAATGAGACTTGCCAGTATGGAGGAGATTGTATGGAGGATATAGGGACTATGATAGTTTGTAGTTGTCGTGATGGCTACACGGGTGTGATATGTGATGAAGACGATGATAATTATATCGCTTGTAGTATTGTAGCATGTTTGAATGGGGGCACCTGTGTTGAAGGATTTGGTCCACTGTATAGTTGCAATTGCCCCAATGGATATGATGGTGAGGCTTGTGAAAACGACCTACTCTTCTGCTCTACTGTGAGTTGCCTTAATGGAGGTACTTGTGTAGAAGGTATTGGACCATCCACTAGCTGTAACTGCACTGAAGGTTTCAGCGGTGATAGTTGTGAGGTGGATCTTGACAATTTTTGTCAGTTCACCACATGTGAAAATAATGGCAGTTGTGTGGAAGGAATTGGGACTATTACTTCCTGTGTCTGTCTCCCTCGATATTCCGGAAGGAATTGTGAAGCGGACAGATGTGACATACTCTCTTGTCACAATGGAGGTTCCTGCGAGGTTACTTCTGGCCTAGTTGTTCAGTGTGTGTGTCCTAGTGGCTTTACAGGCGACCTCTGTGATGTAGATGTCGATTTCTGCGAGGGCTCTGTCTGTTTGAATGGTGGCACATGCATTGAAGGTGTGGGAAGGTTGACTTCTTGCAACTGCACAGAAGGTTTTGTCGGTGATAGGTGCATGACAGACCTTGATATATTCTGTCAGTTCATGACATGTGAAAACAATGGTTCTTGTATTGAAGAAATTGGTTCAAATACCTCTTGTGTCTGTCTCCCAAGATATACTGGAGAAAACTGTGAAGTGGATATGTGTGATATTCTATCTTGCCAAAGTGGAGGTTCATGTCAAGTTATTGGTAGCACAGTTCAATGTGTCTGTCCTGATGGATTCCGAGGAGAGTTTTGTGAAGAAGACATTGATATCTGCAATGGTTCAACCTGTATGAATGGAGGCACTTGCATGGATCTTATTGGAACTGGATTCTTTTGCAACTGCACAGAGGGATTCAGTGGTGAGAGATGTGACATAGACCTAGATTTCTACTGTCAGTTAAGGACATGTGAAAATAATGGTACTTGTGTGGAGGGATTAGGTCCCAGCACTTTCTGTGTCTGCTTCCCTCAGTTTACTGGAGAAAGTTGTGGAGTTGACATGTGTGATACAATTTCTTGTCTTAATGGAGGTGTCTGTGGATTGAGCAGTGACACTGTTCAGTGTGTATGTCCTGATGGGTTCAGAGGTGATTCTTGTGAAGAAGACATTGACTTCTGTGATGCCTCCATATGCATAAATGGAGGCAGTTGCATTGAAGACATTGGAACCATAACTTCGTGCAACTGCACACTGGGGTTCACTGGTTCTGGGTGCGAAGTTGATATAGACAACTTTTGCTTATCCAGAACATGTGAAAATGGAGGAAGCTGCATGGAAGGCTATGGTTCAACCACTTCTTGTGCGTGTCTTCCTGGCTTCACTGGTATCAATTGTGATGCATCCACTCGCTGTCAGTCAACTGCAGAGTGCTACTCAGACACTTTCTGCAAAATATCGTGCCCTTCAGATAATTATTCCACCGCATATTCTACTTTACTTTCTCAGCCTCTCTCTCTCAGAGGGATTTCATTTTTGAGTGTCCCTAAAAGTAGAGCACCGACAATCACTCCTGAAGTTTCCATTTTTGGTGTATTCAGACAGGAGCCTGGTAACCAAGGATACCTCTTCTTCTATGGTACTTCTCCAGAGTCTCGAAACCTTGCCATATTTCTAGATGCCAGTGTGGATCCAAATGCCGATGCTAGTGCTTCCATCTACCTCTACTACACGTCAACACAGGGCAGTCGTACTCGTGCACTTCGTATTGCCGCACCAGCTATCACAGATAATGCAACACATAGTCTGGCAGTGACCATCTCCTCCTCCACTAATCCAGGAAGTGCCCGTTTCTTTTTGGATGGAGTGCAACTAGATACAGTGCGTGAGCTGGTGAATCCAAACCTTCAGATCAATGTACGTAAGAACCTCTTACTTCTTTACCAAAGGTTTAGTAGCATTTCGTGCAATGCGCTGTGTTATCATTTTGAGTTTTTTTCATTCAGGTTTCCGATTCCAAACCAGCTGTCACCTTCGTAGGTGCAAGACTGCGAAGGAACTTCAGATTTGTGGGTGAGATATTGATGGTGTTGGTATTCAACTCAGTTCTCTCCCGGAGTAGCATCACGGAACTGAACGCTGATTACCCGCAACTTCTGGATCCCCAGGGAGATTGCAAACCTTACATTGGAAGAGATGCCACTTGTCCAACACCAGCAGTTAGCTCTCTCATCTGCCAATCCACCATCCAACTGTACGTTTACATTCATAAAAAGAAATTTTACTTGGATTCTCTATACCTACCATGAACTTGAAATATTATACATCGATGTGCTCTGCTTATAGAAAATTCTAGAATATGTGTTTCTGTTGCATACTAACTATGATATAATAGTATCAACCCTAGAATATGTATTTCTGTCGCAAATCAACCTGTTAAATAGGTAATAATATAATAGTATCAACCCTAGAATGTACAAGATTGAAAAAAATTAATCAGGGAATATGCTAATATTCTCTGTACTGGTTTGATTCGCTTCTTAAAAATGGCAGGTGGCAGAGCTCCCAAAACCAAGCACACACTTCAGCTAAAACTTATATCAGCAGCTTCTTAGCTACCTAAATGGTGGTTTTGGCTGGTGTCAGCTTCAAAAACACTCCTGGTGTGCCTTGATTCTTCACTAGGTATATAGTCAACCACATACCAAAATAATGTAGAGTATGTGGGGGGGGGAACACTTAACAATTCATTTTCAAGGATTTATCTCTGCTTCTCCCACTAAGAACTTTAGTATCAGAAGACTCTGAATCTTCTATGCATGTTCATGATTCATCGGTTATTCATGAGTAGCATAGTATCAGAAGACTCCAAATCTTCAATGCATGTTCATAATTCATCAGTTATTCATGAGTAGCATAGTATCAGAAAACTCCGAATCTTCAATGCATGTTCATGATTCATCAGTTATTCATGAGTAACATAGTATCAGAAGACTCCGAATCTTCAATGCATGTTCATAATTCATCAGTTATTCATGAGTAGCATAGTATCAGAAAACTCTGAATCTTCAATGCATGTTCATGATTTATCAGTTATTCATGAGTAACATAGTAATCAGAAGACTCCGAATCTTCAATGCATGTTCATGATTCATCAGTTATTCATGAGTAGCATAGTATCAGAAGACTCCGAATCTTCAATGCATGTTCTTGATTCATCAGTTATTCATGAGTAGCAGTGGTTGTTATTGATGCAAGCAATTTTATGATTAGAATTGAGTAAAGAGCATCTCTCTCATGACTCAAGATGTAGTTGAACCTGAATTGATTAGTCAGTTGATGATTCTTTTGAAGCCAAAGCAAGCAATTATACCTCAATAAGCATGACCATCTGGTTAGTTCTATCATGCAACTCTTGCCAAGTCTTGAAGAGGCTGTAGCTGATTCCTGGCAGACTGAAATATCAAAACAAAAGTGTGTGGACTTGTGAGGTGTACAATAGTGAAAAATAAGTTTTAGCAAGTGCTTGATAAGAGTGGTTCATCTCTACTGGTTGGTTTGCTGCCATTTGGTTCATCTCTACTGGTTGGTTTGCTGCCATTTGGTTCATCTCTGCTGGTTGGTTTGCTGCCATTTGGTTCATCTGTGCTGGTTGGTTTGCTGCCATTTGGTTCATCTCTACTGATTGATTTGCTGCCATTTTAATTAAAAGAACAGGAAAAAAGGAAAAGAAAAAAGACAAAAATAATTTTAATTTAAAAATGAAGAACTCTATTGATCACGTACAATAGGTCCACTCACACTCCAAATGTTTCAATGTCTATAATTACTAGCTACCTCTCGATTGCTACAATGTGAATTTTAGCCAAGAGATGTGTGCTCCATTTTTTGGGGGTCATTCACCATTTTTAAAAGTTGGTCAAAGCTAATAGCTACCACACTCCCTGATTGAAGATAGATAAAGTCTTTAAGATGAATTTCATAGGTTTAATGGAGGGATTTTGACTGCTGGTTTAGCCAATACCTTAGTGAATGATTCAGGGCAAGCTGGAAGCAACTTTGATCTGAAATCATGTCAAGAAAGTGTCAAAGAGACTTTTAGCTATATAAGGTTGTTTCTTTTAACATATTACTCTACCTCTACTTTGAAATAGCATCAAATAAATGTAGAAAGTGATACTGCACTCCCCGATATTTCTAACCGGTTATTTCAGCTGATATTTGCTCCAAAAAGACTCACAGTAGTACGCCTTGAATCCTTCACAAAGGTAGTTAACTGGCAGCACAAAAACCCCATTGAAAGTGTGAAAAAAACTTTTTGACACCCACTCTCAAGGAACTTTCAACTCGCTGCTCCCTCATGTAACTTGAGTACAGTAGGTCTATTCATAAAAACTTCATGGTTGTTGTTGATAATGTCATTTAAGTTAGCTCACATACCACTTGATAACTTAGGATTGAGAAAAGACCACATGTGCTGTATCATGAGTGGAATAGGTGACCCATGCTTAGTTCTGGTGCTTGGTTAGTGGAGTATTTCGCTCTTGTGTACAGTCATACAATAGCATGTGGTGATATAGCTATGTAGTGTGCACAACAATAATTAAGTTATAAAAAGTGTTTGAAAACCCTGGACAGCCTGAAGCTCACACTTGGTATAATCCAGCTATATATATAGCTAATACAGAACAACAACAACAACAACAAACTAGAACCAAAAAATGAAGCTATATATATTTATTTATTTAAAAAATATATGCCACAAGATTGACTCGTGTAGACCACAAAAAGTTTGGCGATCCTTTACCACATAAATCTTGACATTAAAAAAAAATTGTACACCTTTTAAATGGTACAGGGTCATCTAACTGGTTGTGGTCTACATGGTTACAGTCTTGTTTCCACTCTTTTCTAACAGGTCGATCAAATGCAGTTCTTAGATTTTGAATAAAACATTTTTGTTATATTGCCGTTTTGACTTTACCTGCTACAGAATTTAAATCTTGAATGACATTGCAAGCATTAGGGCATAATACATTACTAATGTCAAAATTAATGGGTCATGAACTTCTAAAAATGTGTACATATTTTTGCCACCTAGGTGTGAAGCTGGTCTGGACTGCTTGCCTACCTTCAATGGACATTACACTTGCCAGCCTCTTTCAGTTGGTAAGTATTTTTGTGGAAACCACATGAGAGAGTGGACAGTCTCTGGTAGCCATTTATTTATGCTCTTGTTCTCTTGATTTGTTATCGTAGAGTGCACAAGTAGCAGCGATTGCTCCTTAGGGTATTTTTGTGGCAGTTCTGTTCCTGGACCAGATAAAAACTACTTTGACAACCCTGGAGCTAGAATTCCTGGAGAGGTGGTGTTTTTGCAGCAAGAGTCTGTGCAATTTGATGGCTTCTCTGTGTTCCAAAGACCTGCTAACTTTCACTCTTCACTAATGACGGACATTACCATCTTTGTCACTGTGTGTCAGGAAGGTCTGAATGATGGCTACATCATCGGCAAGGGAGTGAACGACAGGCTAAGAGACTTTGGTCTCTATTTACGGAGCTCAATGGAAACCGTATGGCTTTCATATGGAACAGGTGAAAACAACCCTGGATTTCGTTCGATTGTATATTTCTACAACATCTCGGTGGCCGATGGAAAGTGTCACTCCATAGCTGCAGTGATAGACAGCTCTAGCAACAGAGCTCTGCTCTATATTGATGGACTAGCTGCAAGAATCCATGCTCCACTACCAAGCCTTCCCAACTTCAGACCAAACGTGAGAACAGTCCAAACAGCGATTCTAAGTATTGTAATCATTAAAATGTTGTGGATAAATGTATAGAAAGAGTGTGTCCCTACTTTGGATCCACATGCTTCATAATTAGCAATCTATTTAAAGGGATTGTTACATGGTATGAGGGCTTGAAATAGTTACAGATATGAAGCATCATTACCGCATGCACATATTTTTCAAGCAAAACAAACCACTCTGATGCTTGATGTGTGGCAGAGGAGCTGTATAGCTGAGAAAGAAGACGAAAGGTTCTGCTGCAGAATGTACATGCGAATCATTATGGAGTCCAGCAAATCTCCACAGAAGACCTGGAATATTTTTTATCAAATAGTGTGCTTGACATACCTAACTCGAGTGAACAGTCAACTCTAAGTTAGCAGGCTAGTTAGCTAACCAAGAATTGTTTATTTGCCTAGTTCAGTTTATGAACCTAATTGCATGCCTCTAGTTAGTTATCAACCTGGGTCTAGCTAACTCAATGTATGTCATTGGCCTGATTCCATCTATAAGCCAGGTTCTGGCTATCTATATTGTTCTAGCAGACCTGTCTATCTGCCTAGCAGACCTGACCTGTCTATCTGCCTAGCAGACCTAGCTCTAGCTATCTGCCTTGTTCTAGCATTCTACCTCTTACCCATGACACTCTAGTAGTAAAATAAATTTCATTGACAATTTCGAACTGTCATAAAACAGTGGCTCAGTAGATAAGAGTTGAAGGACTGAAATGAGTATTGACAAATTTTCTGTGCAATCTTTTGTTGTTGACTTAACTACGCATATGAGATTGCGTGCCAATTCTTTCCAGTTTGCTTTTATCCAGCAGAATCCTGAAGACTATTGGTGCTTGTGATTTTCTCTTTGCAACAGACCTTCTCTATCACATTGCTTACCCTACATATGCATGAGTGTAGCACAGGCAAGAACTATGTCTGTATACCTTAAAGGACTGTGAAACTGTGAGAGTTGACTCTTTTCTTTGAACTGTATTGAAACAGAATTTTAAACTGCATAGCATAATTAATTAGATACAAATTGTGGGAAAATAACTTCTCCTGTAATTGCTTTTAGAACAAAACTCATTAGTTCCACATTCAAGTCTAACTTTTCAACTAAATTCTGTGGATGTAAATGATCACAACTGCTTTCAATCGTTCCTGGAGCAGCATGGTGGACCTCAAGTATAAGTTTAGATTTTCCTCGTAGAACACTCACAGCATTTTCTGCTGGTACTAGAAGCATTAAGCAAACAACTGTAAATATTCTTCTGCCCTGATTCGCCTTAATTCCTGAAATTTGGAACTCTGTATACCTTTATTGGCATGCACAAGTGTATTAGAAGTGATGTTTGGGCGAATACAAACCAATGAAGATTTTTGGCTTCATCAACTCACATGTATGATTTAACATCTGAAAGCATACACTATCAGCTGCAGATTAATCCACAAAGAACAGTTGGAATCACAGCAAAGAGTTTAGCTTCTTGGTAGTTTAACCACGACCACTACACAGACATTGTCTCACTAGCCATACTCTCACAAACCATGCAGGTTTTAAACTTTATTTTTCTCCTTTGTTTTAAAACTGCAATGCAAATTATTCTAGTGAGCATGGAAATTGCAGTTAGTAAACTTCTTTGCTAAGCCATGACAGAATAACAGAGGCACAAATACCTGCAAAAGGAGAGTTCAGTATTCCCAAGAGGTAATACCATATATGAATTAAGTATTAAAGAAAATGCTGTGTTTGTAGGAATGATTGTTGAGCGCAACCTCTCACAAAGTTGTTAGGTCTTACCTACACTTGATGTCTAACATCCAACTTCACTGGCTATATTTATTTGACCTCTGTTTCAAAATGGCAGATGCCAAACAGATGCATACATACAAAAGTCACATTTTAACTAAAACTCAGCTTCTTAGTGTTCTTAACAATGGTTAAACATTTCCAGCGTGCCTTGAATCCTTCACTATCAGCAACCCACATGAGCCTAACTGAGCCTAGCTAAGCTGATGGAAGAAGCTACTGCAAGTTTTTTTTGCTGCAAAGAAGTGAATGGTTAAGTTGGAGCTCACTCTTGTAACTAGAGTTAACAGCACAAACCTTCATGTTAACTACTTGTGATCCATACAACTCTGTGCATGCTTGGTAGAGAATAACATCTGCAATGACATCCTAAGCAACTCTTACAAAATTCTTGAAGAAGGCTGCTTGACTGTCATTTTAGAGAGAGAAAACACAATAAAATATGAAGAAATAAAAAGAAGTCAAAACATTATAAGACTTTCTCAACCATCAACTTCAATTTGCTCCTCGATGTGTTTCATCCAGATGCTTCCCTGATGGAGGCTAGATACTTCCTGATGGAGGCTAGATGCTTCCCTGATGGAGGCTAGATGCTTCCTGATGGAGGCTAGATGCTGCCCTGATGGAGGCTAGATGCTTCCCTGATGGAGGCTAGATGCTTCCCTGATGCAGGCTAGATGCTTCCTGATGGAGGCTAGATGCTTCCCTGATGGAGGCTAGATGCTTCCCTGATGAAGGCTAGATGTTGCCCTGATGGAGGCTAGATGCTTCCTGATGGAGGCTAGATGCTTCCCTGGTGGAGGCTAGATGCTTCCTGATGGAGGCTAGATGCTTCCCTGATGGAGGCTAGATGCTTCCTGATGGAGGCTAGATACTGCCCTGATGGAGGCTAAATGCTTCCCTGATGGAGGCTAGATGCTTCTCTGATGGAGGCTAGATGCTTCCTGATGCTAGATGCTTCCCTGATGAGGCTAGATGCTTCCCTGATGGAGACTAGATGCTTCCCTGATGGAGACTAGATGCTTCCCTGATGGAGACTAGATGCTTCCCTGATGGAGGCTCGATGTTGCCTTGATGGAGGCTAGATGTTGCCCTGATGGAGGCTAGATGCTTCCCTGATGCTAGATGCTTCCCTGATGCTAGATGCTTCCCTGATGGAGTCTAGATGCTTCCCTGATGGAGGCTAGATGCTTCCCCGATGGAGGCTAGATGCTTCCTGATGCTAGATGCTAGATGCTTCCCTGATGAGGCTAGATGCTTCCCTGATGGAGACTAGATGCTTCCCTGATGGAGACTAGATGCTTCCCTGATGGAGGCTAGATGCTTCCCTGATGGAGGCTAGATGTTGCCCTGATGGAGGCTAGATGCTTCCCTGATGGAGGCTAGATGCTTCCCTGATGGAGACTAGATGCTTCCCTGATGGAGGCTAGATGTTGCCCTGATGGAGGCTAGATGCTTCCTGATGGAGGCTAGATGATTCCCTGATGGAGGCTAGAGGCTTCCTGATGGAGGCTAGATACTGTCCTGATGGAGGCTAAATGCTTCCCTGATGGAGGCTAGATGCTTCTCTGATGAAGGCTAGATGCTTCCTGATGCTAGATGCTTCCCTGATGGAGGCTAGATGCTTCCCTGATGAGGCTAGATGCTTCCCTGATTGAGACTAGATGCTTCCGTGATGGAGACTAGATGCTTCCCTGATGGAGACTAGATGCTTCCCTGATGGAGACTAGATGCTTCCCTGATGGAGGCTAGATGTTGCCCTGATGGAGGCTAGATGCTTCCCTGATGGAGGCTAGATGTTGCCCTGATAGAGGCTAGATGCTTCCCTGATGGAGACTAGATGCTTCCGTGATGGAGGCTAGATGTTGCCCTGATGGAGGCTAGATGCTTCCCTGATGGAGGCTAGATGTTGCCCTGATGGAGGCTAGTGCTTCCCTGATGGAGGCTAGGTGCTTCCCTGATGGAGGCTAGATTCTTCCCTGATGGAGGCTAGATGCTTCCCGATGGAGGCTAGATGCTTCTCTGATGGAGGCTAGATGCTTCCTGATGGAGGCTAGTTGCTGCCCTGATGGAGGCTAGATGTTGCCCTGATGGAGGCTAGATGTTGCCCTGATGGAGGCTAGATGCTTCCCTGATGAGGCTAGATGCTTCCCTGATTGAGACTAGATGCTTCCCTGATGGAGACTAGATGCTTCCCTGATGGAGACTAGATGCTTCCCTGATGGAGACTAGATGCTTCCCTGATGGAGGCTAGATGTTGCCCTGATGGAGGCTAGATGTTGCCCTGATGGAGGCTAGTGCTTCCCTGATGGAGGCTAGATGCTTCCCTGATGGAGGCTAGATGTTGCCCTGATGGAGGCTAGATGTTGCCCTGATGGAGGCTAGATGCTTCCCTGATGAACACTAGAGCATCTAGATGAAATGTTGAGGAGCAAATTTAAGTTGTTTGTTGATAAAGACGTTATATTCTACTAGCTCAACTGAGAGTTCACTGAAAGTTATTATCTCAAATATATATATATAATATATTATATAGATATGTCTATAACTTGACAGCTATGATCAGTGTGTGGACATCTTAACCAACACGGTCGTCTGTATATATTACAGAAAATGGAAACAAGAATTTTCAATACCGTATAGATCACAAACATTTAGAGGACCTTTGAAAATCAGTCCTGTTTTAATGATATTCACAAGATCATTGATCAGCGCTGCTCGATTATAACCAGTTATTTTAGCATGTTGAACTAAACCTGTAGGCAATAGCTACTGTGGATGATTATGTTCCTGTATAATTAAAGGGGAAAAACTGATTAACCATCAAATGATCAATTTGTTGCATATTTAGTTCAACTTGGTATACCTTGGAGGTAGGCCTAGCACAAGACACTTCCGCTTCAAAGGAACTATGAGCAATCTGTTTGTGGGCAGTGCTCCTCTCACTGCTAACAACATTGCTGAGTTGCATAGGCAGGCATTCCTAGGAGGGGGCATCAACCCTGTCACCATCTCTGACACTTCCGTCAGATATTGCACACCATATGTGAATAGTTTCCAGCGTTGCTTCGTGGACAACTTTGAGAATAACTACTTCAAGTAAGTTTGTAGGTTGACTTATCTGATTGTTATACAGTGTTTTATATACAATGAATCTTCCTGATGAAGACTAGAACATCTAGCCAAAATGTCGAGTGAGTAATGTTTTGTGTTTTGTTGATTTATTTCTATGGTGTAATATTCGTACTAAAACATTACTTTGTTTTATAGATACTATGCTTTATTTTTTAAAAACCAAGCTAATAGTCCACATGCAGCTTTACCTGAGAAACCAGGATCAAGTTTTTTGGTCATGACTTGTTTTCTTGGTTTGGGATATATCCACCCCACCCCCATGATGAACCCATCATACTACCACAGTCAATTTGCTTCTTCTAGCCCTGTTAATGTAAAGTAGAAAAAATAGAGATCACCAGCCCACAGCATCTTCCACATTTGCACATATTTTCAGGGTTTTTTGTTTCAAAATAAATCTGGGATTAGCCATTTATCATCAGTTGGACACCAAAATATTAATATTATTTGACCAAGGCATAAAATATCTCAAATAGACCTCTAGGATGACCACACCTAGTCAGTTGTTTGATCATATTTGAGTTACCAACAAAAACTGCTGGCTACATCATACGAGTGTTCATGTAATCTGGAGGTTCTGGAGATACCAAACACCCTATGTTATGAGAGATAGCTGTAGAGAGAGATACACACACACAGAGAGAGACAGAGAACAGGACATAGAATAACAACCCGACATTGCTTTTTTTGTGCCTGGCTGAGTAGCTATGTCACTTCATTTTCAATATAAGGTGGTTATGAACTGCCTTTTGTATGCCTTCCATCTTAAATACAATGACCATCAGTCCTCTTAACCCCTCACCTCCACCCCCACTCCACCCCCAAATCCTTTGCACTTGTCCTGTGTAGTGCCTGCTGCTGTTGTTAACATACCAACAGCTTTTACTGAATCTCTGCTTATTGGTACCACCTCAACAGCAGATATTCTTGCTAGATCCCAAAGTTATCAACAAAAATGTTATCCTCATCCCATACACATGGCACACCAAAACAATAACTGAATGTATTCCACCTGTTTTCACTGCAATTTTTCAATTGTGTTCTGACTGAACATGTTCAGGCTTGAGATACTAATAGATAAATTGGGTTCAGATAAGGTGAACGTGACCACTTCCACAAGTTCGATCAGAGAAGACACAATTTTCTCGGAGGCTATTTGGATGTACAAGTTTTCTGGAGATTAGTATTGCTTGTGTCTAGCTAGTTATAGCTACCTTGTGGGGGGAGCAAGCTTCAGTTTAGGTATTGCTTAGTCTGCACAAGAAATTCATCTAACTTTATCTGCAAGTTACTTGCTGGTCTCACAGCTAACCACTTTCCTTAAAATTACTGCATGAGACTATGGACAAACACTAGAATTTTCAGTAATGAGTAAGCATCATCAACAAAATTACTCACTGGTGATCCTTACCAATGCATATATGTGTTTGTAGGAATGTGTGTGTGTATGTTTGTACATATATTGGGGAGTGCAGTAGCACCTATATTGCCTATTTTTAAATGGCATCAAGAAAAAAGAAGCTTATTATCTCAGCTACAACTTAGTTTGGCAGCTTCTTAACATCATATGGTGGCCTCAGCCAATTTTAAAAAAACACATCGAGCATGCCTTGAATCCTTCACGAAGGTAGTATTTAAGTGTGAGCCTAAAAGCCATTAAAACCGTGAATTCTCATATTCAAGGTCTTTTATATATAGCTTTTCCCCCACACATAACTTGCGTTTAATATGTCCATTCATGAAATTTTACACTATACCGGAAGACTCCAAACTTTTGCACTGCCACATTCATTTCCCCCCTACCTCCTAACTTCATAAAGTGTGTCCATTGGACTATCAGAAGACTCCAAACTGTCCAATGAATTGCTTGAATGATGCCGTTTCTGTACTAAGCCAAATACCTGACAGTTGATAAAGGGTTACCTCAGTGTGGTGCATGTGCAATATCAAGTCTAACTGAACTGAGTCAGCAAGCAGATGCACATTTTCATTTCATGAAGTGATCAGTTGATTTCCTCACATTTAAGTTACCTTCAACAAAACCAGCTAACTACTTAAATGTCTATGTGTTATATAATAGAAAAGCATGTCTATCTACTTTAGTACATAACATTTATAATTGGTCAATTCTGGTGTACTATACTGAGTAACTTCTTGTATGTGTCTGTGACACACACGACTAAAAATGTTTTTATTATATTTGATTGACAAGTCAACAAAGAAATGAGACAAGAATTAACAAGGTAGATAAGAAACATATTACAGAACCCTTTATTAATAGTGAAGAGACGACTACTATAGTATTGCTTCTTTCTTCTTCTTCTTTTCCTTAGCCATCATTATATTAATAGGTAAAGGGTCCCATAAGTGTTTGTTACATTGTTTTATTTCTTTTTTAACTAGTCATATATTCAATTTTGTTTTTACATTTTTTGTCTTGTGTATGTGTGGTATGTATATATATGTATATAAATGTATATATAATTTGCATATATATACATTATATAATAATTATTAGCTATATTATGTGTGTATTCAGCTGTAGCTGAAGATTGGCATTAGGTAATGGTACTATATAGTCATCTCCCAGTACATGTTTGGTAACTACGGCAGGCTTTCATGGGCCAGCGAAATGCACTTCATCTCAACCTCGCACATGTCCAAGCATTATTTACACAACCAGGAGTCAAACATCTGCCGAGGAACTAGATAATTCTCACTCCCATATCATTATTTTGACTGATATGAGCCAACCATGCCGACCAATAAGTTCATACATGGAAAATCATTCAACTTACTTTCCTTGCATTGTGGTATGGCCACATGTTGAGTTTCCATACCCAATAGCGTCATGGTATCCATGTTCAAGAATAAAGTTAGTTCCTGAAAAATATTTGTGGTGTGTATAGGGTCAGCAGAGCCTATCTTCATTATTGAAGAACATGAACCGAGTGGCAGATATAGGATTTTGAAAAGCGGGTTGCAAATGATGAAGTGCGAGCCAGACCATTTATCAACAGAGCACAAGTTGCACGAACATGAGGCTAGAAGTATGATAGCAAGCCATTTCATTCCAAACAAAGAAATCTATGTAGTTGTAAAGCAAAATGATGATATCACAATGTTAGGCTGCAGACTATCAGGATGGGTGATTCTGTGAAATGATATGATAATGTTGGACCATAGATAATCCATGTAGATAGTCAGAAAGGAGGGTTTCTTGGTACCCACGGAACCCTCCTTCATCCTGGATCCACTGTTCAACTAACACTGGAAGGAAGTTAGGATGCATAATCTGATAATGCCACAAGTTAATTTTTGCAAAAGACATGACCATATTGCGGCATTTGCTATAACGCATACACGACTGCCTCACATGCTTGACTAACTGTTAAGCTTGCTCCAATTGTATCTGATCTGGTTGAAGCTCAACTCGTGCAACTCTTGCCTGGTCACAGTTCAAAAGGAGGACTATTGTAGTCAGTGTGAGTGATGCAATGCACTGCAGATGAGATGCACTCAGGAATAAAGAATGCATAGAGAATATTAAAAATTCCTTTAAGATCTATTCACAATGATCATGAAATTCACGCAAGGCTTGTCACTTCGTGGGGTATCCTAAATACTTGTGGATTTTTTCCCCAAAAAATTGTTTGCACCATTCTACCATATTGTGAACCAGGCCCAAGTCATTTCTGGATTACTACTTGCTAGTCATCTTGTACCTAATAGCAAATGTGATGTAAAAATATGCTCACAACAGTTATGTGCATGAACAGTAACATTGAGTTGGTCTCGTTTGCTTCTTGGTCAAAAAGGTGCTCTCCCACTTCCAACTGTGTCCCGGTGTTTGAAAACAGTGCTGTAGTGGAGCTCCCCATCGAAGGTGTTTTGGGTCCATTCAAGATTGAGGGAAGGTGTGTGGTGCCCTGTGAAGCACGCTGTGCCAGTGAGCCTGACAATATCCAATGTGGTACTGATGGGAGGACTTATGCCAATGCTTGCTACAGAGCATGTGCCAGCAATACTGCTCAGGTATATATTCAGATATATAGGTGAATTCTGATGTGGTATTACCTTGCACCTGTACTTTAAAACATATATAAGAGATTTTTTAAATTTATATTTAAATCAGTTGTTTTTTTTAAGCCAATGCTTCGACCAAAGTACTTCGGTCTTCATCAGGCAAAGTAAAAAACCAAAACAACGCAACGTATCCAACCATATGATGTATTGCTGAGACGATTCATGAATCATGTGCATTTGTTGTGTGAAACATGTTGCCAGTAAGTGTGGATGTGTTGTGTTGTTTTCATTTTTTACTTTGCCCCGATGAAGACTGAAGTACTTCGGTTGAAGCATTGGCTTCAAAATCCAAAAAAAGAAGAAGCATATAATGTCAGCTGAGAGTAATCGTATGGAGTGTTCTTTAAACAAAAGCAAAGAGCCAATTTAATATATCTCACATACACACACCCACACACCACACACACTCATCACATATACATGCACACCCACACATCACACACACTCATCACATACACATGCACACCCACACACCGCACACACTCATCACACACACAACACACACTCATCGCAAACACATGCACGCACCCACACACCACACACACTCATCACCCACATACCCACATACCACACACACTCATCACATACATATGCACGCACACTCATCACATACTCACCCACGCACAACACACACTCATCACATACACATCCACACAACACACACTCATCACATGCACACCCACACACCACACACACTCATCACATACACACACACACCACACACTCATCACATGCACACCCACACACCACACACACTCATCACATACACATATGCAATGTAGTATTAACTAACATCTGTACTCTCTTTGTCCTTGCAGCTGCTCCACATGGGAGCTTGTGAGGACTATGCCTCTCTGTATTTCCGTGCTGAAGGCTTCTAATGTTATAATAATTATAATGGCAAGTAGCAAGTCCACTTTAATGCATAAATTTGGTAATCTATTAACAAAACAGCAGCAGAAAGAGAACACTTTAGAGAATAGGTACACATTTTAATACACCATTTTTAAATTGCAATGAAATTTAGAAAAGTATTTTGTCTTTATATACAGTGTTACTATCCTGCAATGACATTTCAAATAGTGGAAAATTCCATCTGCAAGCCATGCATAGCTATGTAGTGTTGCTATCCCATGCAACTTTACTTTCTATGTTTAAGGTTGTTGCTGCCCATCTACAACAAAACAACAAGAACAACAAGAAGAAGGCATGGCATGTGCTGACTTAACTAAGAATGTGCTGACTTAAATAAGAAGAAATGGCATGTGCTGACTTAAATAAGAAGAAATGGCATGTGCTGACTTAAATAAGAAGAAGTGGCATGTGCTGACTTAAATAAGAAGAAATGGCATGTGCTGACTTAAAGAAGAAGGCATGGCATGTGCTGACTTAAATAAGAAGAAATGGCATGTGCTGACTTAAATAAGAAGAAATGGCATGTGCTGACTTAAATAAGAAGAAATGGCATGTGCTGACTTAAAGAAGAAGGCATGGCATGTGCTGACTTAAATATGAAGAAATGGCATGTGCTGACTTAAATAAGAAGAAATGGCATGTGCTGACTTAAATAAGAAGAAATGGCATGTGCTGACTTAAATAAGAAGAAATGGCATGTGCTGACTTAAAGAAGAAGGCATGGCATGTGCTGACTTAAATATGAAGAAATGGCATGTGCTGACTTAAATAAGAAGAAATGGCATGTGCTGACTTAAAGAAGAAGGCATGGCTTGTGCTGACTTAAAGAAGAAGGCATGGCATGTGCTGACTTAAAGAAGAAGGCAAGGCATGTGCTGACTTAAATAAGAGGGCATGGCATGTGCTGACTTGAAGAAGAAGGCAAGGCATGTGTTGACTTGAAGAAGGCATGGCATGTGCTGACTTGAAAAAGGCATGGCATGTGCTGACTTGAAGAAGGCATGGCATGTGCTGACTTGAAGAAGAAGACATGGCATGTGCTGACTTGAAGAAGAAGGCAAGGCATGTGTTGACTTGAAGAAGGCAAGGCATGTGCTGACTTGAAGAAGAAGGCATGGCATGTGTTGACTTGAAGAAGGCATGGCATGTGTTGACTTGAAGAAGGCATGGCATGTGCTGACTTGAAGAAGAAGGCATGGCATGTGTTGACTTGAAGAAGGCAAGGCATGTGCTGACTTGAAGAAGGCATGGCATGTGCTGACTTGAAGAAGAAGGCATGGCATGTGTTGACTTGAAGAAGGCAAGGCATGTGCTGACTTGAAGAAGGCATGGCATGTGCTGACTTGAAGAAGAAGGCATGGCATGTGTTGACTTGAAGAAGGCAAGGCATGTGCTGACTTGAAGAAGGCATGGCATGTGCTGACTTGAAGAAGAAGGCATGGCATGTGCTGACTTGAAGAAGACATGGCATGTGCTGACTTGAAGAATAAAGCATGGCATGTGCTGACTTGAAGAAGAAGACAAGGCATGTGTTGACTTGAAGAAGGCATGGCATGTGCTGACTTGAAGAAGAAGGCATGGCATGTGCTGACTTGAAGAAGAAGGCATGGCATGTGTTGACTTGAAGAAGGCAAGGCATGTGCTGACTTGAAGAAGGCATGGCATGTGCTGACTTGAAGAAGAAGGCATGGCATGTGCTGACTTGAAGAAGGCATGGCATGTGCTGACTTGAAGAAGGCATGGCATGTGCTGACTTGAAGAAGGCATGGCATGTGCTGACTTGAAGAAGGAAAGGCATGTGCTGACTTGAAGAAGAAGGCATGGCATGTGCTGACTTGAAGAAGAAGGCAAGGCATGTGTTGACTTGAAGAAGGCATGGCATGTGCTGACTTGAAGAAGAAGGCAAGGCATGTGTTGACTTGAAGAAGGCAAGGCATGTGCTGATTTGAAGAAGGCATGGCATGTGCTGACTTGAAGAAGGCAAGGCATGTGCTGACTTGAAGAAGGCATGGCATGTGCTGACTTGAAGAAGAAGGCATGGCATGTGTTGACTTGAAGAAGGCAAGGCATGTGCTGACTTGAAGAAGGCATGGCATGTGCTGACTTGAAGAAGAAGGCATGGCATGTGCTGACTTGAAGAAGAAGGCAAGGCATGTGTTGACTTGAAGAAGGCATGGCATGTGCTGACTTGAAGAAGAAGGCATGGCTTGTGTTGACTTGAAGAAGGCATGGCATGTGGCATGGCATGGGCTGACTTGTATAAAGTGCAAGAAATGAGAAAAAGTAGCCATGAATTGATAACAAAGGTAATCATGTAGGCCACACCCATTTAGCAAATAAACAAAAAAATACCTACCCAATATGATTTTTAAAGCAGAATTATAATTATTATTATTGAGTGTACAGGCATATAATTACCTTGTTCTGAATTGGTAATGCATGTGTATGAATGTGCCGTCTAAAAAAGTACAATTTGATGTTAATCTACAAAGATGATAAAATCAGTAGTTAAATAAGAAAGATAAAAGTATTTTTATTCATCATAAACATTTTTGTATATCTTAAACATGAACAAGAATTATTCAAATATCAACATTGACATAATTGGCAAATCCCAGTCGTCCACAGAAATATTTAAGAAATCTTACCGAATCATCATCTCATCTCACTCGTACTGAAAGATGCCACAGGTACAAACACTATTGGAAGATTTCAATTTGGTAGATTTCTTCTGTACTCCCAGAGCCATTGAAATGAAGTCAGTGCGTATTGCTCAATTATTGTCTTCAACTTTAGTCAACAATCAGCCTGTGCTTGAAAGCAATGATCAGGCTAGGATACAGGTATAATATGTAAACTGACATCAGTGTCCTAGTAAGCCCCGCATAATTTATCCCCTGAGCATTGTTTTAAATACATGTTTTTTTGGCAGTGAACTGCATGCAGTACAAGAGACAACATACCAGAACCATCAATGAACTTTTCCTTTCAAGCAATTGCCAGTAGATGAAATTATTGCTCATCAGAATTGCCACGTCAATCAATAAAGCTGGTTACATCATGAATGGAGTGATAGTAACAGGAAGAGAGGAAGAAAAGGAAAGAGAGATATTCTGGTGCATGCTTCTGCCATGCACATTCATTAACATTCCTGGAAAATGGATTTCCTGCCTATAGTGCACAATTAAGTAATTTAAAAAAAAGTGAACACTATATCCATGGGATAAGAATATGGAAATACAGCAACCATTCATTTCTGAAGAGCCGAGATTGATGCCACTGGAGCTTCATAAAATTTTCTCAATAGGTCATGCTGGGGATAATTTAGTACGAGCTATATGCATTTGTCTCGTAGGCTTCCTATATTTATTTTCAATACAGCATGTGTGTTTTATAGTTTTTTGTGTGTGCGTTTTTTCCGGGGTTTTTTCAAGGAGTGAGGTTTTCATCTGGGACCTTGGACATGAAATTGTGCAATAATATGGTTCGGTAAGGAATTAAATACCTTAAAAAAAAATTCCGCGAAACAATTCGGTTACACCAATCATGAACTTTAGCTCCTAGAAAAAATAGTGCTACATATATAAAAATAAGCAACAAGCTGGGGACATGCCATGCCAGTGGTTTGGAAGGTAAAGGGTCTGCTACTCCCAGGGGGGACCACGCCATGCCAGTGGTTTGGAAGGTAAAGGGTCATCTACTCCCAGGGGGGACCATGCCATGCCAGTGATTTGGAAGGTAAAGGGTCATCTACTCCCAGGGGGGGCCATGCCAAGGCAGTGGTTTGGAAGGTAAAGGGTCATCTACAGGGGGGACCATGCCTGGACAGACCTGCCAACCCCAGAGTCATGAAAAAAATACTCGAAAAATCTGGAGATTTAGTATAAAATCTGGTTATCATTTGCATCAAGTCATAACATAAGCATGCTAAGCATACTAAATAAATTTCACCCGCCCCCCCCCCCCCACCCAAATAACACACTGCTATCAGTTTAATGATTCTGATTATAGCAAGAAGTTGCCTTTTTGCATGGTCCAAAATTTTCTCATCAGGCACCCAGCGGTAACAGGGAACTTCAGATTCAGGGAATGCTAGGCTAGAATGCTTGACAAACGAGGGTCTGTCTTATTCTTTCTGACAATGCTAAGAGTCGTTCCTCTTCACCTCTTCAGCATTACTGTGAGGGAGGACAACAACTACCTCAGCGACACAAAATAGGTATTTGAAACGCTGACAAGGTAGTTCGGATAAGCAAAAAGTCCAAAAACACAAATATTAATTATAAATTCATGAATGTAATTAAAATGCTGAATCAGGTTGGATCAATATCCTTTTAATCTGCAGGTCCTTGGGATAATAAGAAGCTCGCTTCCTGGTTAGAAGGATTTAGGTCCTCAGTAACTGGCATGCTGTTTTACATACATATTTTTCATATTATATATGTTCATATTAATGTTGTATTTTCTCTGAGCAATAGTCCACTAACTGCAGTGCCTTGGGGCTTGCTACCTATTCTGAACGAACCACAGATATAAAGCATTTTCTAGTTGTTCGTCTTTAGCAAGGCACATGACTTTGCGAGCTGAACTTATCCCCCGACAGTCAAGGTTGCCTCGAAGTTTGGCTTCGTTCTTTTTTATCTCCGTTGTCAACTTCCCTACGCCTTACTCTTCCGCTAGTCCGGCTCCATTTGATATCTTGCTTAGAAGGGCTATCTTTGACAAAACTACTCTCTTCCTTTTGCTGGCGAACTGGACTAGTTTCCACATGCAACTTAGTAAGTAAACGATTTGGCAGGTTGACGATCATTACCAGGTTTACTATTTAATCAGGGGTTCGGAATATCCCCAATGTTATACAGTAGGCCTAGCTATATAATCGAGGTTCGGATATGCGAGGGTATACTGTATTACTTCTTTTTTTTAACCTGAACCCTGATCTTTAAAAAATTAATTCCTCAGAAAGTCAGGTGAATTGAATATTCAATCGGGAGATCTGGAGATTAGTGCTGAAATCGGGTGTCACCCGGCAGCATCGGGTGAGTTGGCAGCTCTGCATGCCATGCCAATGGTTTGGAAGGTAAAGGGTCATCTAGTGACCATGCCATGTCGCTTCCTGGTTAGAAGGATTTAGGTCCTCAGTAACTGGCATGCTGTTTTACATACATATTTTTCATATTATATATGTTCATATTAATGTTGTATTTTCTCTGAGCAATAGTCCACTAACTGCAGTGCCTTGGGGCTTGCTACCTATTCTGCCATGCCATGCCAGTGGTTTGGAAGGTAAAGGGTCATCTACTCCAAGGGGGGACCATGCCATGCCAGGGGTTCCATTTGGAAGGTAAAGGGATACACTCCCGGACAAAAACAAAAACATGTGAGTCAGACCCTTACTCGGCCACACATATACTACACGAAGAAGCTCACCATCCTCCAGCTACAGACGACCCTCTACCTTACATATAATTGGGGTGGGGGAACAAATGCAGTGTACAAAACCACACTCACAATACGCGGAAGCCACGAGGATAGGCTCTATTGGCTCGATAATCATTTTTGCAATATCTTTTGGGTTGACTAACCACACTAGAGACTTCTTGCACTATCTTTGAAGTGTGTGACAGGCCAAAGATGCCAGGGAGATATGTGAACTGCACTAGGAGCATTGTGTGAGGATGAGATTGCAACAGATCTCTGATGACTCTGGCTTGCAGTTGCACTGAAGAACAATTATCATGGGAGAGATATGTTCGATTGTAGAGATTAGTGGGAGTGGCAACACAAGGCAGAAACAGGATAGATAAGAGTGTCCACTATTTTCCTCTTTCCCTTCTTTTTTGTCACGGAAAATGAACTCATTAGTCATGAGCACGGACATCACAAGCTAATAATTTGTAATTATGAAAAGTCAAGATCTGGTCTGAAGGCTTGAGGGAGAGGATCTAATGGAGGGTGAGAGTGAGTTCCAAAGGGTGATGGCAGAGGGGACAAAAAGAAGACTGTGTAGCTGAGGTGCCGGAGGAAGGAATTAAATGTTAGTAATGGTGAGAGGTCATGTGAGGAGTTGGAGCTGATTGGATGAAGTCTGGAGGGAAGTGGATATGGTAGTTAATTGTATCATAGAATAAAAGGAGCTTGGTCTGAGGACGTGTTTGAGGGGGTAGGCAGTTGAGTGGAGAGGAGGGAGGCATAACGGAAGTCCACTGGTGAGTGCAGAGTACAAAGTGCTGGATATGTTCGAGATCTTTGGAATTGCAAAGGGGGACCCACACAGAAGAGCAGTAAATTAGATGAGGAAGTACTAGAGTAGTGTATAAAGTCGGAGAAGTGCACAAGTGGATAAATGGTGATAGAGGTATTATTTTCCTGTATTTGGTACAAACTTGTTTTATATTAAGATTTCAGGAGAGGCTTAAAGGTGAGAGTAACTCCTTGATATGTAAATGAAGGGACGAGTTCAAGTGGAGTGTTATTGAGAACTAGTTTATAAGGCAGGATGAGAAGGGGAGGGGTTTGTGAGTAATGATCGTGCACTCACTCTTATTTGGGTTGATCGTGAGGAAACGGGGAGATAGCCAGGATGACATCACTTCAACGAGATAGCCATATAGAACCATGTCGACGATCAGTGTCAATAACATCTAACCATCTTTCAGGCTTAGGAGAAGTTCCCCTAAGTCATTCCTTTCTTCCAAGCCAAAACCAAGCTACTCACCACGACAGGAATCTTTTCCTAATGGGTGTGTGCGTCAACAGAGCAGATAGTGTTTTGATCCGTTTTGAATTTCACTAAGCTCTACAATTGATTTTGAATTGAACTTCAAATGCTATTACTAATATGTGCATATTTCTTAGGTTGAGCCGCCTCTTTATCATGAGTGTGAGTTAATCAGTGCATTTTCCCTGGCACAGATCTCATATAGGCAGTTGTCGATTCAGTAGTCTTATGCACATAGTATTGGTATGCCCTAGCAAGATGCATGTGGCTAAGATGGGCTGCCATTAAATACAGATGCATAAATATGTGACAATGGTTGCTGAGGGGGAACGAAAATTAACCCTACTAAATTAAAATTCCATAAGCATGAATACTTGATTATAGGGACCAAAAGCTTTGGAATGGAGAGGGGAGGTACTAAATACATGGGCACCTAGGTTCCAAACATCAGTCCAGCTGATGCCAACTCAACCTAAATCTCGGCCTCATCTCTCCATTGCTAGCCATTTCACAGATCACTCCCATCCAAGAGAATACAATTTCAATTAGTTATTGAGAAGGTTATTGTAATACAATGAATCACTTTGTACCTTAGGAAGTGTCCATGTTGCTGTCCCTAGCTATGGTTCTAGCCATGTCTCTAGCCATGTCTCTAGTCATAATCTATGTAGCTCTGGCTCTAGCCAAGCCTCTAGCCTTAGCATTAGCCCTGGCTCTAGCCCTTGCATAGCCCTAGCCCTAGCCATAGCATAGCCCCGCTCTATCCCTAGTTTTAGCCCTGGCTCTCTCTAGCCCTGGCCATGGCCAGCCCTAGCTCTTAGCATAGCTCCACTCTAACGCTAGCCCTAGCATAGCCCCACTCTAGCCCTAGACTTAGCCCTGACTCTTGTCCTAGCATTGCCCTGCTCCCTCGTTCTAGCCTTAGCTTTAGCCCTGGCTCTATCCCTAGCCCTATCGCTCTAGCCCTAACCTTAGCCCTGGTTCTAGCCCAAGCCTTAGCCCTGTGTCTAGCCAATGTCAACCTCTAACCTCGAAATCCACCCAAAGCTAATAGCCTTACACCCCAAGGAGTATTATTATTGAAACCCTAAGGATGACATCATATAGCTGTCCTTGGCAGTGAATCTCTGCAATATGGAACCACCTCCTTGGTTCACAGATACAATGGGGGGAAAGTAAGCTATCCCTGGTAAGTGGTCGTGTGACCAAGATGTCCTGTCAGCACTGCAAGAGAGAATCTAGCAAGTTATTAACCCTTGAACCTGGTATTGCTCGAATGTGAATGTTCTCCTATTTAATGTTCTCCTGTTTAACATTCTCCTATTTAGTTAACCCTAGGAGGTCAAGAGGTGTGTCTCACATCACTCTATCCCCAAAAGAATGTTGGGTCGAATCCATGGCAAAGTGGGAGGGCATGGCCTTCGCTTGCCCTAGTTACGCTCTATGGTGTGAATTGAAATGTATTGGAACTGGTTGCCAACTCCAAATGCAACCCATAGTTCGTTTACATTCAGTTCCAGAAAGGCACCATCAACATGAAGAGAATTTGATGGAGTTTTAAATTTCAGCTCGCATTTTTCTTTGAGTACATCTTTCTCGATTCCCATGAGCTCCCTTCCAGAGGCGTGTTTCTTCAGTCAGATCCCACGCAAGGTCCATCATTCAAACATATTTTATTTCCTTCACAATGAATAGTGAATATTTGCCTTAAGTGTCATCCTGATAACTGGAGACATCATCTGCAGCAAATCTGCAGTGTCCAATACATTTGCACTACTTACATACGGTATAGTGTTGGTAGGCTCAACCAAGCTTCCTACAGTACAGTGCTGGTAGGCTCAATCAAGCTTCCAACAGTACAGTGCTGGTAGACTCAATCAAGCTTCCTACGTAACAGTACAGTGTAGGTAGGTTCAAGCAAGCTTCCTGTAGTACAGTGTTGGTAGGCTCACCCACCTTCCTACAGTATATTGTTTGTAGGCTCAACTAAGCTCCTGCAGTACAGTGTTGGTAGGCTCAACCAAGCATCCTACAGAGGTAGGTTCAAGCAAGCTTCCTGTAGTACAGTGTTGGTAGGCTCACCCACCTTCCTACAGTATATTGTTTGTAGGCTCAACTAAGCTCCTGCAGTACAGTGTTGGTAGGCTCAACCAAGCATCCTACAGAGGTAGGTTCAAGCAAGCTTCCTGTAGTACAGTGTTGGTAGGCTCACCCACCTTCCTACAGTATATTGTTTGTAGGCTCAACTAAGCTCCTGCAGTACAGTGTTGGTAGGCTCAACCAAGCATCCTACAGAGGTAGGTTCAAGCAAGCTTCCTGTAGTACAGTGTTGGTAGGCTCACCCACCTTCCTACAGTATATTGTTTGTAGGCTCAACTAAGCTCCTGCAGTACAGTGTTGGTAGGCTCAACCATCCGACAGTACAGTGTTGGTAGGCTCAACCAAGCTTCCTACAGTACAGTGCTGGTAGGCTCAACCAAGCTTCCTACAGTACAGTGCTGGTAGGCTCAACCAAGCTTCCTACAGTACAGTGCTGGTAGGCTCCACCAAGCTTCCCAAGCATGAGGGAGGGAACTGCCTTATTCATAATTCAAGTGAACGGGAATCAAATGGAGGCGATGGTTGGTTAGAAAACAGACTCCCCACCTCTTGTGTTGGAAGGGAAAAAACTGATACTTATATATGACATGCTCTTTTTTTCCTTTGACCTATTTGACCTTTCCAGTGGCATGTAATTATCGACTCCCTCAGTTATTGATTTTGGTCCATCTATGAACCTGTCTTTCACGAAGCCGTTCTCTTTGTCAGGGATGATGGAAGTGATTTGTTGAATGCTTTTCTCCAAGTGTTCTCCCTTGGTGTCCAGTCAGTACATGTCATTACTGCCAAATGGAGAGCTGTATACAGAAATTTTTCCCGGGGAGGAGGGGGAGGGGGGGAGGGGTAAATAAAAAAATAGGGGGTCGGGAGGGGGGGAGGGCAGGAGGTATAAAAAAGAGGGTTGGGCTGTCCCAGTATCATGAGCTATTAAAATCTCAAGGGGGGGGGGGGGGCAAGAATGACACAAGGGGGGGATAATGCCCCCCCCCCCCCCCCCTCTCCTTTCCTAAATTCACCCGTGAAATGGACTGCCTGGATCTTCAATAACCTCACCATAGGCAGGACTTCTTCTCCAAATGCAACTGGAATACTCCAGGTTTGTTCAGGATGGCTGTCTGCCCAGAGTGGTGGGAATACAAAGAACTTACTCAGTTGGCCATCTTTGATACTTCTGGTCATGCAACCATCCATCTGAAGGGCTGATAGGTTTTCCACCAGCCCTATGCATGGCACCCCCTCACTTATTACTTCAGGATTTCATTGCTGATGTGCATAGTCTAGTGCACATGATGCAGTGGAGGAACCACCTGAGCATGTGCATGACTGCAGCATGTGGTCTAGTGCACATGATGCAGTGGAGGAACCACCTGAGCATGTGCATGACTGCAGCATGTGGTCTAGTGCACATGATGCAGTGGAGGAACCACCTGAGCATGTGCATGACTGCAGCATGTGGTCTAGTGCACATGATGCAGTGGAGGCACCACATGAGCATGTGCATGACTGCAGCATGTGTTATAGTGCACATGATGCATGGGCATGTGCATGACTGCAGCATGTGGTCTAGTGCACATGATGCATGGGCATGTGCATGACTGCAGCATGTGGTCTAGTGCACATGATGCAGTGGAGGCACCACATGAGCATGTGCATGACTGCAGCATGTGTTATAGTGCACATGATGCATGGGCATGTGCATGACTGCAGCATGTGGTCTAGTGCACATGATGCATGGGCATGTGCATGACTGCAGCATGTGGTCTAGTGCACATGATGCAGTGGAGGCACCACATGAGCATGTGCATGACTGCAGCATGTGGTCTAGTGCACATGATGCAGTGGAGGCACCACATGAGCATGTGCATGACTGCAGCATGTGGTCTAGTGCAGTGGAGGAACCACCTAAGCATGTGCATAACTGCAGCATGTGTTATAGTGCACATGATGCAGTGGAGGAACCACATGAGCATGTGCATGACGGCAGCATGTGTTATAGTGCACATGATGCAGTGGAGGAACCACATGAGCATGTGCATGACTGCAGCATGTGTTATAGTGCACATGATGCAGTGGAGGAACCACCTTGGCATGTGCATGACTGCAGCATGTGGTCTAGTGCACATGATGCAGTGGAGGAACCAATATATAATCTGTTCCATTGTGCTGCATGGTTCACAATATTGTCATCAAGTTCGCTGTGTATGAACCTCCCGAACGGCAATGAATAGTAGCACTACAGAAGAGTTGGTTTTGATTTGTCTATTGGCTATCAGGAAGTGGCTTCTGCCTTCTTGACAAGACTCCTCATTCTTTTATTTATCTCCTCTTGTGTATATATATCTATGTATATATCTGTGTCTCTCCTGAAATGATGGTCTCCTCTTGGGTTTTCAAGGATCTATTCTAGGACCTCTTCTTTTCACAGACAGCATTTGCAAATTAGCTTTGTTACAAATGTTTAAACCAGCTGATAATATTATTCCACTCTAAACCGAGCGACATCAGTACCCTCCAACCCAATGTTTTTTAATGTTGATTTCTCTAAGCAGGTTTAACACTTAATTTTCCTAGGACTGACCTTATTTTTTTCTCCTGTAAACTAACGCTTCTATATCAGAATGATTCCGAAAGTATCATCCACAATTTTCTCCAAGTCACCATTAGATCTCAAATGGAATTTGCATATTAATAAAATCTGCAGTAGGGCTAGGAAATATATTGACTTTCTATTTTCAGCCATTCTGAGTTAGATAGTGCTGCTGTTCTTGTAAGCATGATCGACAGGTAGTGAGCATAATTTTGCCTATTGTATGTGAACACTGGGGTAACATATGCATTGCATGAAGATGCAGTAACCAGTTGCTCTCCCTGGAAACACAATAAGAGCCAGAAGAATTTCCACAAGATTCCACATGTTGCAAAACTGAACAACAACCATTGTCTGCACTCCTAGTTGACTGACACTAGGAGTGCAGACAAAACTGAACAACAACCATTGTCTGCACTCCTAGTTGACTGACACTACGAGTCCAGGCAAAACTGAACAACAACCATTGTCTGCACTCCTAGTTGACTGACTCTAGGAGTGCAGACAAAACTGAACAACAACCATTGTCTGCACTCCTAGTTGACTGACACTAGGAATGAGTGAAGACAAAACTGAACAACAACCATTGTCTGCACTCCTAGTTGACTGACACCAGGACTGAGTGAAGACAAAACTGAACAACAACCATTGTCTGCACTCCTAGTTGACTGAAACCAGGACTGAGTGAAGACAAAACTGAACAACAACCATTGTCTGCGCCCCTAGTTGATTGACACTAGGAGTGAAGACAGGAGTGAAGACAAAACTGAACAACAACCATTGTCTGCACTCCTAGTTGACACCTCCCCCAAACAAATCATTATTTTGGAAGGCATGTTGTCTGTGACCATTCTTTTCATGCGGAAGGTATGGGAAGTCCTCAGTGTGTTTTTCTTCCATCTCCACGCTTGGTGGATTTTTCATACAAGTTGCATTAATGCTTCATAGATGATCTTGTGAAGTCTAACATCACAGTTATATTGTTGGACTTTCATCATGCTGTTGATTGAAACCTCAGCAATGACTCAAGCTTCTCCAAACTGCTTGCCAAATAATGGAAAGGAAATTGCATATCGTGATAGAGTTTGCAATATTACATTCTGGATACTCCCCTGATCCTTTCAAACAACCTCTGCTGTCTTTGCATATAACGCTAGATCAAAATTAATATGCAGATAACTTCGTAGATGGAGTGCAATCATTATATTCTTAATTTACTGCTATATTGAGTGCACAGTTAGCATCTGAGTGGTGGTAGCAATGGTAGGCCATCCTTGCCATCCTTTATGTATGTCCATGATGTAACATTCCCTGTTAGCTGGTGAACAATCCAATACATGGTGGATTCTGCTTCGCACAGTCTGTAACTTCGTCCTTTTTTTTTTGACCAGGACAACTGGGGCTGCCTATGGGCTTTTTGATGGTCTGATTATTCCACGATCTTTCAGGTTCTTTACTTCTTTGTCCAGGATTACCATCTTTCTCTGTTCCATTCTGCAAGGCGGTTGACTCTTGGGGTGGCTGTCTCCAGTTTTGATTACAATGTCTGTGTGCTCCATCTGTTCTTGGCCTACCAGCTTTTCAAAGTTTCTGACAACATCCAGTATTCGCTTTCTCACATCTGCAGACACCGTGTCATGAATGGCTGACATAGCCTCCTCCTCCTGTTCTCCCTTGAATGTTACATTGATGTGTGGTCTAACTTTCCTCCTGGGATGGTCTGGCATTGCCAACTCATAGGTGGTATCGCTGATTACTTTGGTTATGTAGTGTCATAAGTTGTAATCCCGTTGACCTCTCTTTATTAGGACAACTACAAAGTATGCGCCGACTAACGTCCCAATACCCCTGACCTCACTGCCTCAGTATTGATCTGGTTAGCCCAAGTTAACCACACCTTGGCTCTCTCTCTCACAGCCCTCCTATTCAATGATAAAATGGTTAACTACTTCAGCAAAGACATAAAATCAAACAATACATAACCTCTATAAGATCACAATATACTCTGGGTATCTTATCCTTCAGCTGTTATACGATAGTTCCACTGAGTCAATGTCTCTCTCTCTCTCTAGCTAGCTAACTTTATTACTTATATAATAATAGTTAGTGTTGCACACGAATTAATTATGCACACTTGCCCATGGATCCTGTGGTCTTGCACCCTAATCTGGTTATCTTGCCACAGATCCTGTTGAATCCTTTCCCAACCTGTATATAGTTTGTTCAGGGCTGGTGTAGTGGTCTGTAGTGTCTCATATAACCCTGTTGACTCATTGTTGAGGGTTGTTGAGGTCTGCAGGGGGTCTGTTAGAGGCATCTCTTACATGTAAGGGCCTTCACTTGTTCCACAGTTTAGGTCCAATTGGAGGCATCCTCAACAGAAGGTCTCCTATGCCAAAATTCTTTTCTTTCGTCATCTTGTCAAAGTTTTGCTTGTAGCCATCTGCCTCAGTCTGCCCTGCCAGTGACCTTAACTTCTCAACTCTTTTCTGTACTGAGATTACATATGAGATAACATCTTGTGGTGCCATGTGGTCTGTCATCTATGCTTCCTTTAACATATGTAAAGGTCCCCTCATCTGTCTGCCATACAGCTGAAGCCAGCCGTGGCATGTGGTGCCATCCTGTACTTGCCAAGTACATAAGGCAGGGCCAGGTCCCACTGCTGGTTCTGCAATTTGGATGACTTCCTTAACATTGTCTTGAGTGCATGGTTGAACCGTTAAACCATCCCGTCTGTCTTGGGATGGTAAGGGGTGGTTGCACTGTCAACGTCGTCTGCATCATCTGCATCATCAGCAGCGAGTTGTCAGATCATTTAGGCCACTGTCCTAGTGGTAGCCCAGGGCTCCCCATCCTGGATATCCAAGAGTTTGTTGTGTAATGCATCTGAGTTGGGTTTCCTTGCTGCACTCTGTCCTGGTCCCATTGTTGATACTCCTGCTGATACATCTGTTGCATGGGAAGTTGAATCTGTTGAGTGTGCTGTGTGATGGTTCCTCTTGTGTCTTCTGGCTGGGTGCATGCTGCCATCTGATGTTCCTGATGCTGACGTTGTTCCTTCTGAACTCATTGCCTCTTCTTGTAATACTTGTGCTGCTGCGTGGTGTCTGTTATCTGCCTCCACTGGGTGGGGTAGTCGTTCTCTCCTTTTCTCAGTTCGGACTTCCTTAGCTGTCTGTCTGTTGTAGCCTTGGTTTTAACTGAGTTATAAGGTTGCTTGTCTGTCTTTCTTGTAGATTTCTCTGAGCTGTTGTGGCGATCCCACCACTGCCACCATATGTCGCAGGAAGTGCCCCCTGATGAACACTCCTACCACACTTGTGCTGTTGGTTGCTGCCACCAGGTAGTCTAGGACTACCATTGCCTGGTATGTTGTGGTAAAAATCTTTAATTAATACTACATCATACAAGATATTTGTACAATCACAATAGGAGATAGCTTAGCTGTAGTCCTGTAACTGACTAACTAGCTCCAAGCTCAAGAACTCATAAACATGGACAAGATGGCTGACTATTACCTCATAGGTCACATGGGCGGCTAGTCCATTACATCATGCATCTACTAATTAACACAAAGCAGTTAAACAGTCTATTGTTCAGTGACCTTGTCACAGAGACTTACTACTACTACTACTTATTGTTATTATTACTACTATATACTACTATTACTATTATTATTATCATCTTGTGAAGCTGAGCACCACAAGAGGACTAAGTATCAAGAGTTGGACTCTGTCTATCTATTTATGCCTCTGGCCATAGGCATCGGGCCATGCAGCTGCAACCTTTTTCACTGACCTTGGCAAACAGGTCACAGACCTGTTGGAGGAGCCCAGGTCACAGTCCTTACTGCTGCAGCGTGTGGCCGTCAAAGTTCAGCGGGTAATGCTGCAGCTATTTTGGGGACTTTGCCTTTCATTGTTGGTTTATTTATTTATTTGTGTTTGGGTGTGTTACTTTTTTTGTTGCTTCTAACAGCCCATGTATAATGATTGTATGCTGATACATGCATCATATGTCCCCCTATGTATTTATGCACACACATAGGTACATGCATCATATGTCCCTATGTATTTATGCACACACATAGGTACATGCATCATATGTCCCTATGTATTTATGCACACACATAGGTACATGCATCATAATTATGTCCCTATGTATTTATGCACACACATAGATACATGCATCATATGTCCCTATGTATTTATGCACACACATAGATACATGCATCATATGTCCCTATGTATTTATGCACACACATAGATACATGCATCATATGTCCCTATGTATTTATGCACACACATAGATACATGCATCATATGTCTATGAATATGGTAAAGTGTGACATCTATGATTGGGTAATTCTGGAGTAATTTCTTGTAAGTGGCTGCTTGACTATGGAATAGAAACAAGACCAAAAAGTGTTAGTAGACAACAACTACTTATAAGAGCCTTTATAATGAGCACTACTATTATACTGCCTTTGCAATTAATGTTGCTATTCACTCCTGTATGGAGGATAGTTTCCTTGAGGCAATACACCCGTAATAATCATTGTGGGGAAAGATTTGTGGTTTTATAATGCACCTGCTAATTATGTATGTGGGTCTGATAACTGCACCTCTTTTCAGTTTGTTCTAGGGAAAAAATCAGCAATAGCAAATTCTTCCGAAGTATGTGTGTGGTTTGAAAGATCACACCCATATTATAAAGGTAATTTGGGATGCTGTCTCTGGCTATATAGCAACTACAGTGCTCGCCAGAGACTCATAATCAGCACATGTGCTTTGTTCTGGGAGGTGCTGAAGCCTGTGAGCATATAATATAGCTGGTCATGTTCTCAGAAGGATATCCAGTCTATTGCGATGAGGAGTGATCTCTCTAGAGCCATGCTGAGAGGGTGTGTTCATATGTAGATATGTGTTCCTCTGAAATGCAGTTATTTTGTCTCGTGAGTGAACCCTTTACCAACTCTGTGAGGGAGGGGTTAACAGTACTACAGTAATCCTTAGGGAAATGGGGTTTTCCATCACCATGATGGTGTTTCAGTTGGTAAAGGGTCATACAGATGTTTGTGGTATACACTTGTTATTAATAAAGCATTGTTATCTTGTGAATAGGCAGTGTGTGAGAGTGAGAGACGGGGGAGGGGAGAACATAGAGGGTCTGAGTTTCTGAAGTCACGTCAACTGTGCTTTACAGAGGTATGGTATTAGCTTCCAAGGTTTTATATTGGGGGGCGGAGCAAATAGGATATCTCTAATTTTCAAATATTTGTTTGTTTTGTTGTTGTTATCTCCAGCTCAAACCTTGACCCATGTACCTACATGTAGGCTACCATGTTAAGGTTGCATCACTCACTCAAGACAAATGGCTGGGTCCTGCTACACGAATAGAGACCATTAACACACACTCAGTTGTGCCATCTGCAAGTGTCCTACTTGGAACATCAGTTTATAAATTACGCATTATTTTCAGGTAGTAGATCTGTACTGGAGACATGTGGTTGCCTCTGAGTTAGCTCATGGCACCAGTGAGAGAGTAGGTCTGTATGGGAGACATGTGGTTGCCTCTGAGTTAGCTCATGGCACCAGTGAGAGAGTAGGTCTGTATGGGAGACATGTGGTTGCGATTTGCGCCTCTGAGTTAGCTCATGGCACCAGTGAGAGAGTATGTCTGTATGGGAGACATGTGGTTGCCTCTGAGTTAGCTCATGGCACCAGTGAGAGAGTAGGTCTGTATGGGAGACATGTGGTTGCCTCTGAGTTAGCTCATGGCACCAGTGAGAGAGTAGGTCTGTATGGGAGACATGTGGTTGCCTCTGAGTTAGCTCATGGCACCAGTGAGAGAGTAGGTCTGTATGGGAGACATGTGGTTGCCTCTGAGTTAGCTCATGGCACCAGTGAGAGAGTAGGTCTGTATGGGAGACATGTGGTTGCCTCTGAGTTAGCTCATGGCACCAGTGAGAGAGTAGGTCTGTATGGGAGACATGTGGTTGCCTCTGAGTTAGCTCATGGCACCAGTGAGAGAGTATGTCTGTATGGGAGACATGTGGTTGCCTCTGAGTTAGCTCATGGCACCAGTGAGAGAGTAGGTCTGTATGGGAGACATGTGGTTGCCTCTGAGTTAGCTCATGGCACCAGTGAGAGAGTAGGTCTGTATGGGAGACATGTGGTTGCCTCTGAGTTAGCTCATGGCACCAGTGAGAGAGTAGGTCTGTATGGGAGACATGTGGTTGCCTCTGAGTTAGCTCATGGCACCAGTGAGAGAGTAGGTCTGTATGGGAGACATGTGGTTGCCTCTGAGTTAGCTCATGGCACCAGTGAGAGAGTAGGTCTGTATGGGAGACATGTGGTTGCCTCTGAGTTAGCTCATGGCACCAGTGAGAGAGTATGTCTGTATGGGAGACATGTGGTTGCCTCTGAGTTAGCTCATGGCACCAGTGAGAGAGTAGGTCTGTATGGGAGACATGTGGTTGCCTCTGAGTTAGCTCATGGCACCAGTGAGAGAGTAGGTCTGTATGGGAGACATGTGGTTGCCTCTGAGTTAGCTCATGGCACCAGTGAGAGAGTAGGTCTGTATGGGAGACATGTGGTTGCCTCTGAGTTAGCTCATGGCACCAGTGAGAGAGTAGGTCTGTATGGGAGACATGTGGTTGCCTCTGAGTTAGCTCATGGCACCAGTGAGAGAGTAGGTCTGTATGGGAGACATGTGGTTGCCTTTGAGTTAGCTCATGGCACCAGTGAGAGAGTAGGTCTGTATGGGAGACATGTGGTTGCCTCTGAGTTAGCTCATGGCACCAGTGAGAGAGTAGGTCTGTATGGGAGACATGTGGTTGCCTCTGAGTTAGCTCATGGCACCAGTGAGAGAGTAGGTCTGTATGGGAGACATGTGGTTGCCTTTGAGTTAGCTCATGGCACCAGTGAGAGAGTAGGTCTGTATGGGAGACATGTGGTTGCCTTTGAGTTAGCTCATGGCACCAGTGAGAGAGTAGGTCTGTATGGGAGACATGTGGTTGCCTCTGAGTTAGCTCATGGCACCAGTGAGAGAGTAGGTCTGTATGGGAGACATGTGGTTGCCTCTGAGTTAGCTCATGGCACCAGTGAGAGAGTAGGTCTGTATGGGAGACATGTGGTTGCCTCTGAGTTAGCTCATGGCACCAGTGAGAGAGTAGGTCTGTATCAGAGACATGTGGTTGCCTTTGAGTTAGCTCATGGCACCAGTGAGAGAGTAGGTCTGTATGGGAGACATGTGGTTGCCTTTGAGTTAGCTCATGGCACCAGTGAGAGAGTAGGTCTGTATGGGAGACATGTGGTTGCCTTTGAGTTAGCTCATGGCACCAGTGAGAGAGTAGGTCTGTATGGGAGACATGTGGTTGCCTCTGAGTTAGCTCATGGCACCAGTGAGAGAGTAGGTCTGTATGGGAGACATGTGGTTGCCTCTGAGTTAGCTCATGGCACCAGTGAGAGAGTAGGTCTGTATGGGAGACATGTGGTTGCCTCTGAGTTAGCTCATGGCACCAGTGAGAGAGTAGGTCTGTATGGGAGACATGTGGTTGCCTTTGAGTTAGCTCATGGCACCAGTGAGAGAGTAGGTCTGTATGGGAGACATGTGGTTGCCTTTGAGTTAGCTCATGGCACCAGTGAGAGAGTAGGTCTGTATGGGAGACATGTGGTTGCCTTTGAGTTAGCTCATGGCACCAGTGAGAGAGCATGTGGTTGCCTCTGAGTTAGCTCATGGCACCAGTGAGAGAGTAGGTCTGTATCAGAGACATGTGGTTGCCTTTGAGTTAGCTCATGGCACCAGTGAGAGAGCATGTGGTTGCCTCTGAGTTAGCTCATGGCACCAGTGAGAGAGTAGGTCTGTATCAGAGACATGTGGTTGCCTTTGAGTTAGCTCATGGCACCAGTGAGAGAGTAGGTCTGTATGGGAGACATGTGGTTGCCTTTGAGTTAGCTCATGGCACCAGTGAGAGAGTAGGTCTGTATGGGAGACATGTGGTTGCCTCTGAGTTAGCTCATGGCACCAGTGAGAGAGTAGGTCTGTATGGGAGACATGTGGTTGCCTCTGAGTTAGCTCATGGCACCAGTGAGAGAGTAGGTCTGTATGGGAGACATGTGGTTGCCTCTGAGTTAGCTCATGGCACCAGTGAGAGAGTAGGTCTGTATGGGAGACATGTGGTTGCCTCTGAGTTAGCTCATGGCACCAGTGAGAGAGTAGGTCTGTATGGGAGACATGTGGTTGCCTTTGAGTTAGCTCATGGCACCAGTGAGAGAGTAGGTCTGTATGGGAGACATGTGGTTGCCTTTGAGTTAGCTCATGGCACCAGTGAGAGAGTAGGTCTGTATGGGAGACATGTGGTTGCCTTTGAGTTAGCTCATGGCACCAGTGAGAGAGCATGTGGTTGCCTCTGAGTTAGCTCATGGCACCAGTGAGAGAGTAGGTCTGTATCAGAGACATGTGGTTGCCTTTGAGTTAGCTCATGGCACCAGTGAGAGAGTAGGTCTGTATGGGAGACATGTGGTTGCCTTTGAGTTAGCTCATGGCACCAGTGAGAGAGTAGGTCTGTATGGGAGACATGTGGTTGCCTTTGAGTTAGCTCATGGCACCAGTGAGAGAGTAGGTCTGTATGGGAGACATGTGGTTGCCTTTGAGTTAGCTCATGGCACCAGTGAGAGAGTAGGTCTGTATGGGAGACATGTGGTTGCCTCTGAGTTAGCTCATGGCACCAGTGAGAGAGTAGGTCTGTATGGGAGACATGTGGTTGCCTCTGAGTTAGCTCATGGCACCAGTGAGAGAGTAGGTCTGTATGGGAGACATGTGGTTGCCTTTGAGTTAGCTCATGGCACCAGTGAGAGAGTAGGTCTGTATGGGAGACATGTGGTTGCCTTTGAGTTAGCTCATGGCACCAGTGAGAGAGTAGGTCTGTATGGGAGACATGTGGTTGCCTTTGAGTTAGCTCATGGCACCAGTGAGAGAGCATGTGGTTGCCTCTGAGTTAGCTCATGGCACCAGTGAGAGAGTAGGTCTGTATCAGAGACATGTGGTTGCCTTTGAGTTAGCTCATGGCACCAGTGAGAGAGCATGCGGTTGCCTCTGAGTTAGCTCATGGCACCAGTGAGAGAGTAGGTCTGTATCAGAGACATGTGGTTGCCTTTGAGTTAGCTCATGGCACCAGTGAGAGAGTAGGTCTGTATGGGAGACATGTGGTTGCCTTTGAGTTAGCTCATGGCACCAGTGAGAGAGTAGGTCTGTATGGGAGACATGTGGTTGCCTTTGAGTTAGCTCATGGCACCAGTGAGAGAGTAGGTCTGTATGGGAGACATGTGGTTGCCTCTGAGTTAGCTCATGGCACCAGTGAGAGAGTAGGTCTGTATGGGAGACATGTGGTTGCCTCTGAGTTAGCTCATGGCACCAGTGAGAGAGCATGTGGTTGCCTCTGAGTTAGCTCATGGCACCAGTGAGAGAGTAGGTCTGTATCAGAGACATGTGGTTGCCTTTGAGTTAGCTTGTGGCACCAGTGAGAGAGTAGGTCTGTATCAGAGACATGTGGTTGCCTTTGAGTTAGCTTGTGGCACCAGTGAGAGAGTAGGTCTGTATGGGAGACATGTGGTTGCCTCTGAGTTAGCTCATGGCACCAGTGAGAGAGTAGGTCTGTATGGGAGACATGTGGTTGCCTTTGAGTTAGCTTGTGGCACCAGTGAGAGAGTAGGTCTGTATGGGAGACATGTGGTTGCCTCTGAGTTAGCTCATGGCACCAGTGAGAGAGTAGGTCTGTATGGGAGACATGTGGTTGCCTTTGAGTTAGCTCATGGCACCAGTGAGAGAGTAGGTCTGTATCAGAGACATGTGGTTGCCTTTGAGTTAGCTCATGGCACCAGTGAGAGAGTAGGTCTGTATCAGAGACATGTGGTTGCCTTTGAGTTAGCTCATGGCACCAGTGAGAGAGTAGGTCTGTATGGGAGACATGTGGTTGCCTTTGAGTTAGCTCATGGCACCAGTGAGAGAGTATGTCTGTATCGGAGACATGTGGTTGCCTCTGAGTTAGCTCATGGCACCAGTGAGAGAGTACATGTAGCATAGCCGTAGGAGCCACAACGGCTACGGCAATTGCCGTATAGGTTTGCACCAAACACGCCCCCTTCATGGAAACCACACCCATCCAGGGGGTAATTTCCATATGAAAGTTGGGGGGCCAAAAGCAGTATTACAGCTGTTTACTCTAGGGGAGTCTCTAGGGGAGTCTCTAGATACTCATCCAGGATATTTTGAAAAATAGGAGTAATTAGAACTATATACAGACTTTGGGGTAAATTAGTGTTGAAAATATTTTCAATTCAGTAATCACCCGAACACATAACATAACCAGATGACAAACAGTATACTAACCAACATCTAAGAGAGAGAAAGAGACTATCATTCACATCTACTAAGAAATGGAAAAATGGCCGAAGATGGATGAGCGCCTCTCTACTCTATCCACAAAGTCATTTGTCACTTGCTTGAGGCTCAGTTCCTTCACCAGCTCTTTATGCACTGTGCATGTCATGAGATGATTGAGGCGATTGTTCGACATTGTTGTACGAAGGTAAGACTTCACCCTTCTCAGCGCACTGAAGGCTCGTTCAGAGCTTGCATTAGTTGCCAGCATAACCAGAACAACCTTGACCAAAGACATGACCTCTGGTATGAGGGGCCAGATGCTTTTGTTCTTTTTGAGGAAATCAACGACATTTTGCAATGTATCACCACCACCTTCATCTTGACTGAAACTGCGATAGGACTCTGCCATTATAGATAACTGGATTCTTAAGGCATCAGGGTCAAACTCAGTGTAGAACTCCTCACATATTTTGTCAACATTTTGTGAGACATCCTCCCCCAATGTTCCTTTCACTAGGATCTTCTCACAGGTTGCATATGTGGTGTAGTACTTCTGATTAAAATGCTCTTCAATGCAGCTAGCTAGTGTCCACAGCCTCAAAATAGATTTGGCGGTAAAAGTTCTCTACATTGGTATGGTGCTCATGTTGAGCATTACCCTCACTACTTGATGGCATCTTACGGTGACGTGGAAGTGAAGGCTCTTTTAGTCCAACTTCACAGCACTTGAGTTACTTTTGTCCAATGGAGGCTTGCATCCCTGTCTGATCGTATTCCTTGTAGGACAGTGACAGATAGCTTGGCATTCGCTTGAGCATCCACTGCACATAGCTCTGCCCTCTGAAGGCAAGTGCTGAGGTTATCTGAATGTGAAAGTACTACAATGGCAAGCTGAAGACCATAGAAGAAACTAAAAGTTTGCATTTTAGTCTCCACTCCAATTATTCTTGCCTTCATTTCAGAGTCTTTGACATGGTCTTGTGCCCAGTCCAATAGGATCATGAGAGTGCCATAATTTTTCAGAATAGCACTCAGTGATGCTACTCTGGCAGTCCACCTTGTTGGGCAGAGGATTTTCAGAGTTGGTGAGTCAATATTGTCTACATGGAGATCATGTTCCATTTGCCCCAGAAATTGTGATTGCTTTCTGCGGAATACTGCCTCTCTTTTTGGACGCTTCTTTATTAATTTAGTAATTTCATAAGCCACATCAAGCGTGTCTTTCAACAGGGAAATATTTTTTATTGTATCCGCGACAGCAAGATTAAGCGAGTGGCAATAGCAGTGTGTTAGCAGACATTTTTTATTCAGTTTCTTGATTTGTGCAGCAACCCCATTTTTGTTCCAGTCATGGTCGAACATCCGTCATAACATTGTCCACAGGCATCTTGAATTTTGAGATTCATCCGTAGCAGCACTTCTTTTATGCAAGCAACAATTGTGTCTGCATTGGTCTGAGAAACTGACATCAGACCAATATATTCCTCACGTATCGTCATCTCATTCACCCAACGTATGCAAATCACAAGTTGTTCATCAGCCAAGATACTGTAACATCCAGATTCAGCTATGTCAGCTGCTACACCATGAAGCACTTTTAGAGCCATGATTTGTAAGATTTCATTCTGAGCATCTGGACTGATATACTTGTCGTAAGACTTTTCAATAGCACTTTATCATCTTCAGCTCGCAGAAGGAGGAGTTGCTTGAAATTTGACTCCTCCTCTTGCTTGCCCTTACGAAGGGCAGTGCCCTGGCGGGCAAGATAGGATACACTTTGAATGATTTTCAGGAGGCAGTTCCTATTTTCCTCTTTCTGACTCTTAAGCTGCTCCTCCAGCTGCTCATCAATATGATAAGGTTGAGTTAACACATGCTTGTGACATAGCGAGCTTTCGTGCTTATGGAAACCGTTGTTTTTATACAGAGCATTTTTCCAATTTCTGAACCCAGACAAGAAAGAGGTTTCAGACCTTGTATCCAGCTTAAGCAGTCCCGGCTGTGCCACAAGTGTGGCAAATAATAGTGCTGAAATTGGAAGATAATGCAGCCATGAAAATTGCGAGTACCAGGCTGGTTGGAATGCTCGTTGATGACCCATCTTGCTTTTAGGGTATTTGTGTTGATTGGCTGGTAGGGAACTTGAGGAAGGGTATCCAGAGTCAGGGATATTCTACTGGCTTCTTGTTCCTGCTCCTGAGAGATATCAAAAGTACTTGTAGCTTGAGTCAAAGTCTAATTTTGCAAAAACAACTACAGCAACAGGGTCTGTCAATATATGATTGTTTAATAAGGATTCACTGACATCAGAGGCTGAGATGCCACATAAAAATAAAAATTGAGAGGCTTAATGTTATTATCATGTGATGGATTATGACAGACGTACCTGTTCAGATTCTTCTGGGTTTTCTTCAACCTGTACATCTTGGCTATCAGATCCATGGGCTTGATCATCAGCCTTTTCCTCAGACTCCCTTTGTCTCTTAGTTGGACTTTGACAAAAACTTAACAAGGAGGCTTGTCTTTTAGGCATGATTCACTCTGCAGCAGCACTAGCTAATTTCTCAATATATGGCCTGCTACACTGTTAGGGTTCACTCTTATATTGCTTAGTATTCCGAATAATGATTAACACCACATTAGGTTTATAGCAGAACTCAACATAAGGCAGTGGAGAGCTTACTTATATAGGCACTCCACTGCTGTCATGGCAAAATCAAAATGAACCAATGAAATACATGAACTATATATATGTCTAAATGCTAAAATGATCCTCACACCTAAAGTGTTAGTTCCATGGTATGGTCTGAGGCTTGTTTGGTGGTTGAGTTGTCAGGCTGTTATTCCTGACATACACTAACTGGTCACATGTATTGAACCGATTAGGGAACAAAGTTGTTGTTTTTACCTATATTATGGTGTTGTTCTATCTAGCATATTTCACACCAATTACAATTATGAATGTGCTATAACTTGTTAGTCAACACCTTCAACAGCTTGCGAAAACTCCCTTAGAAAACTTGTTTTGGCCAAAAGTTGGGGGGGCCATGGTCATTTCAGAGTTCGTCTTTTCAGCATGGCTTCCAGGTTACCCAATTCACCTGAGCTTCCCATCCCTCTCTGACTCAACCTACTAACTTTAGTTTTCCTAAGCGATCTTTCGGCCGAACCAATATCTCTCACCGCTCTTTTCAGAGCGCTTGGTTCAATCAATGGAAATGGCTTCACTACGATTCCAGTCAAGACTTGGCTTATTGTTTCACGTGTGTGCAAGCAATCCAAACAGGCAAGATACAGTGGGCAGCTTCTACTAGTAAGCCTAGCTGCCTATATAGGTTTGGCAGCAATCATTCCATATTTTACAGCTAGTATATATTTTAGGCAAACTGAAGATGAAGGGAAACATGCAGGACTCAACCTTTTTGTCTGGGTTCAGTAACTGGAAGAATGGAACTTGATGCTTTAACAAACATGAGAGCACAAAAGTTCATAAAGCAGCTACCGATTATATCAGATACAACTAGTGATGTTGGAAGTATGATATCTTCTCAACATGCTTTGCAAATAACTATGAACAGACAGATATCAAGGTAGCTCAGAATATTCAATTCCTAGTTAGACAAGGAATACCTTTTCGTGGTGCTGGTGATGAAGTTGACAGTAACTTCATGCAATTAATGCATCTTTGAGCATTGGACGATCCTGCAATATCGGCCATGTTAAGTAAGAAAACTGATAAATACACTAGTCCTCAAATACAAAATGAAGTTATTAAAATAATGGCTTCTTCGAGATATAGCCAGTTCTATCCAGTAAGCCAAGTATTTTGCCCTGATGGCTGATGAAGTGTTGGATCCAATAAGGAGCAATTCGTTATTTGCTTTCAGTGGGCTGATGATGATTTTCAACCCCATGAAGACTTTTATGACCTTGACCATGTTGAGTCCATAAAAGCAGATGTCTTGGTTGGTAGTTTGAAGGATGCGATGTGTTGTATCAATCTTACTGTCATGCTCAATGCTATGATGGTGCTACAAATATGTGTGCTAAAAATATAAGGGGTTGGACTTCTACTCAAATTTGTGGAAGAGACACGAGCTATTTTTGTCCATTGCTATATATAATCATGCTTTAAGATACCATTAAGAATAATCAAATTGTGAGGAATATTCTAGATACTACTTTTGAAATATCTAAACTGCTTAAATACTCACCTCGGCGAGAAGGCTTGTTTAACAAGATTAAAGCAGAAATTAGTCCTGGAACAACTGGTTTTAGAACCCTGTGTCCCACTAGGTGGACAGTCAGGGCTTCCTCAGTGAGCAGAATCATTTCCAATTATGATGTTGTTCAGGCAGTTTGGGAAGAAGCTCTTGATATAGCTAGGGATTCGGAAACCCATGCTCGATTAATTGGTGTAAAATATAGCATGTCCACTTTTGAATATTTGTTTGGTGTAGTGCTTGGTGAGTTAATCCATAAACATACAGATAATTTAAGTAAAACTTTACAAAAACCCTCTTTAAGTGCCTCAGAAGGTCAAGAATTACACGGAAAACTTTGGAAAGTCTTCGGAGTGAGGATTCCTTTGACTTGTTTTGGTCGAAGGTCATTTCTTTACAAGAAAAATTGGAGGTTAGCACCCTGTTCTACCCGGGAGGAGGAAAACTCCAGTTAAACTCAGCACTGGCAGTAGTGAAGCCTATCATCCAACTGAACCTAAGGAACTGTTTAGGCAGCATTACTTTGAATGTCTTGATTTCATTACAGCATTCACCCTCTAACACAGGAGTTGGATGGGGAGCCCCAATAGGAGGCGATGAGTTAGAGTGGGCAGAGGGATGCTTATCTTTCAATGCCTTGAAGGTGGCTTCATCCTTCTTTGCTCTCTGTGCATGCCAAACATACTGCCCCCTTAAAATCCCCTTCCTCTAATTTAGCGGACACCCTTCAGCCTAAGGACTCTAGTGGATCGATTGTCTTAGCTCTCTTCTTGTATGAGAGGTTCACACTTTCAGGTGGATCCAATTCCTCTCTCAACTGGTTGTTAACTTGGGTAGAGAGAGATCATCGTCGACCACATCCCTTGAAGGTTGGGTAGAGAGAGACCAACGAAAACTACACCCCTTGAAGGTTGGGTAGAGAGAGCAACATTGACCACACCCCTTGAAGGTTGGGTAGAGAGAGCAACATTGACCACACCCCTTGAAGGTTGGGTAGAGAGAGCAACATTGACCACACCCCATGAAGGTTGGGTAGAGGGAGACCAATGTTGACCACACCCCTTGAAGGTTGGGTAGAGAGAGCAACATTGACCACACCCCTTGAAGGTTGGATAGAGAGAGACCAATGTCGACCACACCCATTGAAGGTTGGGAAGAGAGACCAACGTTGACCACACCCCTTGAAGGTTGGGCAGAGAGACCAACATTGACCACACCCCATGAAGGTTGGGGGGTGGACCAATGTTGACCACACCCCTTGAAGGTACACATAGGCATCTAGTAGGAAACGAAAGTAACCTTTCCCAAGCATCTGGACTGTTGTAGGCCACCACCTTCTCCAGGATAATAGTAATCTTAGCTGATGCTTGGTCTCTAGAGGCCCTTGGTATCCTCTTCAGGATCTTAGTTGTTGATGGCTTAAAAGTAAAAGGGATTGGTAGCTCGCCATTACTTGAGGGGTCAGAAGCATGTACTGTGATGTTTGCGCATGTGGTTGTATGGTGGAGCCAGAGGCTTGATAAAACCGAGGCAGCGACTGTTTAAGGGACCATGAGGTATAATAAGGATGAAGTGGGCACAGAAAAGCTCCTCAAGCAGATGAAACACTCAGAATGACCTGCGACAGCAAATAGTGGCATCACCATTTTATTTTATTTATTATTATTTATTTATTTATATTACCTGATGGTACCTATGTCTTCCCATGGAAGAATGCTCATGTACTTGTCTGGGATATTATATGCCCCAACACTTTTGCCCCATCTTACACCAGCCTTATTTCAGGAGACCCTGTTGTGGTAGCTGAGAGGGATGAATTTCTCAAAAAAGAGAACATCTCAGCCACACATCATTTTGTGCCAGTGGGTTTCGAGACCTCTGGAGTTTTTAGCCCCGAGGCTCGCTCTTTTTCTGCTGAGCTAGTTCCTGAGTTCAGGAGGGGACTGGAGAACATTTTTTGCGACATTTCTGGCTGCAGGGACCTGATCTCTTCAAAGTGTCTTTCCTCTGGTTTAATGGTTATATGGTTATTTATTTTTGTCTCCTCCTCCTCCTTATCATCATCATCATTATTATTATCATCATTATTATTATCATCATTATTATTATCATCATTATTATCATCATTATTATTATCATCTTTATCATCATCATCATTATTATTATTATATATATATATACATATATATATTTATTTACGTCCGGTGCACGTGCTGTGCACATGTACTGGTAGCAGGTGGTGGATAGCTAACTACCGGTATATAGCAGGCTCACACAAGCCTTAGCATCTCATGATTCCAGATGAAGGCTGGAGCATCTAGTCAAAACGTCGAGAATAAAATTTGAAGTTGATTATTCAGAAACAATTACAAAGTGTTTGTTTTGTGGTGGCGGGGGAGGGACCAAAGACATAAGGACATGGGACCCTAGGTGATAAACATTTTAAATATTTCCTCTTTCCTCTTCTCCCACCTCTTGAGCACATTTACCAGTACCATTACAATTCAGTATGCCCTATATACACAACACCTCTTCCTTCACCCCTGCTACTGACCTACCCAACACCTCTTCTTTCATCCCTGCTACTCACCTACCCAACACCTCTTCCTTCACCCCTGCTACTCACCTACCCAACACCTCTTCCTTCACCCCTGCTACTCACCTACCCAACACCTCTTCCTTCACCCCTGCTACTCACCTACCCAACACCTCTTCCTTCACCCCTGCTACTCACCTACCCAACACCTCTTCCTTCACCCCTGCTACTCACCTACCCAACACCTCTTCCTTCACCCCTGCTACTCACCTACCCAACAACTCTTCTTTCTTCCCTGTTATATACTCACCTAACCAACACCTCTTCCTTCGCCCCTGCTACTCACCTACCCAACACCTCTTCCTTCACCCCTGCTACTCACCTACCCAACACCTCTTCCTTCACCCCTGCTACTCACCTACCCAGCACCTCTTCCTTCACCCCTGCTACTCACCTACCCAACACCTCTTCCTTCACCCCTGCTACTCACCTACCCAACAACTCTTCCTTCACCCCTGCTACTCACCTACCCAACAACTCTTGCCTCACCCCTGCTACTCACCTACCTACCCAACACCTCTTCCTCCACCCCTGCTACTCACCTACCCAACACCTCTTCCTTCACCCCTGCTACTCACCTACCCACCCCCTCTTCCTTCACTTCTACTCACCTACCCAACACCTCTTCCTTCACCCCTGCTACTCACCTACCCAACATCTCTTCCTTCACCCCTGCTACTCACATACCCAACATCTCTTCCTTCACCCCTGCTACTGACCTACCCAACAACTCTTCTTTCTCCCGTGCTACTCATCTACCCAACACCTCTTCCTTCACCCCTGCTACTCATCTACCCAACACCTCTTCCTTCACCCCTGCTACTCACCTACCCAACATCTCTTCCTTCACCCCTGCTACTCACCTACCCAACAACTCTTCTTTCTCCCGTGCTACTGACCTACCCAACACCTCTTCCTTCACCCCTGCTACTCACCTACCCAACAACTCTTCCTTCACCCCTGCTACTCACCTACCCAACACCTCTTCCTTCACCCCTGCTACTCACCTACCTACCCCCTCTTCCTTCATTTCTACTCACCTACCCAACACCTCTTCCTTCACCCCTGCTACTCACCTACCCAACATCTCTTCCTTCACCCCTGCTGCTAACCTACCCAACAACTCTTCTTTCTCCCACTGACCTACCCAACATTAGGTCTACTCTTCTTCATTTCTCCATTCTACCACCCACTCCTCAGACCCTTCAATGCTCTCGACCATATCTCATGCTACAAACTCTACAAACTCTCCACACAAGAAGTGCACAATCTTTCACATCACCTAGATACATCTTCCAAAATTATCAGAATAAGTCATGAAATGATTATCATTGGTCACTCACTCCATAAGACGCTGGCTGCGTTTTAGAATCCTGCCCGAGCTCTTGAAGCATCAACTAATTAGATATATTTTTATGACCCCTTACCATTTGTTGCCCTTGCAAGCTCTGTGGGACTATGTTCCAAGTAGGGTGGGTACCACGACCTCGTTCATTTCTGTTTCATCTGCTGTTACATAATCTAATTTCACTTGAATTATTTCTCTCTTCTCTATCTAATACCAAGTGTGAATTATTCTTATATATATATCAATAAAATTATAGATTTTGCTGGAATAATTAACTATCAATCGCACCTGTCACATTACTCCCATTTCATAAGTGTTGTGGTATATTGGAAAACCCATTCTAGCAATATGAATTATTCATTATTCTCAGTGACAAATGGCCATGAATTTCATATCTTGCCAAAAAAACTCACAATGTATTTCACAATTCAAGAGATGTAATTCAAGAGATGTACTATATTATATATTTGTTTGACAAGCTCATTGACCTGTTTAATATTTTACAGGCCTCTGTCTTTGTTGATAATTCCATTCTTCGTGTAAGTTTGCAATAGTTGATGAAGGAATGTTAGCACAAGATTGATGGAATCATTCCTTACATGAACAGCACTGTGCAACCATAGGGGTAGGTCATGAGGCTGCCTACATATGTAGAGTATTCTTTCGTCCAACTTCTTGTAGGTTACAGTCCGAGACTTTTCAATGGGAAAGGTAGTAATTTTCTAGCTAGATGGTGTCGCATCTTGCTCTGATCAAAGGTTATGACTGATGGATTAATCCCACTCCCACTACATAAAGCTGTTGCAATTGCAATAGCAAATGTCCCACAATCATTGCCTCCAGCCTGTCTCTGTATTTCTGGTTTCAGATAGCTTCCAGCATAATGCTCCATCCAGGCAAGGCCTTTCACCATATCCAATTCTGCAACAATGATAAGAACAGATATAATTATTAAAGCATAAGGCACATGTATTAAGGTGTAATATCAAATATTACTGTACATAGTCCTTAACTCCATTCACCCGACTTGAAGAAAACGTCAAATGATTTTTAAAAAATATAAAAAAATCACTGGATTTTAGTAGACATAGTTTAAACACAATGACTTACTGGTTCTGGTAGGGAGGCTGTCATATAACAACACTGTGCCCTTGGATGCTCCTACATTAATTTTGATGCATAAACCTAGTGGCTGCCAGTATTCATGATTTGCACATAATTCTCTACTGGAGTTCCAGTAAGTGAGCCTCCACTGCCTGGTGCCAAATATTGAACTGGCTGAAGGCCACCCATCTTTGGAAATTGTACATGAAGTAGGGCCTGCGCTTCATTAGTGTGGGTGTCCTCCAACCATCCAGATCGGAGAGTTACAAGAAAGTCTCTGGGTAACTCTCTGCAGCTGACAGGCTTTGCCATTTACCCTCAGTACAGTCTGGGTCGCACCAGCCACTAAACAATCTGTCTCAATCCGTGAAGATTCCATGGACATGCACACGTTTTCTGGTTGTCGTTGGTCCTGGTCCACAGTGCATGTGGGTAGTTGGACTGGAGGTAGAATGATTGCTTTGTTTCTCAGTATGGTCAAAAAGTGGTTTGTTGAGATGTAGACTAAGAGTTGACACCACACCAAGGTTTGCTGTGCACTGCCTCTTCCTTGGTGGACTCCTCTCTGCAATACTCGGGCCATATTCACAATGGCTTCCTGGATACTAGTACCACAATCAAAGTGACAATCCAGGTATTGTAGGTCAGAGGGAGGGAGAGGTGAGCTTGTCCTCAAGCTTGCATAGCCACTCTCAGTTGTAGGTATTTGTTGGGACACATTACCAACAAGATTGTCTTGAAACATGGTTTCATGACCTGGTATATTACGGGTCAAGTAAGGCTTTTAAGTTTAGGTGTCCTGAATTGACCTTGCTTTTCATGTCATCGCTATTACCGTACCATCCTGCAACATGCAGAGTCTCATAGGAGTGATGTCAGTTATTTCGTAAGGCCCCAACCAGTCTTCTGTAACATGTCACCTTTCCTTGATGCTTTTCGTACATTCCTCTTCAAGACATGGTCACCTGCAGCAAACAACAAATATTTTTTAACATATGCATATCTTCAAGCCAAAACTTATGTCTGCAATTTATTAAGAACACAAAATGGATTGGAAATATAAAGTTCTATGCAAAATGTCTTTTATTGAAACTGATTTCCACTCAACAATTAACTGCCTTCCTCTCTGTATCTCACACAAGAGTAGTATATAGCACCCTATACAGCACCCTAAATTTTGCTCATATCAATTATCACCCTAAGCATACCTATTGCAAACTGGAGACTTTCTTTTGCTTGGCATCAAATACAACTTGTGCTTGGCCTTGGCTTCTTCAATTTTTTCTCATACCTGTTCATCCAGGGCCTGTACCGGTTCATCCAGGGCCTGTTCCTGTTCATCCAGGGCCTGTACCTGTTCATCCAGGGCCTGTACCTGTTCATCCAGGGCCTGTACCTGTTCATCCAGGGCCTGTACCTGTTCATCCAGGTCCTGTACCTGTTCATCCAGGGCCTGTACCTGTTCATCCAGGGCCTGTACCTGTTCATCCAGGTCCTGTATCTGTTCATCCAGGGCCTGTACCTGTTCATCCAGGGCCTGTACCTGTTCATCCAGGGCCTGTACCTGTTCATCCAGGGCCTGCACCTGTTCATCCAGGGCCTGTACCTGTTCATCCAGGGCCTGTACCTGTTCATCCAGGGCCTGTACCTGTTCATCCAGGGCCTGTACCTGTTCATCCAGGGCCTGTACCTGTTCATCCAGGGCCTGTACCGGAAAACAGAAGTATAATAAAAAGAGTTGTGTCGATCATTTTACATACATCAATATGAAAACTGCTCATCCACAAATTAAAAATGCACAGATAATTTTATTTTTGAGTTTCCAAATCATATTTCATTAATTATAGTCTGCCACTAGACAGTCTTTACCTTTGCTACACGATCGTCCAAGTCTATTTTAATCTCTTCAGGAGACACGTCAGTGTGTATATTCACATATTGTAACTGCATTGATGGCTATGGCACCCCGAGCTGTGCGATAGATCATCAGTACAAAGGGCTGCTGCTTTGTGGATGATTGTACACTAGTGTTAATGCCATAAGTGGTAGGGAACACAAATCTAAGGTATCAATAAAATGCAAAGCATGAGAAGAACTAAAGAATACACATAGTAAGTTTATATACCAACCAATTGCTATATTGGAACTCTAGGTCATAGGATGGTCATAGGATGGATTACAAAATCCATCCAGTAATAGCAAGCTGCTACAACAGATACACTGATGCATAGTAGCTTCAAATATACTTGTTCCAGTCAGTTTGGCTGTCATTGTGTATTTGGACAGTGCCCTCTTAACTTAAGTGTCTTGTTTGTGTGCTCATCCTGGCCATTTTTTTCTGGATGGTATGCAGAACACATCATTCGCTTCACCCCAAAGGCAGCAAAGATGAAATCATTTGCCTGAGTTGGAAAAGTAAAACAGCACGAAATAGATACCAAGTAAAATGTATGTTAGTAATAACATTTACTGTATAAAGAAGCTATCTGCGGAGTAGTTATGGAGAAAAGATGAGTTGTCTGACCATAAGTGGCTAACTAAAATCTAACATTGAGAAATCCTGAATTGAATTCTTATTTAGCATTTATTATGCACTTTAAATGTTAAAAATATTTAAGACTTGTCACTAACCTGGTTATTAAATTCACGGCCCTGGACCATGATCATTTTCCTTGGAGGACCATAACTGGAAGTATCACTTTAGCAACATCAGCAGCAGACTTTGACTTAATGGGACGAGCAAACACCCACTTTGTGACAGGTCAGTCATCACAGTGGTGACATATCTGTGGCCTTTATCAGTGGCTGCAAATGGGCCAATCAGGTCAATGCCCAGAGTCTCCCATCTTTAACATAAAACATAAATATAATGTTTTCTTAGTAAAAGAAACAAAAAAAAACACAGTTATTATACTCAAACTCCTCTTATCTGGGTTGGCACTGTCCATAACTCAAAAACAGCCATATCTGGGAACACCCCCACATTTTTCCCAATATTAATGATTTGCCTTGAATTTTGTACATGCAATGTACATGCACATGCTGCACATAATGTACATGCACATGCTGCACATATACTGCACATGTGCAATGACTGAAAACAACATGAACACACTTATTTAAAAAAAGAAATGATGGTATTTGCCTCAGTGATTCCTGTCTCATCCAAGCTGCAGTGTCATGCAATTTCTTCGCAAGAGGATTGTTTTGAGGACTACGCGCTACTCATGACTTGATTGTGCAAAGTGCAGGTGCCTAGTAGCCAGACGTTCCCAGATGTGGGGTGCGTGGATGAAGGAGCTTAAGTTCATGTGATTTGCATGGGACATGCAGTATAAATTCAGTGACCTGTTGGAAACTTTGACAGGTTCTGTTGCAATGGTCTTAATCTTCTCCATTTTTTGGCACCGCTGAAAAGTGGATATCCAAAAACACAATAAAATGACTGTAGTTTCATGGGGTAACATTTTGATATATTACATATTACATGTTAGGAACAAACCAGGATTTGAACAATCCACAGACTGCCCACACTAATACTGGTCCACACATTGAGCAGGCAACTCATAGATGGCACAAACCATGGACCAATACTTTGAGGGGAAACTTATCAACTGTCTGCTCAAAACATGTATGTTGGAAACTATGTGTCAATATAAAAGATGATCCATGCTTCATTTACTTAGAGCTTACTATACTTAGGCCAATGACAATTAGAGAGAAATAATGTAAGAGAGGTATTAAGAGAGGCATTAAATAGTGTTGGGTATGCTAAGCCAATGCCATGTGTATATATATTTTTTAATAAATGGGTAGTGTCCAATAGGGTCAGGCATCAATGCCTGTAGAACAGCCCATCCTAACAGGGTAAGGTCGGGCATCAATGCCTGTGGAACAGCCCGTCCTAACAGGGTAAGGTCGGGCATCAATGTCTGTGGAACAGCCCGTCCTACCAGGGTAGAGTTGGGCATCAATGCCTGTGGAACAGCCCGTCCTAAAAGGGCAGGATTTCCCAAAGGATTGCTCACAAAGGCAATCGTGTGTCATGGACTTTGGCTCCAATGGGCCCCCTACTAGCTGCTGTCTGGGTGGACATGAGGAGTATATACTTCTTGTCTACCATTCATGTGCCGGAGCCGCCACTTGGGTCCACATGCACCATGGAGAGGCACACAGCTACTGGTGCCAAGGAAGACAAGCTTTGCCCTCCCTGCTTACCTGATTACTAGTGCTACATGAGGGAATAGACAACAATGACCAAATACAGCAGTGCTGCAAACATACGGAAGCACAGTGAAAAGTGGTGGAAGCATGTCTTATATTATTTAATTGAGTCTGCCATTTTGAGCAGCTTCATCATTGTGCATGCTAGGCTAGTGACCATGCACAAGTCTCTGCTAAAATAAGTGCCCAGGATGTCCTCGGAATGATGAGCATGCTTAGCACACCCGACTAAAACCATGACCTTGACCACTATCCTCGTACAGTGGTCAAGGTCAATAATTATGTCGTGGGTGAGGGTTCCAGACAAAGGAAGCAGCTTCCACAGTGTGGCAACTGACATGAGTCACGGACATTTGTGCACAGATGATGAGCACAGGTGCTTTGTGAAGTACCACAAGCATGTGGATTACTGCCGGTGACCACCTCATCCCATTTGTATTTATGAACTATTTTTGCCTTCCACTTGTGTGTTGTACTATGTGCATGTGTGTTATTTGTATGGCGTACACACATGAATAGAGGTGTAACACCACCCACCTGCCACCATTTGTGTACTGATGTGGTATGTGCATGGCATACATCACCCACAGAGAGCATGTTTGTCCGTCTGTAACATCTTTTGTGTCTGTTTCTAAGATGTGAATATCCAGTTTGCTTGTAAGTGTGCGAGTGTCTTGTCAGCAGCAGCTGCACTGATATTATCTATGTACAAGAACCACAAAAGGTAGTTGAACATACCACAACTGATGCAGCTGGTGCCATGATCCAGCTGTTAACTTTTTACTGCTTTAGTAAAAATGGCCAGAAAATTCTATTCAAGACAGGAGTGCATAGCAATGATGTCTGATATGGAAACTGATCAGGTAGAGAGTGAGAATGAGTGTACTAGTGAAACTGATTGTACAATTAGTGTCAGCTATGGAGAAAATAGAGAGAGTGATGAGGAAGACGAGGGTGGGTCTGCTTTGATAGGTCGAGGCAGTAGCACTGGTCAGGGTAGAATGGGAGCAGTAGCTTGGGAGTACAATGCAGTAGCAGTGGCAGTAGTATGGGTTTTGCCAGAAGTAGAAGGGGTGGAATGGGACGAGGGAGAGGAAGAAGGACTTCCTCAGTCTTTGAGGAACAGTACACACATTCAGGTGTGGCAACCTTCTTGCATTATCCTGAACAGACAAGAGGAATGTATTGATGCTGTCCACAAAACGGAATGGTTTCTGTGAACAGGGCCGTAGTCTCTAGTAAGGCTGGTAAGGTTTTCGCCTCACCAGAGGAACCCATCTGGTAATGATCGGCAACAACAAAACCACCCGGTAATGTTCGTCGAAATTGTGAGTAGCTGAGAGCAAGCTGCTGTTGAGTTCTGCGGCGCCAGTGAGTTAACTTAGTAACTGACTTGCAACAGTAAGAACAAGTCGATGGCTCTTTGTGATAAATCTTTTGTTCTGGCTGACCTCCCAACTGTTCCTCATCATTCTCCAGACAGTTTTAATTTTCCAAAAAGGCCCTTTGGAAAGACAAAGGTCGTATGGAGGTCTTGTCAAGCATCCTGGTTCAAGGAATGGCAATTTCTACACTATGATGAGTCAAAAGATGTGGCATATTGTCATACTTGCGTGTCAGCTTTCAAAGAGAAGAAAATGAGAGGATCACATGCTGATCCATCTTTATTTAATAGTTCCAGACCAGACCCTTAATTATTATTCAGTTGCATTTTTTAATTTTTTAGGTGTCATCAGCATTTTGCAATTGGAAGGATGGAACAATGGTTCTAAGAAAACATGAGCAAAGTTCCAGTCATCGTCAAACTGTTCAAATGATTGTAACTCTTCCAGCAAGTACTGTTAATATTGGTGAGCTACTTTCTAATGAGCATATGAAGAACAAAAGGTATAATAGAAGGATGCTGCTGAAGATATTCTCAGGAATTCGGTTTTTGGCACGACAGGGTTTAGCTCTAAGGGGGGATGGAAAGGAAGAGGATGGAAATTTTCTTCAAATTTTGACATTAAAGATGATCCCGGTATATATGTGTGATATGTGTGACTGGCTAAAGAAAAAAATGAATAAATACACATCTCCCTTAATTCAGAATGAAATTCTAAAAGTAATGGGTGTGCATATATTGCGAGATATTTCAGCTAGTTTGCAGTCATCACCATTCATTACAGTAATGATGGATGAAACCACAGATACTTCAAATAATGAGCAAGCTACCATTGTTTTTCGTTTGGTAACATGACTTGCAAGTGACGGAAGAGTTTTTAGGGTTATATGAAGTGCCTTCTATTCATGCTTCTGTCTTAATGTGATGAAAGATGCACTTTGCCGAATGAATATTCCTATCTCTAAAGTCCGTGGGCAATGCTACGATGGAGCTAGCACTATGCAAGGGGCCAGGTCTGGTGTGGCTAAGCAAATAATGGATGAAGAGCCTCGAGCACTTTACACCCACTGTTATGGCCACTCAATAAATCTTGCTGTCAATGATACCATTAAAGTATCAAAACCAGTTAGGTGTGCTTTGGAGACAACCTATGAGATAATAAATATTCTCCCCGAAAAGAAGTAATTTTTAAAGGATTGAAGCGTGAATATGATCTCAAGAACGACACACGAACGACACACATTCACCTGGAATGAGATTTCTGTGCCCAACAAGATGGACAGTACATGCAGACTCCCTTGCAAGTGTGATTGATAATTATGAAGTTCTCATGACCACTTGGGAAGAGGCGGTATATATATAGATATTGTTAGAGATTCTGAAACTAAGGCTAGGATAAATGGAGTTTCATCCCAAATGTTGTCTTCATTTGATTTTGTTTTTAGTATACTGCTTGGAGAAATGGTCTTGCGTCATGCAGACAACCTTAGTCGAACCCTTCAAGCAAAGGCAATATCAGCAGCTGAAGGTCAGCAAGTAGCTCAATTGGTAATTCAAACGATTAAGAGTCTTCGTGAAGAGGAAATATATGATTTATTTTGGACGAGGACAGTGAAATTTGCTGAATTATTGGATGTACAAGAACCCGAATTACCAAGCCGACGAAGGAGACCAGTAAGATTGGAAGATGGTGATCCTTCTACTTACCACTATCATCACAGCCCTAAAGATTATTATTGGCAAATCTATTGTGAAGTTATAGACAATAATGCCCACTGTCTTGTTGATTGCTTTGATCAACCGGGTTATTGAAAGTACATGTATTGTCAATTGGAACAGCTACTAATTAAAGCATGTATCAAGGAGGATTTTGAAGAAGAATTTCAAGGTGTATGCAGTTTCTACAAAGATGATTTTAATCCACCTGTTCTGAAGGCCCAGCTAGTTACACTCAGCTTTGCATTTCAGCAAAAAATTGACGAGAAAGTTAATATATTTGACATTCAAATTCATTTCAAAAGTTTATCTTGTGCACAGAAAAGTCTCCTCAATGAAGTTGGAAGGCTATTACAATTAGTCCTGGTGATGCCAACAACAAATGCCACATCGGAAAGGTCCTTCAGTGCTCTTCGGAGAGTCAAAACATACTTGAGAGGCACCATGAATCAAGCTAGGCTGAACTATTTACTCCTTATTCACACACACAAGAAACGTGCTGATTCACTTAACTTAAAAGAAATGGTTAATGACTTTACTTCAAATTGTGAACATAGACTGCGTATTTTTGTACATTTTAATAATTTTTTTAATGATAATTTTTTCATCAAATTCAATGGGTGTTGTTGGTGGGTGTTTTTTTTTGGGGGGGGGGGCCTTACCATGCTGCAAGTGGAGGCTACGGGCCTGGTGAAACTTGAGTGAGTGTACCACTATTACTCCGTTATTCCTATTGTTATTCCTTTAGCTACTGGTTCCTCTGCCTATAGGGTGTGGCTCAGGAGAAACATGGAAATTTGCTGAGTTTATTTTGAGTGAATCAGTGGACCTGATGTGACCAAGTGTTGTGTTTATTTTTCATGGACAGATCCAGAGCTTAATGCAAGAGTATTGGCTATTGTATACAAGTCACAGTCCATTGTGTTGGTCTCCTGCTGAACACTCATCTTTTTCACTCATCTTTTTTCAATAATCATTTTTGATCCTCGTGTATGAAGAAGAGCCATAGCAGCTTTTTAAAAGTATTGATGGTTCAAGGTACATATATAGTACATATATAGTCATAGACCAGGACCAATGTCCATTGTAGTGTAAGATTTGTGCATTGCCCGAGTTCTTAGTGGAAATCTGAAGTGGGTCATTCAAGAATGGACATTGGAGTCCACCAATTTAGTCAGCTATAGGCTCTACACACCCACACGTAGTTATTATGACTATAATCTAAACTGTCACACATATACCTGTAGATTTGGTGACCATATGATGGAGAAAGATCAAGTGTGGAGAGACAGGAGGGTGGGCTTTGGGCGAGCAAGCGGTTGAGCTTAATAAATATATCCCAGCATCAATAGCTAAGTAGACACTTAACAAAAAATTAATATAACATGTAGAGATCCCAGCTTATCATCGAGCTTTTATGATATTACAACATTATGTATTAATATGTCACCAATCCATTTACAAATGCCCAGCTATAGTGGTCCAATAATAGTCCTGTGTAAGACGTACCAAGGTACGCTTCTTACCTTGATGTGCACCACTGATATCATGGGCCTCACGCAAAACGTTCTGCTGCTCACTGATTAAGATTAGGACCAAGCATTTAACCTTCTCATTAGAATGGTTTTTTGCGGGTTGTGTGTAGAACATTCTTTCACCTATAGACAAAATAGCCATGACAAGTTGTGTCATGTACATTATTGCATAGACCTTTATAACAAAATAAATTTAAAAAATATATTCCTCTTAAAAGGAATCTGCCAAGTTCTATGAAATTATGTGTACAACACAAACTGTGACTAAATCAGTGAAGCAATGGTTTATTTAGGCCTAATTTGTTGTGGATATATTGGAGGCTTGTGAAATCATTGGCAACCTATTTATGTCCACCCAACAACCACAATCTGAACAAGTAAAGCTGTGGAAAAAACACCACAGGCAGGTGGAGAATTATTTACATAAAACTGAAAGTGATGCTGCTCTTCTGCTTCTCTAACCACCGTGTCACAGGCTCACAGCCATATGCACCATTCTGTAAATAGTACTCAACCTTCCCAGGAACACTCGTGGGTCTTTCTCTGTTCGCAAAATATCTAAATACAGGATAGTCACCTTCTCGATAATCAACTTCAATTTCAGAGTCAGTGAATACAATTTGAAGTTGATTATTGAGAAGTTGATATTATGTCAACTGAGAAAGGATAGTAGGATAGAACAATGTTACTATGTCAACTGAGAGTTGAAGGTGTACGTTTTAAGGAAAACTGTGAGTTCAGGATTGCGGTTTTCTGATCTGAGTGGGCGGGATAATCGTTTGCGCATGCGCAGGTGGTGAATTGCGAGTAATAATTATAGCGAGGGATTTGGCCAGCAGCACGCGAAAAGGCATACCCCCCCTCCCCCTCCCTCTCCCTTTTTTTCACTTTCTACCTCCCTACCTTTTTTTCAGCGTCGCCGAACTCCGAATTCCACCGTACACTTCTTGCGGATATTGTAACGGATCATGTAATATTCTAGCGACTTTCTATTTCTCTGTGCTCTTCTAAGTTGTCATAGAGCATAATTATGTTCATCTATTATTGTAGTCTAGCGAGATAACCACTTGCTGAGATGAAGATTTTTTGGGGAGCCAAGAGACCTTTGCTGTTGCAGCAAGGTGCAAGATGTGTGCTGCAAGGTGCAAGATTCAGTTCTTCAGGTATTTCAAATTCACTGTCTCCCTAAACCTCCAACTGCATCGCACAACATATGTATGTATATAGGTCCCGAGATGCCGCCCTGTGATTTCAAGCCTCAGCAGTACAAGGTGCTCCTCTAATTAGAATGGTGTTTGGAGGGCGGCGGCGAAGAGGGGGGATGAGTCGCCATCTGCAGAATTTTGCAGAGGCTAATCAAATTATGCCACACCACAAGCAGAGCTTGTATAATGATTACTTCAGTTGCATGACTGGTATAATTATTAGGAAGTCCTTATGTGGCATCTCTCCCCACAGCATAGCTGTGCAAACTGGAAGTGCTAAGAGCACATGGTCACATGACATTCTCTATTAATTCTGTTACACTTGCAACAGTGCAGTAAGAGAATTTGAAAAATAAAGGCTATGGAGTTGGCCATAGTTTTCAGCACTTCCAGTGGTGGATGGAGAGTGTGGAGAGGGGGGATTCCTTGGGTAAATTCCCCTTTCTGATGCTCCATTTGGATTATACGGTTTAACATTGTCAAACCAAAGGTATTTTAACCAATTTTTATTGCTCGGAATAAAATGGCATGCACTCCATTCCAACTTACCCCTCTGCCCCACCATCCCACTGCCCTCAGCATAGAGATTTGGTAAAAGGTCTGTCTTGCACTTCATCATTTGCAATTCCCTCTTCTGGTGTCTTGAAAACACCATGGTTATATCTAGACTGTTATTCTCATGGTTATATCTAGACTGTTATTCCCATGGTTATATCTAGACTGTTATTCTCATGGTTATATCTAGACTGTTATTCCCATGGTTATATCTAGACTGTTATTCTCATGGTTATATCTAGACTGTTATTCTCATGGTTATATCTAGACTGTTATTCTCATGGTTATATCTAGACTGTTATTCCCATGGTTATATCTAGACTGTTATTCTCATGGTTATATCTAGACTGTTATTCCCATGGTTATATCTAGACTTTCTCATGGTTATATCTAGACTGTTATTCTCATGGTTATATCTAGACTGTTATTCCCATGGTTATATCTAGACTGTTATTCTCATGGTTATATCTAGACTGTTATTCTCATGGTTATATCTAGACTGTTATTCTCATGGTTATATCTAGACTGTTATTCTCATGGTTATATCTAGACTGTTATTCCCATGGTTATATCTAGACTGTTATTCTCATGGTTATATCTAGACTGTTATTCCCATGGTTATATCTAGACTGTTATTCTCATGGTTATATCTAGACTGTTATTCTCATGGTTATATCTAGACTGTTATTCTCATGGTTATATCTAGACTGTTATTCTCATGGTTATATCTAGACTATGGTTATATCTAGACTGTTATTCTCATGGTTATATCTAGACTGTTATTCTCATGGTTATATCTAGACTGTTATTCTCATGGTTATATCTAGACTGTTATTCTCATGGTTATATCTAGACTGTTATTCTCATGGTTATATCTAGACTGTTATTCTCATGGTTATATCTAGACTGTTATTCTCATGGTTATATCTAGACTGTTATTCTCATGGTTATATCTAGACTGTTATTCTCATGGTTATATCTAGACTGTTATTCTCATAGTTATATCTAGACTGTTATTCTCATGGTTATATCTAGACTGTTATTCTCATGGTTATATCTAGACTGTTATTCCCATGGTTATATCTAGACTGTTATTCTCATGGTTATATCTAGACTGTTATTCTCATGGTTATATCTAGACTGTTATTCTCATGGTTGTATCTAGACTGTTATTCTCATGGTTATATCTAGACTGTTATTCCCATGGTTATATCTAGACTGTTATTCTCATGGTTATATCTAGACTGTTATTCCCATGGTTATATCTAGACTGTTATTCTCATGGTACTGTTATTCTCATGGTTATATCTAGACTGCTATTCTCTCATGACTCGACCAACACTAACTTGACAGTAGGTGTGATTATTGAGGCATTTGCAAGTAGCGGTGTTTGCTTCAACCTTTGTAAATGCACTTATTAATAACCACAAGCCAAAATTGGTTTAATCAACTTTTTCTCTGATACACAAAGTGGGTGGGAATGGGCGGAGCTGTTCAAGCATTTTTATTAATTTATCCAAGTCCATACAAGCTACACGATCTCAGTTCTGCTGCCGAAAATACCCAAACTGCTAGAGACTGAATAACTATGGGTGTGGTATACTGTGGGCATGGTCTGTCACCGCTGCATGTCATGCACATACCTTTCCTTCAATCCAACCCCCACCCCCTTACTCCTCCCCATCTTTAAGGGGGGACTAAACCATTTTAAAGGGGAGGACTATCCCAATATATATATTTTTTTTACTTGTGGTTAACACTTTATATCTCCATAGATTCTGTAAACTTCATGGTATGGACTTGATATATAGCTCAAAAGATAGGTCTCTCTGTGTGCTCTCTATTGATACTAAAATATTTTTCATAGGTATAACTATAGCCAAGGTTTCTATGGCATCTGGTTGCTTCAGATTAGCTTGAGACTGACACTTCGCTACCCTGGTACGGCGTAGAAGACTCGGGAAGGACCTGCTCTCTCCAGGTTTCTATGGCATCTGGTTGCTCCAGCTTAGCTTGAGACTGATCCTTCGCTACCCTGGTAGAGGTACTGGGGAAGCATTACAGCCGGAAGCCATTCGAGATCGTGCAGGAGTTTCAATTTCACAGAGTAGATTGAGGAATGTATGTAGCGAATGACACGGAGGGACTAGCAGCTGTCTGGCTGGATTCTTTCGTAGCAACATGGGAAGACATGTCGTATGAGCCTATTGTGTGGAGAGGACGACGAAGGAACACAACGAAGTCTACTTGTGGAGTCGGGAGGAGGAGGGGTGGAGCTTTGGAGCTTGTTAGAGCTTTGGATTTGGAGATGCAGCACGCAAATACGAAGGAACTGAAACTTGTTAAGCATGGGCCGGATAGTGTTGGCACTGGGCTAATTATAATAACAGGATATGCGTCACTGGGAAGAGACAGGGCAGCAGTTGTCATGCACTTCCAGGTTTTCATCCTGGTATTGCATGTCATTTTAATAGGGTACCCAGGGTTTCATTTAGAAAAATGTCCAAGGGGGGGGGGCAGGAGGAATCTGGATATTAAGGGGGGGCATGATGGTTAAAGATGTGACAAAGCTTCTAATGAATTTTAATAATACAATTTCCCCCCCCCCCTAAATGAAACCCTGGTACCTGTAATTGGTGTGGTCAATAAAAAAAAGGAGAGGAGCACCTGGAACTGGTAAGCAGAAGAGGACTTGACGTCCTCGACCATTCTGCCGAATGCTATAAGAGGAGGTAAGCGTAGAAACTTGCCTTTTGTCAAGTTACATCTAGCACAGGACTGGCAACGAAGGTGGTTGAGGGTTGCCATGGTGGCAACACATGTGTTGTGTGTTGTTAGCAGAGATACAAATGTTTGCGGTCAAGTGGGAGGATTGTCGAGGACTGAAGTAAGATTGTATACCCATTCAAAGGTATTTGAAGGAATCTGTGCACTCCTGCATGGTAGCACTAATGTGTGTGTGTCCCTAGAAGGTCAGACAGTGCAGCTGCCTCTGATAATAGTCAGAGGTCATGAACCTGCCTGGCAGGTAAGAAGTTTGGTTGTAGAAAATTACACTTTGAACTGGAGTAAAATTCCCTGCGCTCCAAGTGCCGGCCCACGTGGGTCTGGCTTTCAGGACCATTGCAACTTAGTAGACTCAAGGCTTTACAGAACTCAGAAACAGTTCCAAGGGCTAGCTTAAGGCTGGTTCGCAATACGATGAATGGCTATCTGTTCCGTTGAATCCATTTATGTTGCATGCATTGCACAATCTGCTCCTCTGTGTGGTTCACTATATTTGCGCTAAATCCGTTAAGTCTGACAGTCCGGCAGCGATGGACGGCAGTGCTAGCAGTGAGAAAGAGTTGGGTTTGATTTTGCTATTGGCTAGCAGGAGGAGGTGCAGAAGGAGGAATCACTAGCTGAAATATTTTTATGGCTGGTAATAGTTGGCTAGTTACCTGGATGGCCACTTCCTTCCAGGCATTTTCTTTGGCCCTAAGATTTTTATAGCCTCTAGCTGAGACCTGCCAGAGGTTGGGAGAGCTCCTCACCGCTTCAATAATTCTCGAGACATCATGGAAAAAGTGTAAAGTTCAACACATGATATGTTCTAGGATTCTGATTGGTCCAGCGCAACAGATTGGAGGCAAGAGTTGAATCAAATCCTACTCTTGCATTTTATACCCATTCCATTCTGTTAAATCCGCAGTCCCATGCATTACCAGTTCACAATATCAGTGCCACGGATCAGAAGGACGGAATGCATGCAACAGATTGCCATACGTCATATTGTGGACCGTGCTTTACTCTCGCTCCCTGCAAAAACAAAATTTGCATGGAAGGGGTCTAAACTTATGTAGGAATATTATTGGCTTTGGGTGAGGCCAACTTGCTAATTGATTTTTGGGTGCAAGCTCTTCTGTATCGCCTAGGAACAATTATTGAATTATTTACCAAACTTGATAAGGGCTGATCATCAAGGAATGTCTCTGTAAGGTTGAGGTCAAAAGATCGGGGAGAACCAGATGGCTTATCCTTGAGATAGATCAAAAGGGGAGACTAAACTGTTTTTACAAACACGAGAAAAAATCTTGTGTTTACGACTTTAGGGGAGACGATGGTATTTTTTACTTTTTTTAAAAAACTTGTGATTACAAGTTTAGAGCTCCGTAGATTCTGCAAACTTCATGGTATAGATTTGATATATAGCTCAAAAGATAGGTCTCTCTGTGTGCTCTCTTTTGATACTAAAATATATTTCATAGGTATAACTATAGGCAAGTTACTAGACCCTAAAGTTGAGGGACCTCAAAAACCTGCATCCCAAAAACCTCATCCAGAATAACTCCAGATTGCTAAGTGCAAAAAGATTGAAATTGGTACGAGTGGCTAGAGGAAGCCCTAGAGCATGCAATGATTAGGCGTTAAAATTTTAGTATGTGGTCAAGCGTGGGGGTGGAAAATTGATTATGTTGAAAATAATGAAAAAGGTGGTTGCATGCTCGAGGGCTTCCTCTAGCCACTCGTACCAATCAATTTTTTTGCACTTAGCAATCTAGAGGATGAGGTTTTTGGGATGTAGGTTTTTTAGGTCCCTCCACTTTAGGGTCTAGTAACTTGCCTATACTTATACCTATGAAACATATTTTAGTATCAAAAGAGAGCACACAGAGAGAACTTATCTGCTAAACTAGGCCATGCTAGTTGGTGTGTAGTCCTACCTGTACTGCCATGCTAGTTGGTGTGTAGTCCTACCTGTACTGCCATGCTAGCTGGTGTGTAGTCTCCCTACCTTAGTGATGCCATGTTGAAGGACCCATAACCTCTTCCCTGTACCTCCCATGCAAGTGTATGTAGGCAAATACAAACCTCTCATATGTGTGCTTTAGGACGATATTAAAATATTGGGGGGCCGGGTAAGTATTGGGTCAGTGGCTCGGGAAATACTGGAGCTTCTTTGAATTGGAAGCCATTTTCTTTCAAGAAGGAGTCTAAGCTAGGGGAACCAAATAATCATCAACAGTGTGGAACTTTGTATGGAATAAAGAGGAGCTAAAACCACCTCATGATCTCATGCAAGGCAACCCTTTCCATGTTGGGTTGCTCTTAATTGATTGCATTCCAGTGCAAGCTTCAAGACCCCCACCCAATAGTTACCCTCTGTTGGGGACCACAAACACTGGGATCCTACAGGAGGAGAAATAGTCCGCCTATATACAACCAGACTAACAATTCTCTTGGTAAATGCTGCCACCAGAGTCCTCCTCTACAACTGCCCAGCTAGACTGTAAGGTGGTCAGGCCTTAAGTTAACTCATGATTGAAATAAAGTTAGTGAAGTCAATCTGGTTGGAAGTAGCGTAAGTGGAGAGCTGACAGGCTGAGACTGCAGAAGGGTTTAATTAAATACCTTACAAGTCTGCCCTCTCCAGAAAGGATCTATTGCAATGTAAATCCCATAGGGATGATATAAGTATTGATTAATGTAGTTAGCAGGTCTACGAGAATGTCTTTGATATAAGTTCCTGGTTGATATTCTATTGTTTGATGTTCTCGGCAGGGCTGTTGGTCAGGGTTGAGGGCTGATATCAACCCCTTCCGAAGATGTTGGTCGGTCTTGTTCTTGCTATTGCTCTGGCCACACTTGACGAGTTAGGCCATCTGCGTTACTGTTCCTCGGTATCTCGTGGTGAAGGTATATGGCAGGAGCGCCCACGCATCACTCGTCCGCTGAGATGCTTTGACGCCTATAGATAGGCGAGAGCCTTGTGGTCTGTTTCCACTGAGAACTCCTGGCCCATGAGATATATTCGAGAGTGCTGTATCACCCTCATGAGGGCGAGGCCCTCAAGTTCTATAGCAGAGTACCTTGTCTCTGCCAGACATAAGTGGTGCGAGAAGAAGCCAACAGGTAGCTCTTCCTCTTTCCTGATTACGCTGAGAATACCAGCAATGCCTCGAGCAGAAGCGTCAGTCTGTAACACAAACTTATCAGAGGGTGCAGGGATAGTGAGGATGGACATGTCATGCAATGAACTACATAGATATTGGAATTCATTAATGTTTCAGTCCACACAACATTATTGAGCGCTACTTTACGTGTTGCAGCTATCAATGCCACAGAGTGGTGTGCATACCTAGGAATGAATTTCCTGTAATAGCCTGTCATTCCAAGGAAAGCGTGTACGTCACGTTTAGTGATTGGTCTGATGTAGTGTTTGATTTTGATGACTCGACAGTCTCGGACTGACACTGTACAACCCCCAACAGTGTGTCCTAGAAAAGTCAGGGAAGACTGGCATTTCGATGGTTTTGCCTTCAAGCCGAACTTCTTCAGCGGATCTAGGACTAGTGCAACATGTGTCATATGATCTTCCCAAGATTGACTATAAACAGTAATATGTCTACATCAACATGTATGCCCCGGCAAATTCCAGCATGCCGTCCAGTACCCGTTCCATCATGCACTGGAAGGTCGCCGGGGCATTCCACAAACCAAAGGGCATGTCATGAATTGATATTTACCCCGTGGAGTCAAGGTTGATAGCTAGAACATTATACCTAGCTCCTGTGGTTTAATATTATCATTAGATTCTGATTATAGCAAGGTTGATAGCTTGAACATTATACCTAGCTCCTGTGATTTAATACTACCATAGATTTTGAATATAGCAAGGTTGATAGCTTGAACATTATACCTAGCACCTGTGGTTTAATACTACCATAGATTCTGAATATAGCAAGGCTGATAGCTTGAACATTATACCTAGCTCCTGTGGTTTAATATTATCATAGATTATGAATATAGCAAGGTTGATAGCTTGAACATTATACCTAGCTCCTGTGATTTAATATTATCATAGATTCTGAATATAGCAAGGTTGATAGCTTGAACATTATACCTAGCTCCTGTGATTTAATATTATCATAGATTATGAATATAGCAAGGTTGATAGCTTGAACATTATACCTAGCTCCTGTGGTTTAATATTATCATAGATTATGAATATAGCAAGGTTGATAGCTTGAACATTATACCTAGCTCCTGTGGTTTAATATTATCATAGATTATGAATATAGCAAGGTTGATAGCTTGAACATTATACCTAGCTCCTGTGATTTAATATTATCATAGATTCTGAATATAGCAAGGTTGATAGCTTGAACATTATACCTAGCTCCTGTGATTTAAGCTTGAACATTATACCTAGCTCCTGTGGTTTAATACTACCATAGATTCTGAATATAGCAAGGTTGATAGCTTGAACATTATACCTAGGCATAGATTCTGAATATAGCAAGGTTGATAGCTTGAACATTATACCTAGCTCCTGTGATTTAATATTATCATAGATTCTGAATATAGCAAGGTTAATAGCTTGAACATTATACCTAGCTCCTGTGGTTTAATATTATCATAGATTATGAATATAGCAAGGTTGATAGCTTGAACATTATACCTAGCTCCTGTGATTTAATATTATCATAGATTCTGAATATAGCGAGGTTGATAGCTTGAACATTATACCTAGCTCCTGTGGTTTAATATTAACATAGATTCTGAATATAGCAAGGTTGATAGCTTGAACATTATACCTAGCTCCTGTGGCATAGATTCTGAATATAGCAAGGTTGAGCTTGAACATTATACCTAGCTCCTGTGGTTCATAGATTCTGGCAGTAAGATATGGCATTTCCTCTGTGACAGTTTCTGTCTCCGACTTGGAATATGTATGCCCTATTGGTCCTGTTGACTCCGTCATCCTCTTCTCCCTCGTACTCTCCTCGTTCCTGAACTACCTTCAATCTATTTGTCCAATATTGAAATAACATTAACATATTCATATTTTGTGGTTTGATTGCTAGGAAACTAAATTCCACCACACTATTGGTCAATTCATGGGCAATCTAGTGATATAGTGATATATGGTTGCTAGGAACATTTCTCAACTGCTGGTTTTATACTGAATATAATGTTAGTAATCATTGTTGTGAGAGTAGTTGGGATGTTCTTTATTGTGACAAAGTAATATCGAAATCCTTTAATTAGAATCATCTGTTATGTAAGTCTCTAAGTGTGACTTTGTGGCCATGAATGTGTGCAGGAGATGCCTTATGAGAAGATGCTTGCAGTGAGGAAGAAGCATCTGAACCCAGGCATTGTCACCTACTACAAAAAATACGTCCTTATACATCAGGTAAGACCATTGAGCTAGGAGGTGTTGGGTTGTATATATATAATGGCTTGTTCTTTGTGCTTTAATTAACCGACCGACTTTCTGTTGGGTTGAGGTAATTATGTTTTTGAATTTTTTAATCGCTCACTAGATGTGGGAAGTCTTGGTTCTCCCTAGGGTTCTTGGTGATGCAGTGGGGAGGGGGGTGGGGGTGCATGTGTTCTGTGAACACGTTCTAATTGATCACCAGTTGACCACAGATGTTGGTCGGCATGGTGACTGAAGGTAGCCAGGGAGAAACGTGTTCATATCATCATACAATAACTTGCAGTTTTGTAATAGGAATCAGCTCCATTGGGGCAAGCTGACGAAAGCTAGGCTTCGCTACTTTGCTTTGAGTCAACAAAAAAATTATAGCAAGGAAATCTAATCATTCAGAGTGGTTCCCAGTAGGCATAGGTGCTTGTATAACCTTCAGTAGAAGAGCTTCCAGAAATAGAGGTCATGGAATAGTTGTGAGTCAGCGTATTTAATTAATTATTCTTTTAGTAATAGAGCAGCTTCATGGCATTAGTAGGCAATTGCTCGGCATGTAATGGTTCATGTGTATTGCGAAAATTTTTGTTGAAGTTCGCGGCTATGGGTGCCTATGGCAACCAGTTAGGAGAAGGGAAGATCAAAAATGCATAAAAAAAGGTGTGTCTCACTTTGGAGTTCCCAGTTATCTACCGAGGGTCTTCCACGTGCCTCACCATGGGCACATCTTAGCTCTGCCTTTTTGGTCCCCTAGCCCTCCAAAGTTGGGACCTGTCGAACTCAGACTTGAACAGTGCACTGTGTATGTGGCTTTTGCAGAAGATGATTATCATGGTTGTCTTCCCTCACAGCTAGCAACTTAGAGAGACGACAAGTTGCCCGCCACAGGCCAAGCATTGGTGGCCTTCCTCACAGCTAGCACATTAGAGAGACGACAAGTTGCCCGCCACAGGCCAAGCATTGGTGGCCTTACCTCACAGCTAGCACCTTAGAGAGACGACAAGTTGCCCGCCACAGGCCAAGCATTGATGGCCTTCCCTCACAGCTAGCACCTTAGAGAGACGACAAGTTGCCCGCCACAGGCCAAGCATTGGTGGCCTTCCTCACAGCTAGCACCTTAGAGAGACGACAAGTTGCCCGCCACAGGCCAAGCATTGGTGGCCTTCCCTCACAGCTAGCACCTTAGAGAGACGACAAGTTGCCCGCCACAGGCCAAGCATTGGTGGCCTTCCTCACAGCTAGCACCTTAGAGAGACGACAAGTTGCCAGCCACAAGCCAAGCATTGGTGGCCTTACCTCACAGCTAGCACCAGAGAGATGACAAGTAGCCAGCCACAAGCCAAGCATTGGTGGCCTTCCTCACAGCTAGCACCTTAGAGAGACGACAAGTTGCCCGCCACAGGCCAAGCATTGGTGGCCTTCCCTCACAGCTAGCAACTTAGAGAGACAACAAGTTGCCCGCCACAGGCCAAGCATTGGTGGCCTTCCCTCACAGCTAGCACCTTAGAGAGACGACAAGTTGCCAGCCACAAGTCAAGCATTGGTGGCCTCCCCTCACAGCTAGCACCTTAGAGAGACGACAAGTTGCCAGCCACAGGCCAAGCATTGGAGGCCTTCCCTCGCAGCTAGCACCTTAGAGAGACGACAAGTTGCCCGCCACAAGCCACACACCAACTGTGCAGGAGTGCACATCTAAAAGATCTCTCTCATGAACTCCTTCTCTGGACTGAGGCCTCCCAACTCTGCTTGCGTGTAGCTTGGAATGGTTGAACTTGCCTGTACCTACATCTTTAGTACCAATAGGCACACTGAGTTGTTGTTGTTGTTGTTTGTGGTTCTTCATGTAAGGTGCAAACTATGAAGTATAGAATGCCAATATCAGGACACAGCCATTTATGCAATCCTCCACACACTGAATCTAGGAGTCTGTGAGAGAAGAGTTTTAGCTTTCCAATAAATATATTTTCCCTGTAGAAATTATCGAATGAAAAGACTGACCCACAAATGTAGCGTGAGGTGTGAGAGATTATGTTCTGATAAGTGCATTTATAAATATTCATGAGGTGTAGGTCACATGACAGGTTATTAATACTCGTGTGGTAAAGGGTCATGTTGAAGATTATGAATATTCATGCTGTAGTCACATGACAGATTTAATATTCTTATGAATATTCATGTCTTGCAGGGTCACATGCAGTGGTTGTTTGACCAAACAGGGAAGCGCTACCTCGACCTCATTGCCGGGATAGTCACTGTCAGCGTAGGCCACTGCCACCCGTACGTTGCTGGTCTACCGGGTGTGGGTGTGGTCAGGGTGACGTGCAAATTATGTTTGCATTGGTGTGGGCGTAATGTAAAGTGCATTAGCAAACTACCTCCCTATCGCAAGAACCCACTCTGCTCTTTTGCAATGGTCTAGGATTAGAGATTAGGCTGTGTGTAGCAACCCCCTAATACAGGGTTCTTAACCTGTAGTCTAGGGGTCTGTGGACTTAGGGGGCAGAACAATTACTCTGACAAGGGGGCAGTGCAATTATTCTTTTTATTCTTTTTACGTGTTTTTTATGTGGAAGAGTTAAAATGGCTACCAGTGTGAATTGTCCAGAATGCCCTGTGGCATTGTTCTTTGTGAATGGTGTGTATGTGTGTGTGTGTGTGGGGGGGGGGGGGGGGGGGGGGAGCAATGCTGATCCAGATGGAGCTCAAGTTGACTACTTGAGAGCCTGAGTGAGCATCAAAAGGACAACAGTAGCTGAAGCAGAGGCAATGGCTGGACATTAAAACAACCAGCAAGTCCTCGGCTGGAGCTACCTCTAACTTGATAACTCCATTACAAGTGAGCACATAAATGTGGATAGCTTGGGTGTGCATTGCTTGGAGTCACTGGTGTAATGGTGGGAAAGTGATTCTAGTGTGTTTGAAATTCCAACCTTCTGCACCTTCTGAGGACTTCACTTGATGCTTGTTCTGGAACTGAACAAACTCACTCACTAGGAGATGAGTTTGAGACTGCATGACAGGGCAGCTTGGTATTTAATAAAGGGTTCTGGCACTGAGGCAGAGCTTAATAAGGAGGGAGAACAGTGTAATTTGCATGTTCCTTGTGTTGGGTTTGTAATGATGTGTACATGTGCCTGAGGGTGCCTGTTTAGAATGGTGGACATGGTTGGGTGGGTTAGAGATATGCGGGCAAGATTTGGTGGGGTAAAGTTTACATATGCTGTATGTGGTGCTCCAAACCCCTCCCATTGGACTTTCCAAACCCCTCCCATTGCACTTGCCGAGGATTTTGGTGCATTTTCCCAAAACAGCATTTTGGGCAAAAACAACAACAACAACAAAAACATGTTTATGTTCTGCCTGAAGGGCCTCGGTTGAAAATATATTTCCTAAAATTAATATTCCAACTGGGTGCTTGAGCACGTACTTAGCGCCTAATGAAACACTACGTTGCATAGAGTAGGGCTTCCTCTAGCCACTGGAACTAATTTCAACTCTCTAGCACTTGGCAAGATTTCTGGAGAAAAATGTGTTGCAAAATCAGGCATTCAGGTTTTGAAGTTCCCTCCACTTTAGCTCCAGTAAGCTGGCTTATAGTTATACCTATGAAGAATCAAAAGAGAGCACACAGAAAGACCTATCTTTTGAGCTATAATTATATCAAGTCCATACCATGAGAATCTATAAGTGGTAACCACAAGTTTTTTTTAGCGCCTAATAGTTCATGGTAATGTCCCCCCCTTTAAAGTGGGGACCTACACTATGTGAGTATAGACTAGTTAAAGCACTACCTGCGCTAAACCTCCGTCTCTCGGGTTACCCAACTGTTTGTGATCCGTAATTAAGATCACAGCACTTGGTAGAGTCCTGTAGAGGACAAGAAAGTAGACTTTCCAACACTACCTGCCGCAGATCAAGGAACATCCCAATGATCAGGAGTACCTGTCCACAGTCCAAGATACAGTAGCGAAGATACAGTAGCAGACCTTGCAATTGGTGTTCTAGATCTGGAGGCAGCAAGAGAGAATTTCAGTAAGAATGTGCTGTAGCCATACCTGGCAGAGGTCAGCAGGCAAATAAGTTGTCGTTTCAAAGATGCCTTGGGCCTCTTGACTGCTTTTAGCATCTTCGACCCACAGAAAGGCCCAACAGGTGTCCAGCAACTGCACCAACATGGCACTGAAGAATTGGAGAACCTCCTAGAATTCTATGGGGAGACAACAGAGATTGAGTATGAGGGAGACGTCTTTTCAACTCCGGCAGATGCTGATAAGCCGGAGACAAGGACTGGAGTTGAAAGCTTTCAAATTGGTCATCTTTGAGGAGATGAAGGGTTTGTTGTTGAAGGAACTTGTAACACTCTTCCCGAGAAGTGAGGCAAAGTGTGCGACCTTTCCCAACATCAAGATTCTGCTCTCCATAGCCATGGCACTTTCCTGTGTCCACTGCAACTGTTGAGCACTCCTTTGACATGAAGCAGATCAAGCATCACAGCCAAGCTGATGACCATAGCCATAAAGGGCCACCACTCCCTGAAGTGGACTTGGACGCTGTGCTGGCTTTGTGGAAGGCAATGAAGCCAAGGAGACTGCTTTTGTAATTAACAATTCACACTTGCAGTGAAGAAACACCTTTATTGTGGTGAACTGGTTAATAACTGCTGTTACTCTGTTGCTGTAAACTTAGTGTGCAACCATTTGTCTGTTCTCTATACAAATGTGACTAGTTACAATAATGCTGCCCTATATACTAGTCCTTGATCATTCACACACACTAGCCCCAGGCTAGTGGAATAGTGTTAAGCAGATCTCACCCTCATACTGTTATGGCTGTGAAGTTCTACACAGTCAACTTGCATTTGAACTTTGGTATATCAGTAAAAATTAGTGGAGGGGTGGGTTGGATGAAACCTTGCATGATGCGTGTGATAGGCACACCTGAGGGTGTGTGATAGGCACACCTGAGACCATGGGTGTGGTAGGCACACCTGAGACCATGGGGTGTGGTAGGCACACCTGAGACCATGGTGTGTGGTAGGCACACCTGAGACCATGTGTGGTAGGCACACCTGAGACCATGGGGTGTGGTAGGCACACCTGAGACCATGGTGTGTGGTAGGCACACCTGAGACCATGCTGTGTGGTAGGCACACCTGAGACCATGGGGTGTGGTAGGCACACCTGAGACCATGTGTGTGGTGAGACCTTGGTGTGTGATAGGCACACCTGAGACCATGGTGTGTGATAGGCACACCCGATACCTTGCTGTGTGTGGATGTGTGTATGTGACTGTCAGTTCTGCTAAAACTAGCAGCTGCTTTCTCACTTCTCTGCCAATTAGGATACTTAAGTTGTGTAGAATGTTTTGACTGTTCTTCATGCATGTGATGGAAGACTGGTATTTTGATGTGCTCTATTTTGAGTTGTGTCCATCTGTTCTGCACACTTTTCTACGAGAGTAAGGAGCACAAATACTCGGCCATTGATGGCGCTTCTTTAACTTTGGAGGAGACATGGTGTAGGTGAGCTGGTCCAAAATCATGCTGCCTGGCACAATCTTCCTGAGTATGTTAAGTTCAGCAACAGAGCTAACAACTGGAAGGTGGCAGTCTCACTTGAAGATAAATATATACCAGGTACAGTGGGAGCCAAAAGATGTCGCTAGATATTTTTTTATGTCTGGCCATCTTGAAATTGGAAGGTGTGTGAGGAAGTGGGTCCTATAATAAGAAGATAGAAAGCTGAGGCAGGTGTGTAGCATATGGAAATATCTCGGTGCATGTCTGGAACTTTGATGCTCATTTCTAACCTTGTCCTCAGCTTCCTGACTCTATTAAGAAAACCTTGTCCTCAGCTTCCTGACTCTATTAAGAAAACCTTGTCCTCAGCTTCCTGACTCTATTAACCTTGTCCTCAGCTTCCCGACTCTATTAAAATCAAACTTTGTCCTCAGCTTCCTGACTCTATTAAGAAAACCTTGTCCTCAGTTTCCAGACTCTATTAAGAAAACCTCGTCCTCAGCTTCCTGACTCTATTAAGAAAACCTTGTCCTCAGCTTCCTGACTCTATTAAGAAAACCTTGTCCTCAGCTTCCCGACTCTATTAAAATCAAATTTTGTCCTCAGCTTCCTGACTCTATTAAGAAAACCTTGTCCTCAGTTTCCTGACTCTATTAAGAAAACCTTGTCCTCAGCTTCCCGACTCTATTAAAATCAAATTTTGTCCTCAGCTTCCTGACTCTATTAAGATAACCTTGTCCTCAGCTTCCTGACTCTATTAAGAAAACCTTGTCCTCAGCTTCCCGACTCTATTAAAATCAAATTTTGTCCTCAGCTTCCTGACTCTATTAAGAAAACCTTGTCCTCAGCTTCCTGACTCTATTAAGAAAACCTTGTCCTCAGCTTCCTGACTCTATTAAGAAAACCTCGTCCTCAGCTTCCTGACTCTATTAAGATCAAACCTTGTCCTCAGCTTCCTGACTCTATTAAGAAAACCTTGTCCTCTGCTTCCCGACTCTATTAAGAAAACCTTGTCCTCAGCTTCCAGACTCTATTAAGAAAACCTCGTCCTCAGCTTCCTGACTCTATTAAGAAAACCTTGTCCTCAGCTTCCTGACTCTATTAAGAAAACCTTGTCCTCAGCTTCCTGACTCTATTAAAATCAAACTTTGTCCTCAGCTTCCTGACTCTATTAAGAAAACCTTGTCCTCAGCTTCCTGACTCTATTAAGAAAACCTTGTCCTCAGCTTCCCGACTCTATTAAAATCAAACCTTGTCCTCAGCTTCCCGACTCTATAAATCAAACCTTGTCCTCAGCTTCCTGACTCTATTAAGAAAACCTCGTCCTCATCTTCCTGACTCTATTAAGATCAAACCTTGTCCTCAGCTTCCAGACTCTATTAAGAAAACCTTGTCCTCTGCTTCCCGACTCTATTAAGAAAACCTCATCCTCAGCTTCCAGACTCTATTAAGAAAACCTCGTCCTCAGCTTCCTGACTCTATTAAGAAAACCTTGTCCTCAGCTTCCTGACTCTATTAAGAAAACCTCGTCCTCAGCTTCCTGACTCTATTAAGATCAAACCTTGTCCTCAGCTTCCTGACTCTATTAAGAAAACCTTGTCCTCAGCTTCCTGGCTCTATTAAGAAAACCTTGTCCTCAGCTTCCTGACTCTATTAAGATCAAACCTCATCCTCAGCTTCCTGACTCTAGTAAGATCAAACCTTGTCCTCAGCTTCCTGACTCTATTAAGAAAACCTTGTCCTCAGCTTCCTGGCTCTATTAAGAAAACCTTGTCCTCAGCTTCCTGACTCTATTAAGATCAAACCTCATCCTCAGCTTCCTGACTCTAGTAAGATCAAACCTTGTCCTCAGCTTCCTGACTATTAACCTTGTCCTCAGCTACCTGACTCTATTAAGAAAACCTTGTCCTCAGCTTCCTGGCTCTATTAAGAAAACCTTGTCCTCAGCTTCCTGACTCTATTAAGAAAACCTTGTCCTCAGCTTCCTGGCTCTATTAAGAAAACCTTGTCCTCAGCTTCCTGACTCTATTAAGAAAACCTTGTTCTCAGCCTCCTGACTCTATTAAGATCAAACCTTGTTCTAATCTTCCTGACTCTATTAAGACCAAACCTTGTCCTCAGCTTCCTGACTCTATTAACCTTGTCCTCAGCTTCCTGACTCTATTAACAAAACCTTGTCCTCAGCTTCCTGACTGTATTAAGAAAACCTTGTCCTCAGCTTCCCGACTCTATTAAAATCAAACTTTGTCCTCAGCTTCCTGACTCTTAAGAAAACCTTGTCCTCGGCTTCCTGACTCTATTAAGAAAACCTTGTCCTCAGCTTCCTGACTCTATTAAGAAAACCTTGTCCTCAGCTTCCTGACTCTTGTTCTCAGTTTCCTGACTCTATTAAGATCAAACCTTGTCCTCAGCTTCCTGACTCTATTAACCTTGCCCTTAGCTTCCTGACTCTATTAAGACCAAACCTTGTCCTCAGCTTCCTGACTCTATTAACCTTGTCCTTAGCTTCCTGACTCTATTAACCTTGTCCTTAGCTTCCTGACTCTATTAACCTTGTCCTCAGCTTCCCGACTCTATTAACCTTGTCCTTAGCTTCCTGACTCTATTAACCTTGTCCTCAGCTTCCCGACTCTATTAGGATCAAACCTTGTTCTCAGCTTCCTGACTCTATTAACCCTGTTTTCAGCTTCCTGACTATTAAAAAGCAAATAACTTACATGTATGTTGGAAAAATAAACAAAACTGTATCCATGTCGTCCACAACCAGATAGATGATCCTTTACCCTCTTTTTTCTTTTCTTTTTAATAGTAGGCAAATGCCTACAGGTAATCCTGATGTCGTGTGAGTGCATGTGTGATGTACCTTTCTGTTGAAGGCTCCTAATCTGTGCAGAGGTCTGGGCTGTACTTGACTGACCCTTTACCTCTTTTAATTAGGCTGGTGAGGTAAAGGGTCTGCCATGCTGAAGTCAAGTGTTTTGTCTGGAGTGCATACCACCATGTAATCTTAGTGTTTGGGGTCATGTGGTGGGTAGAATATTGGGTGGGGGGATACTTTACCTCTTCCAGCCCAGAATGCTATGTGTAGTCACATGTTAGCCACATGTGAGATTAAGTGTACTGGAGAGAAGTCTTCATTAGTGAGAGGCGTGTGCAGGCTAGACACCATCTTTACTGCTGCACAAGTGTCTTCGTGACCCTCTGCTTTCCTCCCCTCCTCCTTCGTGACCCTCTGCCCCCCTCCTCCTTCGTGACCCTCTGCTCCCCTCCTCCTTCGTGACCCTCTCCTCCCCTCCTCCTTCGTGACCCTCTGCTCCCCTCCTCCTTCGTGACCCTCTGCTCCCCTCCTCCTTCGTGACCCTCTGCCCCCCTCCTCCTTCGTGACCCTCCGCTCTCCTCCCCTCCTCCTTCGTTACCCTCTGCTCTCCTCCCCTCCTCCTTCGTTACCCTCTGCTCCCCTCCTCCTTCGTGACCCTCTGCTCCCCTCCTCCTTCGTGACCCTCCGCTCTCCTCTCCTCCTTGTCCACATGACTCCTCCACAGGAAAGTGAGTGACCGCCTGAAGGCGCAGGTGGACAGACTCTGGCACACGACCAACATCTACATGCACCCTCCCCTACATGACTACATAGAGAAGCTCACCTCCAAGCTGCCTGAGCACCTCAGCGTAAGACACTTGCATGGCATGGTCTTCTCATTTCCTCTGTGGTGCAATATCCCACTGCCATGCCCACCACATGGAGGGGGAGGGGTCATCTCAATATGCTAGACTGCACGTATCCGAGCATGCCCAGACGATTTCTCCACTCACATCTGAGCATGTCCAGAGAGTAGACTGCACATATCTGAGCATGCCCAGAGAGTAAACTGCACATATCTGAGCATGTCCAGAGAGTAGACTGCACATATCTGAGCATGTCTAGAGAGTAGACTGCACATATCTGAGCATGTCCAGAGAGTAGACTGCACATATCTGAGCATGCCCAGAGAGTAGACTGCACATATCTGAGCATGTCCAGAGAGTAGACTGCACATATCTGAGCATGTCCAGAGAGTAGACTGCACGTATCTGAGCATGTCCAGAGCACATATCTGAGCATGTCCAGAGAGTAGACTGCACATATCTGAGCATGCCCAGAGAGTAGACTGCACATATCTGAGCATGTCCAGAGAGTAGACTGCACATATCTGAGCATGTCCAGAGAGTAGACTGCACATATCTGAGCATGTCCAGAGCACATATCTGAGCATGTCCAGAGAGTAGACTGCACATATCTGAACATGTCCAGAGAGTAGACTGCACATATCTGAGCATGTCCAGAGAGTAGACTGCACATATCTGAGCATGTCCAGAGAGTAGACTGCACATATCTGAGCATGTCCAGAGAGTAGACTGCACATATCTGAGCATGCCCAGAGAGTAGACTGCACATATCTGAGCATGTCCAGAGAGTAGACTGCACATATCTGAGCATGCCCAGAGAGTAGACTGCACATATCTGAGCATGTCCAGAGAGTAGACTGCACATATCTGAGCATGTCCAGAGAGTAGACTGCACATATCTGAGCATGTCTAGAGAGTAGACTGCACATATCTGAGCATGTCCAGAGAGTAGACTGCACATATCTGAGCATGTCCAGAGAGTAGACTTGAGCATGTCCAGAGAGTAGACTGCACATATCTGAGCATGTCCAGAGAGTAGACTGCACATATCTGAACATGTCCAGAGAGTAGACTGCACATATCTGAACATGTCCAGAGAGTTGTTTGACACTGATCCAGTTGGCATGAGGTTTTTAATAATGATAACCCCTTACCTTACAGCATGCATTTTCTCATTTCTACAAGACCATATCACTTTACAAGCTCCGCTCCATTTCAAGAACCATTATCTCCATTTTCTCTTCCCTTCTCTCCCCTTTTTTGCTCCTTTGGTCAACTTCTTTAATACAGGTTGTTGCCGTCACCAACAGCGGGGGAGAGGCCAATGAGCTGGCCATGATGATGGCACGTATCTATACTGGAGCATTTGACATCATCTCTCTCAGGTAAATTGGTCTCTTATATAATACACACCTGGGTGGAGTTCTTAAGGCACGTGCAATATAAAGGCATCCAAACAGCACGTGCTAGTAGATGGAGTTGGAGTATAATGATGTCAATCATGCCAGCGCGAGTTTTGATCTTGACGATCCTTACCTTAACATATTTATTAACCGCTGTGTGTCTTGGTGCATCCAGAAGCTATAATCTAATAATTATATATATATTTGAATGCAGTAATATGAGTGTGTGCACACGTGTTTCCTCTGTTGCCCTAGGAATGCCTACCATGGTACTAGCCCCTATACTCAAAGCCTGACTGGCTTGGGCACATGGAAGGCTGGCTTTGCCAATGGGTTCGGAGTACATCATGTAAGCTCTCACTCCCTTTTTAACATCAGTGGTTCGTACAGAGAGAGGGGAGAAGGGGGCTGATATCCCCCTCCCACTCCCTCTATTCCTGCTTCTATATTTCCCCCACTCCCCTCTATTCCTGCTTCTATATTGCCCCCACTCCCCTCTATTCCTGCTTCTATATTGCCCCCCACTCCCTCTATTCCTGCTTCTATATTGCCCCCCACTCCCTCTATTCCTGCTTCTATATTGCCCCCACTCCCCTCTATTCCTGCTTCTATATTACCCCTCCCCTCTATTCCTGCTTCTATATTGCCCCCCACTCCCTCTATTCCTGCTTATATATTGCCCCCCACTCCCTCTATTCCTGCTTCTATATTGCCCCCCACTCCCCTCTATTCCTGCTTCTATATTACCCCTCCCCTCTATTCCTGCTTATATATTGCCCCCCACTCCCTCTATTCCTGCTTCTATATTGCCACCACTCCCTCTATTCCTGCTTCTATATTGCCCCCACTCCCTCTATTCCTGCTTCTATATTGCCACCACTCCCTCTATTCCTGCTTCTATATTGCCCCCACTCCCTCTATTCCTGCTTCTATATTACCCCTCCCCTCTATTCCTGCTTCTATATTGCCCCCCACTCCCTCTATTCCTGCTTCTATATTACCCCTCCCCTCTATTCCTGCTTCTATATTGCCCCCCACTCCCTCTATTCCTGCTTCTATATTGCCCTCACTCCCTCTATTCCTGCTTCTATATTGCCCCCACTCCCCTCTATTCCTGCTTCTATATTTCCCCTCCCTCTATTCCTGCTTCTATATTGCCCCCCACTCCCTCTATTCCTGCTTCTATATTGCCCCCCCACTCCCTCTATTCCTGCTTCTATATTGCCCCCCACTCCCTCTATTCCTGCTTCTATATTGCCCCCCACTCCCTCTATTCCTGCTTCTATATTGCCCCCCACTCCCTCTATTCCTGCTTCTATATTGCCCCCCACTCCCTCTATTCCTGCTTCTATATTGCACCCACTCCCTCTATTCCTGCTTCTATATTGCCCCCCCACTCCCTCTATTCCTGCTTCTATATTGCCCCCCACTCCCTCTATTCCTGCTTCTATATTGCCTCCCACTCCCTCTATTCCTGCTTCTATATTGCCACTCCCCTCTATTCCTGCTTCTATATTGCCCCCCCCACTCCCTCTATTCCTGCTTCTATATTGCCACCCACTCCCTCTATTCCTGCTTCTATATTGCCCCTCCCTCTATTCCTGCTTCTATATTGCCCCCCACTCCCTCTATTCCTGCTTCTATATTGCCCCCCACTCCCTCTATTCCTGCTTCTATATTGCCCCCCACTCCCTCTATTCCTGCTTCTATATTGCCCCCACTCCCTCTATTCCTGCTTCTATATTGCCTCCCACTCCCTCTATTCCTGCTTCTATATTGCCCCTCCCCTCTATTCCGGCTTCTATATTGCCACCACTCCCTCTATTCCTGCTTCTATATTGCCCCCCACTCCCTCTATTCCTGCTTCTATATTGCACCCACTCCCCTCTATTCCTGCTTCTATATTACCCCTCCCCTCTATTCCTGCTTCTATATTGCCCCTCCCCTCTATTCCTGCTTCTATATTGCCCCCCACTCCCTCTATTCCTGCTTCTATATTGCCCCCCACTCCCTCTATTCCTGCTTCTATATTGCCCCCCACTCCCTCTATTCCTGCTTCTATATTGCACCCACTCCCCTCTATTCCTGCTTCTATATTACCCCTCCCCTCTATTCCTGCTTCTATATTGCCCCTCCCCTCTATTCCTGCTTCTATATTGCCCCCCACTCCCTCTATTCCTGCTTCTATATTGCCCCCCACTCCCTCTATTCCTGCTTCTATATTGCACCCACTCCCTCTATTCCTGCTTCTATATTGCCCCTCCCTCTATTCCTGCTTCTATATTGCCCCCCACTCCCCTCTATTCCTGCTTCTATATTGCCCCCCACTCCCCTCTATTCCTGCTTCTATATTGCCCCCCACTCCCCTCTATTCCTGCTTCTATATTGCCCCCACTCCCTCTATTCCTGCTTCTATATTGCCCCCACTCCCCTCTATTCCTGCTTCTATATTGCCCCTCCCCTCTATTCCTGCTTCTATATTGCCCCCCACTCCCTCTATTCCTGCTTCTATATTGCCCCTCCCCTCTATTCCTGCTTCTATATTGCCCCTCACTCCCTCTATTCCTGCTTCTATATTGCCCCTCACTCCCTCTATTCCTGCTTCTATATTGCCCCCCACTCCCTCTATTCCTGCTTCTATATTGCCCCCACTCCCTCTATTCCTGCTTCTATATTGCCCCCACTCCCTCTATTCCTGCTTCTATATTGCCCCCCACTCCCTCTATTCCTGCTTCTATATTGCCCCCCACTCCCTCTATTCCTGCTTCTATATTGCCCCCCACTCCCTCTATTCCTGCTTCTATATTGCCCCCCACTCCCTCTATTCCTGCTTCTATATTGCCCCCCACTCCCCTCTATTCCTGCTTCTATATTGCCCCTCCCCTCTATTCCTGCTTCTATATTGCCACCACTCCCTCTATTCCTGCTTCTATATTGCCCCCCACTCCCTCTATTCCTGCTTCTATATTGCACCCACTCCCTCTATTCCTGCTTCTATATTGCCCCCACTCCCTCTATTCCTGCTTCTATATTGCCCCCCACTCCCTCTATTCCTGCTTCTATATTGCCCACCACTCCCATCTATTCCTGCTTCTATATTGCCCCTCCCCTCTATTCCTGCTTCTATATTGCCCCCCACTCCCTCTATTCCTGCTTCTATATTGCCCCCCACTCCCCTCTATTCCTGCTTCTATATTGCCCCCCACTCCCTCTATTCCTGCTTCTATATTGCCCCCCACTCCCTCTATTCCTGCTTCTATATTGCCCCCCACTCCCTCTATTCCTGCTTCTATATTGCCCCCCACTCCCTCTATTCCTGCTTCTATATTGCCCCCCACTCCCTCTATTCCTGCTTCTATATTGCCCCCCACTCCCTCTATTCCTGCTTCTATATTGCCCCCCACTCCCTCTATTCCTGCTTCTATATTGCCCCCCACTCCCCTCTATTCCTGCTTCTATATTGCCCCCCACTCCCCTCTATTCCTGCTTCTATATTGTCCCTCCCCTCTATTCCTGCTTCTATATTGCCCCCACTCCCTCTATTCCTGCTTCTATATTGCCCCCACTCCCTCTATTCCTGCTTCTATATTGCCCCCACTCCCTCTATTCCTGCTTCTATATTGCCCCCCACTCCCTCTATTCCTGCTTCTATATTGCCCCCACTCCCTCTATTCCTGCTTCTATATTGTCCCTCCCCTCTATTCCTGCTTCTATATTGCCCCCACTCCCCTCTATTCCTGCTTCTATATTGCCCCCCCACTCCCTCTATTCCTGCTTCTATATTGCCCCCACTCCCTCTATTCCTGCTTCTATATTGCCCCCCACTCCCTCTATTCCTGCTTCTATATTGCCCCCCACTCCCTCTATTCCTGCTTCTATATTGCCCCCCACTCCCTCTATTCCTGCTTCTATATTACCCCCCACTCCCTCTATTCCTGCTTCTATATTGCCCCCCACTCCCTCTATTCCTGCTTCTATATTGCCCCCCACTCCCTCTATTCCTGCTTCTATATTGCCCCCCACTCCCTCTATTCCTGCTTCTATATTGCCCCTCCCCTCTATTCCTGCTTCTATATTGCACCCACTCCCTCTATTCCTGCTTCTATATTGCCTCCCACTCCCTCTATTCCTGCTTATATATTGCCCCTCCCTCTATTCCTGCTTCTATATTGCACCCACTCCCTCTATTCCTGCTTCTATATTGCCACTCCCCTCTATTCCTGCTTCTATATTCCCCCCCACTCCCCTCTATTCCTGCTTCTATATTGCCCCCCCACTCCCTCTATTCCTGCTTCTATATTGCCCCCACTCCCCTCTATTCCTGCTTCTATATTGCCCCCCACTCCCTCTATTCCTGCTTCTATATTGCCCCCCACTCCCTCTATTCCTGCTTCTATATTGCCCCTCCCTCTATTCCTGCTTCTATATTGCCCCCCACTCCCTCTATTCCTGCTTCTATATTGCACCCACTCCCTCTATTCCTGCTTCTATATTGCCCCCCCACTCCCTCTATTCCTGCTTCTATATTACCCCCCACTCCCCTCTATTCCTGCTTCTATATTGCCCCCCACTCCCTCTATTCCTGCTTCTATATTGCCCCCCACTCCCTCTATTCCTGCTTCTATATTGCCTCCCACTCCCCTCTATTCCTGCTTCTATATTGCCTCCCACTCCCTCTATTCCTGCTTCTATATTGCCCCTCCCACTCCCTCTATTCCTGCTTCTATATTGCCCCTCACTCCCTCTATTCCTGCTTCTATATTGCCTCCCACTCCCTCTATTCCTGCTTCTATATTGCCCCCCCACTCCCTCTATTCCTGCTTCTATATTGCCCCCCACTCCCTCTATTCCTGCTTCTATATTGCCCCCACTCCCTCTATTCCTGCTTCTCTATTGCCCCCCACTCCCTCTATTCCTGCTTCTATATTGCCCCCACTCCCCTCTATTCCTGCTTCTATATTGCCCCCCACTCCCTCTATTCCTGCTTCTATATTGCCCCCCACTCCCTCTATTCCTGCTTCTATATTGCCCCCCACTCCCTCTATTCCTGCTTCTATATTGCCCCCCACTCCCTCTATTCCTGCTTCTATATTGCCCCTCCCCTCTATTCCTGTTTCTATATTGCCCCCCACTCCCTCTATTCCTGCTTCTATATTGCCCCCCACTCCCTCTATTCCTGCTTCTATATTGCCCCCCACTCCCTCTATTCCTGCTTCTATATTGCCCCTCCCCTCTATTCCTGCTTCTATATTGCCCCCCACTCCCTCTATTCCTGCTTCTATATTGCCCCTCCCCTCTATTCCTGCTTCTATATTGCCCCCACTCCCTCTATTCCTGCTTCTATATTGCCCCTCCCCTCTATTCCTGCTTCTATATTACCCCCCACTCCCTCTATTCCTGCTTCTATATTGCCCCTCCCACTCCCTCTATTCCTGCTTCTATATTGCACCCACTCCCTCTATTCCTGCTTCTATATTGCCCCCCACTCCCTCTATTCCTGCTTCTATATTGCCCCACTCCCTCTATTCCTGCTTCTATATTGACCCCCACTCCCCTCTATTCCTGCTTCTATATTGCACCCACTCCCTCTATTCCTGCTTCTATATTGCCCCCCACTCCCTCTATTCCTGCTTCTATATTGCTCCCCACTCCCCTCTATTCCTGCTTCTATATTGCACCCACTCCCTCTATTCCTGCTTCTATATTGCCCCCACTCCCTCTATTCCTGCTTCTATATTGCCCCCCACTCCCCTCTATTCCTGCTTCTATATTACCCCTCCCCTCTATTCCTGCTTCTATATTGCCCCACTCCCTCTATTCCTGCTTCTATATTGCCCCCACTCCCTCTATTCCTGCTTCTATATTGCTCCCCACTCCCCTCTATTCCTGCTTCTATATTGCACCCACTCCCTCTATTCCTGCTTCTATATTGCCCTCCACTCCCCTCTATTCCTGCTTCTATATTGCCCCCCACTCCCCTCTATTCCTGCTTCTATATTACCCCTCCCCTCTATTCCTGCTTCTATATTGCCCCACTCCCTCTATTCCTGCTTCTATATTGCCCCTCCCCTCTATTCCTGCTTCTATATTGCCCCCACTCCCCTCTATTCCTGCTTCTATATTGCCCCCCACTCCCTCTATTCCTGCTTCTATATTGCCCCCCACTCCCCTCTATTCCTGCTTCTATATTGCCCCCCACTCCCTCTATTCCTGCTTCTATATTGCCCCCACTCCCTCTATTCCTGCTTCTATATTACCCCTCCCCTCTATTCCTGCTTCTATATTACCCCTCCCCTCTATTCCTGCTTCTATATTGCCACTCCCTCTATTCCTGCTTCTATATTGCCACTCCCTCTATTCCTGCTTCTATATTGCCCCCCACTCCCTCTATTCCTGCTTCTATATTGCCCCCACTCCCTCTATTCCTGCTTCTATATTGCCCCCACTCCCTCTATTCCTGCTTCTATATTGCCCCCCACTCCCTCTATTCCTGCTTCTATATTGCCCCACTCCCCTCTATTCCTGCTTCTATATTGCCCCCACTCCCCTCTATTCCTGCTTCTATATTACCCCTCCCCTCTATTCCTGCTTCTATATTGCCCCCACTCCCTCTATTCCTGCTTCTATATTGCCCCCACTCCCTCTATTCCTGCTTCTATATTGCCCCACTCCCCTCTATTCCTGCTTCTATATTGCCCCCCACTCCCTCTATTCCTGCTTCTATATTGCCCCCACTCCCTCTATTCCTGCTTCTATATTGCCTCCCACTCCCTCTATTCCTGCTTCTATATTGCCCCCCACTCCCTCTATTCCTGCTTCTATATTGCCCCCCACTCCCTCTATTCCTGCTTCTATATTGCCCCCACTCCCTCTATTCCTGCTTCTATATTGCACCCACTCCCCTCTATTCCTGCTTCTATATTACCCCTCCCCTCTATTCCTGCTTCTATATTGCCCCCACTCCCCTCTATTCCTGCTTCTATATTACCCCTCCCCTCTATTCCTGCTTCTATATTGCCCCCCACTCCCTCTATTCCTGCTTCTATATTACCCCTCCCCTCTATTCCTGCTTATATATTGCCCCCCACTCCCTCTATTCCTGCTTCTATATTACCCCCCCACTCCCTCTATTCCTGCTTATATATTGCCCCCCACTCCCTCTATTCCTGCTTCTATATTACCCCCCCACTCCCTCTATTCCTGCTTCTATATTGCCCCCACTCCCTCTATTCCTGCTTCTATATTGCCCCCCACTCCCTCTATTCCTGCTTCTATATTGCCCCCCCACTCCCTCTATTCCTGCTTCTATATTACCCCTCCCCTCTATTCCTGCTTCTATATTACCCCCCCACTCCCTCTATTCCTGCTTCTATATTGCCCCCACTCCCTCTATTCCTGCTTCTATATTGCCCCCCACTCCCTCTATTCCTGCTTCTATATTGCCCCCACTCCCTCTATTCCTGCTTCTATATTGCCCCCCACTCCCTCTATTCCTGCTTCTATATTGCCCCCCACTCCCTCTATTCCTGCTTCTATATTACCCCTCCCCTCTATTCCTGCTTCTATATTACCCCCCACTCCCTCTATTCCTGCTTCTATATTGCCCCCCACTCCCCTCTATTCCTGCTTCTATATTACCCTCCACTCCCCTCTATTCCTGCTTCTATATTGCCCCCACTCCCCTCTATTCCTGCTTCTATATTGCCCTCCACTCCCTCTATTCCTGCTTCTATATTGCCCCTCCCCTCTATTCCTGTTTCTATATTGCCCCCCACTCCCCTCTATTCCTGCTTCTATATTGCCCCTCCCCTCTATTCCTGTTTCTATATTGCCCCCCACTCCCTCTATTCCTGCTTCTATATTGCCTCCCACTCCCTCTATTCCTGCTTCTATATTGCCTCCCACTCCCCTCTATTCCTGCTTCTATATTGCACCCACTCCCTCTATTCCTGCTTCTATATTGCCCCCCACTCCCTCTATTCCTGCTTCTATATTGCCCCTCCCCTCTATTCCTGCTTCTATATTGCCCCCCACTCCCTCTATTCCTGCTTCTATATTGCCCCCCACTCCCTCTATTCCTGCTTCTATATTGCCACTCCCCTCTATTCCTGCTTCTATATTGCCCCCCACTCCCTCTATTCCTGCTTCTATATTGCCCCACTCCCTCTATTCCTGCTTCTATATTGCCCCCCACTCCCTCTATTCCTGCTTCTATATTGCCCCCACTCCCTCTATTCCTGCTTCTATATTACCCCTCCCCTCTATTCCTGCTTCTATATTGCCCCCCACTCCCTCTATTCCTGCTTCTATATTGCCCCCACTCCCTCTATTCCTGCTTCTATATTGCCCCCCACTCCCTCTATTCCTGCTTCTATATAGCCCCCACTCCCTCTATTCCTGCTTCTATATTGCCCCCCACTCCCTCTATTCCTGCTTCTATATTGCCCCCCACTCCCTCTATTCCTGCTTCTATATTGCCCCCCACTCCCTCTATTCCTGCTTCTATATTGCCTCCCACTCCCTCTATTCCTGCTTCTATATTACCCCTCCCCTCTATTCCTGCTTCTATATTGCCCCCACTCCCTCTATTCCTGCTTCTATATTGCCCCCCACTCCCTCTATTCCTGCTTCTATATTGCCCCCACTCCCTCTATTCCTGCTTCTATATTGCCCCCCACTCCCCTCTATTCCTGCTTCTATATTGCACCCACTCCCTCTATTCCTGCTTCTATATTGCCTCCCACTCCCCTCTATTCCTGCTTCTATATTGCCCCCCACTCCCCTCTATTCCTGCTTCTATATTGCCCCCCACTCCCTCTATTCCTGCTTCTATATTGCCCCCCACTCCCTCTATTCCTGCTTCTATATTGCCCCCCACTCCCCTCTATTCCTGCTTCTATATTGCCCCCACTCCCTCTATTCCTGCTTCTATATTTCCCCGCCCCCACAAGTGTCCTTTAACGAACACTGAACACATTTAATATAATTATCTCTCTGGTTTTCTCCTTCTCCTTATAAAGACATCTTTCTCTTGTGCTCATACATAATGGCCGCCCCTCGCAGAGTTATGGAGGGATGGGTTAGTTGTGTTGTCTTCTTGTAGGCCATGAATCCTGATGTATATCGTGGGCCATGGGGAGGGGCCAGTTGCCGGGACTCTCCTGCCCAGACAACCAGGTCATGTGACTGCTCACAAGGTTAGTGTTTATTGATGCATGTCAGTGAGAACTACTCGCACTCTCTGGCAGCAGTAAGCAAAGTACAAATTAATATTATTCATTTGTGTGGGGGCGGGTGGAGATGTTTTAAATATAAGTCCAGGTGCTGTGATGTGGACATATATATATATATATATATGTATATGTGTGTAGGTCTAGATGCAGTGATGTGGGCATATATATATATAAGTGTGTATATATTTATTAGAGCTCATCTCTGGCCTATATTAACTACACTTTGTTTAGGGTGTGGTTTCCAATGACAATTCTTCGAGGAATTAGGGAGTGTGCTAGCACTCTCTATATTGAACACACTTCAAAATGGTCGACACCTAAGATTCACACACACATCACACATAAATATACGCTTATGTCTTCGTAGCTACCTAAATGGTTGCTTTGGCCATAATTGGCTCCAAAAAGACTATGCCTTGAATCTTTCGCAAACTGATAGACCTGTTAAGAATTATTTATTTTTTAAATTAGCACATAAACACCTTGAATTCTTCTTCATGGATCACCTTACCTACTAATATATCTAAAATATCTGTTTTTCCCTTTCACGTAATCTTGCATACAGCAGGTCCCTTCATAACAATTATGATCACCTTACCTAATCTATCTTAAATATCTGGTTTTCCCCTTCATGTAACCTCAGGTCTACTCATAACAATTATAGTGCCACAAGACTTCCAAGTGGCCCAGTCTCAGTCTAGCTTGCTCACCCGGTGGTTGTCAGTGTTAGATGAGACAGCAGAGTGGATTGTCTGAGAATCTTCTTCTTTCAACTACTAGAATAACATCAGTTGTTGGTTTGTGGAGTTTTTTCCTGCGCAACTCTTGCCAAGGTCCTGGAGAAGGCTGCAGCTGACCTTCTATCAAGTGGCTGACTCTAATAACATAACAACAACAACAACAACAACAAGATGGCATTTGCTGACTTGTGCCGTGTAAACAGAAAGGAAAAAGTTTTAAAGTTTGTTTAAAAAATAATTTTTTTCTGAGGTTCCAGTGTTGGAGTCACAGAAACTCAGACTTCATAGAGCGTGCTACTACTACTGCCAATATATTTTTCAATATAAGTCTCGTAATGCGATATGCTTCCATTTCCAACCCCACCTTTGACTCCTTTGCTTGTCTGTTCTTATGAACAAAGGCGCAAGGTGTTTGTTTGACACTGGTGTTTGTCTTGATACTGTGGTGTTTGTCTTGATACTGTGGTGTTTATTTGACACTGTGGTGTTTGTTTGACACTGCGGTATTTGTTTGACACTGGTGTTTGTCTTGACACTGTGGTGTTTATTTGACACTGTGGTGTTTGCTTGACACTGGTATTTATTTCACACTGGTGTTTCTTTGACACTGGTTTGACACTTGGTGTTTGTTTGACACTGGTTTGACACTTAGTGTTTGTTTGACACTGGTTTGTTTGAAACTGGTTTGACACTTGGTGTTTGTTTGAAACTGGTTTGACACTTGGTGTTTGTTTGACACTTGGGCATTTTTTGACACTTGGCATTTTTGACTAGGCATTTGTTTGACTCTGTGGTGTTGGTTTGACACTTGGTGTTTGTTTGACATTTGGTGTTTGTTTGACACTTGGTGTGTGTTTGACTCTAGTATTTGTAAGACACTTGGTGTTTGTTGGGCACTGGTATTTGTTTGACACTTGGTGTTTGTTTGACACAGTGTTTGTTTGACACTGGGTTTTTTGACACTGGTGTTTCTTTGACACTTGGTATGTGTTGACTGGTGTTTGTTTGACACTGCGTATTTTTAACGATGTGGTGATCATTTTACACTCGTGTTTGTTAGACACTGGTGATTTTTTGACACTGGTGTGTTTGACATTGGTGTTTGTTTGACACTGAAGATTATTTGACACTGGTGTTTGTTTGACACTTGCTGTTTGTTTGACACTTGGTATGTGTTGACTGGTGTTTGTTTGACAATGTGGTGTTTATTTTACACTCGTGCTTGTTTGATACTGGTGTTTGTTTCACAGGCTTGACACTGGTTTGACACTTGCTGTTTGTTTGACATTGGTGTTTTTGACACTGGTGTTTGCTGGACACTGATGTTTGTTTGATACTTGGCGTTTGTTTGACACTGTGATGTTTGTTTGACACTATGGTGTTTGTTTGACACTATGGACACAGTGGTGTTTGTTTGACACTATGGTGTTTGTTTGACACTGTGGTGTTTTTTGACACAGTGGTGGTTGTTTGACACTGTAGTGTTTGTTTGACACAGTGGTGTTTGTTTGGCACTGGTGTTTATTTGTTCTGTTGCTATGTGTCGCACACGTCAGGGAGTTGTGATGCATCTGACAAGTACCTGGAGCAGCTGAGAGACACCATCAGACACAGTGTGCCCAAGGGGAAATTAGCAGCATTCTTTGCTGAGCCTATTCAGGTAAGGCTCATGTGAGCATCAGGAAGAGCCTATGCGTGTGTGTGTTGTGTTGTGTGTGTGTGTGTGTACGTGAATATGTCTGTCTGTGTGTGTGTGTGTGTGTGTGTATGTATGTATGAAGTAGCTCTGGCCTCATAATGGTGACCTTCTGACAGAGACAGTAGCTCTGGTCCTATAATGGTGACCTCCTGACAGAGACAGTAGCTCTGGTCCTATAATGGTGACCTCCTGACAGAGACAGTAGCTGTGGCCCTATAATGATGACCTCCTGACAGAGACAGTAGCTCTGGCCCTATAATGGTGACCTCCTGACAGAGACAGTAGCTCTGGCCCTATAATGGTGACCTCCTGACAGAGACAGTAGCTCTGGCCCTATAATGGTGACCTCCTGACAGAGACAGTAGCTCTGGCCCTATAATGGTGACCTCCTGATAGAGACAGTAGCTCTGGTCCTATAATGGTGACCTCCTGACAGAGACAGTAGCTCTGGCCCTATAATGGTGACCCACTGATAGAGACAGTAGCTCTGGCCCTATAATGGTGACCTCCTGATAGAGACAGTAGCTCTGGCCCTATAATGGTGACCTGACAGAGACAGTAGCTCTGGTCCTATAATGGTGACCTCCTGTCAGAGACAGTATAGCTCTGGCCCTATAATGGTGACCTCCTGGCAGAGACAGTAGCTCTGGCCCTATAATGGTGACCTCCTGATAGAGACAGTAGCTGTGGCCCTATAATGGTGACCTCCTGGCAGAGACAGTAGCTCTGGCCCTATAATGGTGACCTCCTGACAGAGACAGTAGCTGTGGCCCTATAATGGTGACCTCCTGACAGAGACAGTAGCTCTGGTCCTATAATGGTGACCTCCTGACAGAGACAGTAGCTGTGGTCCTATAATGGTGATCTCCTGGCAGAGACAGTAGCTCTGGCCCTATAATGGTGACCTCCTGACAGAGACAGTAGCTCTGGCCCTATAATGGTGACCTCCTGACAGAGACAGTAGCTCTGGCCCTATAATGGTGACCTCCTGACAGAGACAGTATAGCTCTGGCCCTATAATGGTGACCTCCTGGCAGAGACAGTAGCTCTGGCCCTATAATGATGACCTCCTGACAGAGAGACAGTAGAGCTCTGGCCCTATAATGGTGACCTCCTGACAGAGACAGTAGCTCTGGCCCTATAATGGTGACCTCCTGACAGAGACAGTAGCTCTGGCCCTATAATGGTGACCTCCTGATAGAGACATTAGCTCTGGCCCTATAATGGTGACCTCCTGGCAGAGACAGTAGCTCTGGCCCTATAATGATGACCTCCTGACAGAGAGACAGTATAGCTCTGGCCCTATGATGGTGACCTCCTGACAGAGACAGTAGCTCTGGCCCTATAATGGTGACCTCCTGACAGAGACAGTAGCTCTGGTCCTATAATGGTGACCTCCTGACAGAGACAGTAGCTCTGGCCCTATAATGGTGACCTCCTGACAGAGACAGTAGCTGTGGTCCTATAATGGTGACCTCCTGGCAGAGACAGTAGCTCTGGCCCTATAATGGTGACCTCCTGGCAGAGACAGTAGCTCTGGCCCTATAATGGTGACCTCCTGATAGAGACAGTAGCTCTGGCCCTATAATGGTGACCTCCTGACAGAGACAGTAGCTCTGGCCCTATAATGGTGACCTCCTGACAGAGACAGTAGCTGTGGCCCTATAATGGTGACCTCCTGACAGAGACAGTAGCTCTGGCCCTATAATGTGACCTCCTGACAGAGACAGTAGCTCTGGCCCTATAATGGTGACCTCCTGACAGAGACAGTAGCTCTGGTCCTATAATGGTGACCTCCTGGCAGAGACAGTAGCTCTGGCCCTATAATGGTGACCTCCTGACAGAGACAGTAGCTCTGGTCCTATAATGGTGACCTCCTGACAGAGACAGTAGCTGTGGCCCTATAATGGTGACCTCCTCCTGACAGAGACAGGTGTGACATTTCACTCATGTCACTCAGCCAATCAGATTTGTCGAGCTAGTGGCTTACTCCTGTTATAGGCAATTATGACCGCTTCAAATAACATACAGCTCACAGTAAAAGTGCTGAGCTTGCACAAACCCAAAGAGCCACTGTGGCCTTTGACCTGATAAACCGCATCTCAAAAGGAAAAGTATTACCACACAATATGCGAAGGAGTTGCATCATCTTTCCCATACGCCCAAAACCCATACTGTGTGTCTGTCTGTGTGCAATGGGTCATTGTCAATAGGGGATGGTGCTTAGGGGTATCTATGTGGGGTGGGGTTTCCATGAGCACATTCTAGTTTGATGCGAGTTACGCGACAAATAAAGACCTCACCTCCTCCTCTTCTCTCCCTCAGGGTGTGGGTGGCACTGTGCAGTACCCAACCAGCTATTTGAAGAAGGCATACGAGATAGCGAGGGAAAATGGAGGGCTTTGCGTATCTGACGAGGTGAGTATGTCGCTGTAGGGCTTCATATGGTAAGGGGTGGGTGAACTAGCTGCTACTCGCTAATGATAGTAGAGGACTCACAATGGCAGTCTAGTCACAGTTCTGCCTGCACTGTCATGCTAGTTGCTATGTGGACTAATCATGACATTTTTGGTAGTCAAGGGGCTGTGTCCCTATAATGATATGCCGGTTGGTGTGCACTCCTGTACCGTCTTGTCCAACTAGTTGACCTTCCGAGACATCTTATGTCATACATTATCTCAGAGATTGTAAATAGCAACAACGAAACAACCTTACCCAGTCAAACTTACAAACCCCATATAAGTGCCATCCATTGGCTGCCCCCCGCACCTCCATACAATGTTAAGCTAACACGCCCTCCTTCCTTGCCCCCACCCCCCCAAAAATAATAAATGAAAAACTCCATATATGCCACCCATTGTATTAAAATCTCCCCCTATATATGTCATGATTAGGCTTACACCCTCCCCCCTATATATGTCATGATTAGGCTTACACCCTCCCCCCCTATATATGTCATGATTAGACTTACACCCTCCCCCCTATATATGTCATGATTAGGCTTACACCCTCCCCCCTATATATGTCATGATTAGGCTTACACCCTCCCCCCTATATATGTCATGATTATGCTTACACCCTCCCCCCTATATATGTCATGATTAGGCTTACACCCTCCCCCCTATATATGTCATGATTAGGCTTACACCCTCCCCCCTATATATGTCATGATTAGGCTTACACCCTCCCCCCTATATATGTCATGATTAGGCTTACACCCTCCCCCACCCTATATATGTCATGATTAGGCTTACACCCTCCCCCCCTATATATGTCATGATTAGGCTTACACCCTCCCCCCCTATATATGTCATGATTAGGCTTACACCCTCCCCCCCTATATATGTCATGATTAGGCTTACACCCTCCCCCCCTATATATGTCATGATTAGGCTTACACCCTCCCCCCTATATATGTCATGATTAGGCTTACACCCTCCCCCCTATATATGTCATGATTAGGCTTACACCCTCCCCCCCTATATATGTCATGATTAGGCTTACACCCTCCCCCCCTATATATGTCATGATTAGGCATACACCCTCCCCCCTATATACATGTATGTCATGATTAGGCTTACACCCTCCCCCCCTATATATGTCATGATTAGGCTTACACCCTCCCCCCTATATATGTCATGATTAGGCTTACACCCTCCCCCCCTATATATGTCATGATTAGGCTTACACCCTCCCCCCCTATATATGTCATGATTAGGCTTACACCCTCCCCCCCTATATATGTCATGATTAGGCTTACACCCTCCCCCCCTATATATGTCATGATTAGCTTACACCCTCCCCCCTATATATGTCATGATTAGGCTTACACCCTCCCCCCCTATATATGTCATGATTAGGCTTACACCCTCCACCCCTATATATGTCATGATTAGGCTTACACCCTCCATTCCCCTCCTCCACACCTTATGATTCAGTACCAACCTCACATACAATACACACACAACACATGATCACACACACATGCACACAACATGCATACATGCACACTCACACACCATACACACACACACACACACACACACACACAGGTGCAGACTGGATTTGGTCGTCTTGGCAGCCACTACTGGGGCTTCGAATCACACGGGGTGACTCCTGACATTGGTAAAGTAATAACTGGACGACTCTTAGTGTATTTTTATATTTTATAATGCTACTTGTTAATGACTTCCACTCGTAGTTACCATAGCAAAGGGCGCAGGGAATGGATTTCCTCTGGGTGCGGTCATCACTACTCCAGGTTGGTAATCTTGACATGTACTGTGTGTGCCTATGTAGGCTAAGGCTAGGGGGGTAGGGCTTGAAGGCTGGGGTGTGGCTAAGGCTAGGGGGGTAGGGCTTGAAGGCTGGGGCAGGGCTAAGGCAAGGGGGTAGGGCTTGAAGGCTGGGGTGGGGCTAAGGCTAGGGGGTAGGGCTTGAAGGCTGGGGAATGGCTAAGGCTAGGGGAGTAGGGCTTGAAGGCTGGGGCAGGGCTAAGGCAAGGGGGTAGGGCTTGAAGGCTGGGGCTAGGGGGTAGGGCTTGAAGGCTGGGGCGTGGCTAAGGATAGGGGGGTAGGGCTTGAAAGCTGGGGCGGGGGTAGGGCTTGAAGGCTGGGGTGAGGCTAGGGGATAGGGCTTGAAGGCTGGGGCTGGGGTGGGGCTTGTGTCAGTCGTTACTGGATGAATCATATATATATATATTTGCCTGTTGGGGCCCCTTAGGAAGCCAGTGGATAATCGTGGAAGTTTTTGTCTGTGGACTTCCTTCTGTGGGTAAAACATAGACCAGTAGAATGGCTATAACTGCAGCAAATAGCAATGGCTCTCTCACAGCACTGACAGAGAAAGAGTGCTTACTATTATGTGGAAAATTGGCACCGACTATCGCACTGAAATGGAACACAACAGATTACTTGTTCCTGTAGCATTGAAACTGAACACTAATTGCAACTGTTTTGAACCGGACACTCCAAAGGAGCATCAAAAGTCCGTAGCTAATGGAGCCACAATGCAGTTCAACAGAGCACGCATGTAGTTCAAGCGAAGACACCAATTTTGTCCTGTGCTTTGGTTCAAATCACCCCCTCCCCTCCACCTTTTCTTTGACAAGTTGTCCCTCGTTGTCTCGTGATTGGGTTGGCACTTATGCATGTGTGAGAGAGTGTGAGTGTGTGAGAGAGTGTGTGTGTGTGTGTGAGAGTGTGTGTGTGAGAGTGAGTGTGTGAGAGAGTGTGTGTGTGTGAGAGAGTGTGTGTGTGTGAGAGTGTGTGTGTGTGTGAGAGAGTGTGTGTGTGTGAGAGAGTGTGTATGTGTGTTAACAACACTTGTATCTCTGCTAAGACTCCCTCATGGCCACACACACCTGAATGGTGCCTTCAGCCATTATTGGTTCCCACTATTTGTCTATTTAATCCTTTGCTAAGGTAGTCCACCAGCAGCTGCATCTCTCTCTGTTCCTGGCCGTGCATTCCTTGCTCTCAATAGGTCCATTCTGAAGAATTTTGGGTTCCTTGAAAACCCCAAAATTTCCTATGGCTTGTGACAACTAATCAGTTTCTCAATTCAGAGAAATATAGGACTATCATGATCAGTAAAGAAGCTGCTGGATGATGAGGTTATTATGATGACACAGCCGAGACCTTCAACTAGACCAGGTCTGCTTGTGGGCCATATGTCTGCAGCACCTGCTGCAGGGATAGTTGTGGAGTTATCCTGGGTAACTCTTACCAAGTCCTTGAAGGAGGAAGTAGCTGAACTGCAGGGCTGACTCTAATATCACAACAGTGGGTAACTCTTACCAAGTCCTTGAAGGAGGCAGTAGCTGAACTGTACCAGAGGACTGACTCCAATATCACAACAGTGGGCCACTCTTACCAAGTCCTTGAAGGAGGCAGTAGCTGTCACTGTACCAGAGGGCTGACTCTAATAAAAGAATTAAAATTAAAAAATGATCTAGTACAGAGCTGGAGGCAGAAAACATCATGGCAAGAGAATCCGTTCTTTCAAGTTCTGAGTGTGTGACTGATTGAGATATCTGACTGTATGCCACTGAAAAGGAATGATTTTGCATTACGAAATCTAGTGGTCTACTTAATGCTAAAACAGAGCATGACCAATCTAGTGGACTACTTCATGCTAAAACAGAGCATGACTAATCTAGTGGTCTACTTCATGCTAAAACAGAGCATGACTAATCTAGTGGTCTACTTCATACTAAAACAGAGCATGACTAATCTAGTGGTCTACTTCATGCTAAAACAGAGCATGACTAATCTAGTGGTCTACTTCATGCTAAAACAGAGCATGACTAATCTAGTGGACTACTTCATGCTAAAACAGAGCATGACTAATCTAGTGGACTACTTAATGCTAAAACAGAGCATGACCAATCTAGTGGACTACTTCATGCTAAAACAGAGCATGACTAATCTAGTGGTCTACTTCATGCTAAAACAGAGCATGACTAATCTAGTGGTCTACTTCATGCTAAAACATAGCATGACTAATCTAGTGGTCCACTTAATGCTAAAACAGAGCATGACTAATCTAGTGGTCCACTTCATGCTAAAACAGAGCATGACTAATCTAGTGGACTACTTCATGCTAAAACAGAGCATGACTAATCTAGTGGACTACTTCATGCTAAAACATAGCATGACTAATCTAGTGCTCTACTTCATGCTAAAACAGAGCATGACTAATCTAGTGCTCTACTTCATACTAAAACAGAACATGACTAATCTAGTGGTCTACTTAATGCTAAAACAGAGCATGACTAATCTAGTGGTCTACTTCATGCTAAAACAGAGCATGACTAATCTAGTGGTCTACTTCAAGCTAAAACATAGCATGACTAATCTAGTGGTCTACTTCATGCTAAAACAGAGCATGACTAATCTAGTGGACTACTTCATGCTAAAACAGAGCATGACTAATCTAGTGGTCTACTTCATGCTAAAACAGAGCATGACTAATCTAGTGGACTACTTCATGCTAAAACAGAGCATGACTAATCTAGTGGTCTACTTCATGCTAAAACAGAGCATGACTAATCTAGTGGTCTACTTCATGCTAAAACAGAGCATGACTAATCTAGTGATCTACTTCATGCTAAAACAGAGCATGACTAATCTAGTGGTCTACTTCATGCTAAAACAGAGCATGACTAATCTAGTGGACTACTTCATACTAAAACATAGCATGACTAATCTAGTGGACTACTTCATACTAAAACAGAGCATGACTAATCTAGTGGTCTACTTCATGCTAAAACATAGCATGACTAATCTAGTGGTCTACTTCATACTAAAACAGAGCATGACTAATCTAGTGGTCTACTTCATGCTAAAACAGAGCATGACTAATCTAGTGGTCTACTTCATACTAAAACAGAGCATGACTAATCTAGTGGACTACTTCATGCTAAAACATAGCATGACTAATCTAGTGGTCTACTTCAAGCTAAAACAGAGCATGACTAATCTAGTGGACTACTTCATGCTAAAACAGAGCATGACTAATCTAGTGCTCTACTTCATGCTAAAACAGAGCATGACTAATCTAGTGGTCTACTTCATGCTAAAACAGAACATGACTAATCTAGTGATCTACTTCATGCTAAAACAGAACATGACTAATCTAGTGGTCTACTTCATGCTAAAACAGAGCATGACTAATCTAGTGGTCTACTTCATGCTAAAACAGAGCATGACTAATCTAGTGGACTACTTCATGCTAAAACAGAGCATGACCAATCTAGTGGACTACTTCATGCTAAAACATAGCATGACTAATCTAGTGGTCTACTTCATGCTAAAACAGAGCATGACTAATCTAGTGATCTACTTCATGCTAAAACAGAGCATGACTAATCTAGTGGACTACTTCATACTAAAACAGAGCATGACTAATCTAGTGGTCTACTTCAAGCTAAAACATAGCATGACTAATCTAGTGGTCTACTTCATGCTAAAACAGAGCATGACTAATCTAGTGGACTACTTCATGCTAAAACAGAGCATGACTAATCTAGTGGTCTACTTCATGCTAAAACAGAGCATGACTAATCTAGTGGACTACTTCATGCTAAAACAGAGCATGACTAATCTAGTGGTCTACTTCATGCTAAAACAGAGCATGACTAATCTAGTGGTCTACTTCATGCTAAAACAGAGCATGACTAATCTAGTGGTCTACTTCATGCTAAAACATAGCATGACTAATCTAGTGGTCTACTTCAAGCTAAAACATAGCATGACTAATCTAGTGGACTACTTCATGCTAAAACAGAACATGACTAATCTAGTGCTCTACTTCATGCTAAAACAGAGCATGACTAATCTAGTGGTCTACTTCATGCTAAAACAGAACATGACTAATCTAGTGATCTACTTCATGCTAAAACAGAACATGACTAATCTAGTGGTCTACTTCATGCTAAAACATAGCATGACTAATCTAGTGGTCTACTTCATGCTAAAACAGAGCATGACTAATCTAGTGGACTACTTCATACTAAAACAGAGCATGACTAATCTAGTGGACTACTTCATACTAAAACAGAGCATGACTAATCTAGTGGACTACTTCATGCTAAAACAGAACATGACTAATCTAGTGGTCTACTTCATGCTAAAACAGAGCATGACTAATCTAGTGGTCTACTTCATGCTAAAACATAGCATGACTAATCTAGTGGACTACTTCATGCTAAAACAGAGCATGACTAATCTAGTGGACTACTTCATGCTAAAACAGAGCATGACTAATCTAGTGGACTACTTCATGCTAAAACAGAGCATGACTAATCTAGTGGTCTACTTCATACTAAAACAGAGCATGACTAATCTAGTGGTCTACTTCATACTAAAACAGAGCATGACTAATCTAGTGGACTACTTCAAGCTAAAACAGAGCATGACTAATCTAGTGGTCTACTTCATGCTAAAACAGAGCATGACTAATCTAGTGGACTACTTCATGCTAAAACATAGCATGACTAATCTAGTGGTCTACTTCATGCTAAAACATAGCATGACTAATCTAGTGGTCTACTTCATGCTAAAACAGAGCATGACTAATCTAGTGGTCTACTTCATGCTAAAACATAGCATGACTAATCTAGTGGTCTACTTCATACTAAAACATAGCATGACTAATCTAGTGGACTACTTCATGCTAAAACAGAGCATGACTAATCTAGTGGACTACTTCATGTTAAAACAGAGCATGACTAATCTAGTGGTCTACTTCATGCTAAAACAGAACATGACTAATCTAGTGGACTACTTCATGCTAAAACAGAGCATGACTAATCTAGTGGTCTACTTCATTGCTAAAACATAGCATGACTAATCTAGTGGTCTACTTCATGCTAAAACAGAGCATGACTAATCTAGTGGTCTACTTCACTAAAACAGAGCATGACTAATCTAGTGGACTACTTCATGCTAAAACAGAACATGACTAATCTAGTGGTCTACTTCAAGCTAAAACAGAGCATGACTAATCTAGTGGTCTACTTCATACTAAAACAGAGCATGACTAATCTAGTGGTCTACTTCATTGCTAAAACAGAGCATGACTAATCTAGTGATCTACTTCATACTAAAACAGAGCATGACTAATCTAGTGGACTACTTCATGCTAAAACAGAGCATGACTAATCTAGTGGTCTACTTCATGCTAAAACAGAGCATGACTAATCTAGTGGACTACTTCATGCTAAAACATAGCATGACTAATCTAGTGGACTACTTAATGCTAAAACAGAACATGACTAATCTAGTGGTCTACTTCAAGCTAAAACAGAGCATGACTAATCTAGTGGTCTACTTCATACTAAAACAGAGCATGACTAATCTAGTGGTCTACTTCATGCTAAAACAGAGCATGACTAATCTAGTGATCTACTTCATGCTAAAACAGAGCATGACTAATCTAGTGATCTACTTCATGCTAAAACAGAGCATGACTAATCTAGTGGTCTACTTCATGCTAAAACAGAGCATGACTAATCTAGTGGACTACTTCATGCTAAAACAGAGCATGACTAATCTAGTGGACTACTTCATGCTAAAACAGAACATGACTAATCTAGTGGTCTACTTCATGCTAAAACATAGCATGACTAATCTAGTGGACTACTTCATGCTAAAACAGAGCATGACTAATCTAGTGGACTACTTCATGCTAAAACAGAACATGACTAATCTAGTGGACTACTTCATGCTAAAACAGAGCATGACTAATCTAGTGATCTACTTCATGCTAAAACAGAGCATGACTAATCTAGTGGTCTACTTCATGCTAAAACAGAGCATGACTAATCTAGTGGTCTACTTCATGCTAAAACAGAGCATGACTAATCTAGTGGTCTACTTCATGCTAAAACATAGCATGACTAATCTAGTGGACTACTTCATGATAAAACAGAGCATGACTAATCTAGTGATCTACTTCATGCTAAAACAGAGCATGACTAATCTAGTGGACTACTTCATGCTAAAACAGAGCATGACTAATCTAGTGGACTACTTCATACTAAAACAGAGCATGACTAATCTAGTGATCTACTTCATGCTAAAACAGAGCATGACTAATCTAGTGATCTACTTCATGCTAAAACAGAGCATGACTAATCTAGTGGACTACTTCATGCTAAAACAGAGCATGACTAATCTAGTGGACTACTTCATGCTAAAACAGAGCATGACTAATCTAGTGGTCTACTTCATGCTAAAACATAGCATGACTAATCTAGTGATCTACTTCATGCTAAAACAGAGCATGACTAATCTAGTGGTCTACTTCATGCTAAAACAGAGCATGACTAATCTAGTGATCTACTTCATGCTAAAACAGAGCATGACTAATCTAGTGATCTACTTCATGCTAAAACAGAGCATGACTAATCTAGTGGTCTACTTCATGCTAAAACAGAGCATGACTAATCTAGTGGACTACTTCATGCTAAAACAGAACATGACTAATCTAGTGGTCTACTTCATGCTAAAACATAGCATGACTAATCTAGTGGACTACTTCATGCTAAAACAGAGCATGACTAATCTAGTGGACTACTTCATGCTAAAACAGAACATGACTAATCTAGTGGACTACTTCATGCTAAAACAGAGCATGACTAATCTAGTGATCTACTTCATGCTAAAACAGAGCATGACTAATCTAGTGGTCTACTTCATGCTAAAACAGAGCATGACTAATCTAGTGGACTACTTCATGCTAAAACAGAGCATGACTAATCTAGTGATCTACTTCATGCTAAAACAGAGCATGACTAATCTAGTGGTCTACTTCATGCTAAAACAGAGCATGACTAATCTAGTGGTCTACTTCAAGCTAAAACAGAGCATGACTAATCTAGTGGACTACTTCATGCTAAAACAGAGCATGACTAATCTAGTGGACTACTTCATGCTAAAACAGAGCATGACTAATCTAGTGGTCTACTTCATGCTAAAACAGAGCATGACTAATCTAGTGATCTACTTCATGCTAAAACAGAGCATAACTAATCTAGTGGACTACTTCATGCTAAAACAGAGCATGACTAATCTAGTGGACTACTTCATACTAAAACAGAGCATGACTAATCTAGTGATCTACTTCATGCTAAAACAGAGCATGACTAATCTAGTGATCTACTTCATGCTAAAACAGAGCATGACTAATCTAGTGGACTACTTCATGCTAAAACAGAGCATGACTAATCTAGTGGTCTACTTCATGCTAAAACAGAGCATGACTAATCTAGTGGTCTACTTCATGCTAAAACATAGCATGACTAATCTAGTGGACTACTTCATGATAAAACAGAGCATGACTAATCTAGTGATCTACTTCATGCTAAAACAGAGCATGACTAATCTAGTGGACTACTTCATGCTAAAACAGAGCATGACTAATCTAGTGGACTACTTCATACTAAAACAGAGCATGACTAATCTAGTGATCTACTTCATGCTAAAACAGAGCATGACTAATCTAGTGATCTACTTCATGCTAAAACAGAGCATGACTAATCTAGTGGACTACTTCATACTAAAACAGAGCATGACTAATCTAGTGATCTACTTCATGCTAAAACAGAGCATGACTAATCTAGTGATCTACTTCATGCTAAAACAGAGCATGACTAATCTAGTGGACTACTTCATGCTAAAACAGAGCATGACTAATCTAGTGGACTACTTCATGCTAAAACAGAGCATGACTAATCTAGTGGACTACTTCATGCTAAAACAGAGCATGACTAATCTAGTGGACTACTTCATGCTAAAACAGAGCATGACTAATCTAGTGATCTACTTCATGCTAAAACAGAGCATGACTAATCTAGTGATCTACTTCATGCTAAAACAGAGCATGACTAATCTAGTGGACTACTTCATGCTAAAACAGAGCATGACTAATCTAGTGGTCTACTTCATGCTAAAACAGAGCATGACTAATCTAGTGGACTACTTCATGCTAAAACAGAGCATGACTAATCTAGTGGACTACTTCATGCTAAAACAGAGCATGACTAATCTAGTGATCTACTTCATGCTAAAACAGAGCATGACTAATCTAGTGGACTACTTCATGCTAAAACAGAGCATGACTAATCTAGTGAACTACTTCATGTTAAAACAGAGCATGACTAATCTAGTGGTCTACTTCTTGCTAAAACAGAGCATGACTAATCTAGTGGACTACTTCATACTAAAACAGAGCATGACTAATCTAGTGATCTACTTCATGCTAAAACAGAGCATGACTAATCTAGTGATCTACTTCATGCTAAAACAGAGCATGACTAATCTAGTGGACTACTTCATGCTAAAACAGAGCATGACTAATCTAGTGGTCTACTTCATGCTAAAACAGAGCATGACTAATCTAGTGGTCTACTTCATGCTAAAACAGAGCATGACTAATCTAGTGGACTACTTCATGCTAAAACAGAGCATGACTAATCTAGTGGTCTACTTCATGCTAAAACATAGCATGACTAATCTAGTGGACTACTTCATGCTAAAACAGAGCATGACTAATCTAGTGGACTACTTCATGCTAAAACAGAGCATGACTAATCTAGTGATCTACTTCATGCTAAAACAGAGCATGACTAATCTAGTGGACTACTTCATGCTAAAACAGAGCATGACTAATCTAGTGGTCTACTTCTTGCTAAAACAGAGCATGACTAATCTAGTGGACTACTTCATACTAAAACAGAGCATGACTAATCTAGTGGTCTACTTCATGCTAAAACAGAACATGACTAATCTAGTGATCTACTTCATGCTAAAACATAGCATGACTAATCTAGTGGTCTACTTCATGCTAAAACAGAGCATGACTAATCTAGTGGACTACTTCATGCTAAAACAGAGCATGACTAATCTAGTGCTCTACTTCATGCTAAAACAGAGCATGACTAATCTAGTGGACTACTTCATGCTAAAACAGAGCATGACTAATCTAGTGATCTACTTCATGCTAAAACAGAGCATGACTAATCTAGTGCTCTACTTCATGCTAAAACAGAGCATGACTAATCTAGTGATCTACTTCATGCTGAAACAGAGCATGACTAATCTAGTGGACTACTTCATGCTGAAACAGAGCATGACTAATCTAGTGGTCTACTTCATGCTAAAACAGAGCATGACTAATCTAGTGGTCTACTTCATGCTAAAACATAGCATGACTAATCTAGTGGTCTACTTCATGCTAAAACAGAGCATGACTAATCTAGTGGACTACTTCATGCTAAAACAGAGCATGACTAATCTAGTGGACTACTTCATGCTAAAACATAGCATGACTAATCTAGTGGTCTACTTCAAGCTAAAACAGAGCATGACTAATCTAGTGGACTACTTCATGCTAAAACAGAGCATGACTAATCTAGTGGACTACTTCATGCTAAAACATAGCATGACTAATCTAGTGCTCTACTTCATACTAAAACAGAGCATGACTAATCTAGTGGACGACTTCATGCTAAAACAGAGCATGACTAATCTAGTGATCTACTTCATGCTAAAACAGAGCATGACTAATCTAGTGATCTACTTCATGCTAAAACAGAGCATGACTAATCTAGTGGACTACTTCATACTAAAACAGAGCATGACTAATCTAGTGCTCTACTTCATGCTAAAACAGAGCATGACTAATCTAGTGGACTACTTCATACTAAAACAGAGCATGACTAATCTAGTGATCTACTTCATGCTAAAACATAGCATGACTAATCTAGTGATCTACTTCATGCTAAAACAGAACATGACTAATCTAGTGGACTACTTCATGCTAAAACAGAGCATGACTAATCTAGTGATCTACTTCATGCTAAAACAGAGCATGACTAATCTAGTGCTCTACTTCATGCTAAAACAGAGCATGACTAATCTAGTGCTCTACTTCATGCTAAAACAGAGCATGACTAATCTAGTGATCTACTTCATGCTAAAACAGAGCATGACTAATCTAGTGGACTACTTCATACTAAAACAGAGCATGACTAATCTAGTGCTCTACTTCATGCTAAAACAGAGCATGACTAATCTAGTGGACTACTTCATGCTAAAACATAGCATGACTAATCTAGTGCTCTACTTCATGCTAAAACAGAACATGACTAATCTAGTGATCTATTTCATGCTAAAACAGAGCATGACTAATCTAGTGGTCTACTTCATGCTAAAACAGAGCATGACTAATCTAGTGGTCTACTTCATGCTAAAACATAGCATGACTAATCTAGTGCTCTACTTCATGCTAAAACATAGTATGACTAATCTAGTGGACTACTTCATGCTAAAACATAGCATGACTAATCTAGTGCTCTACTTCATGCTAAAACAGAGCATGACTAATCTAGTGATCTACTTCATGCTAAAACAGAGCATGACTAATCTAGTGGTCTACTTCATGCTAAAACATAGCATGACTAATCTAGTGGACTACTTCATGCTAAAACAGAGCATGACTAATCTAGTGGACTACTTCATGCTAAAACATAGCATGACTAATCTAGTGCTCTACTTCATGCTAAAACAGAGCATGACTAATCTAGTGATCTACTTCATGCTAAAACAGAGCATGACTAATCTAGTGGTCTACTTCATGCTAAAACAGAACATGACTAATCTAGTGGACTACTTCATGCTAAAACAGAGCATGACTAATCTAGTGATCTACTTCATGCTAAAACAGAGCATGACTAATCTAGTGGACTACTTCATGCTAAAACAGAGCATGACTAATCTAGTGGTCTACTTCATGCTAAAACAGAGCATGACTAATCTAGTGGACTACTTCATGCTAAAACAGAGCATGACTAATCTAGTGGACTACTTCATGCTAAAACAGAGCATGACTAATCTAGTGGACTACTTCATGCTAAAACAGAACATGACTAATCTAATGGTCTACTTCATGCTAAAACATAGCATGACTAATCTAGTGGTCTTCTTCATGCTAAAACAGAGCATGACTAATCTAGTGGACTACTTCATGCTAAAACAGAGCATGACTAATCTAGTGGACTACTTCATGCTAAAACAGAGCATGACTAATCTAGTGGACTACTTCATGCTAAAACAGAGCATGACTAATCTAGTGGTCTACTTCATGCTAAAACAGAGCATGACTAATCTAGTGGTCTACTTCATGCTAAAACAGAGCATGACTAATCTAGTGCTCTACTTCATGCTAAAACAGAGCATGACTAATCTAGTGCTCTACTTCATGCTAAAACAGAGCATGACTAATCTAGTGGTCTACTTCATGCTAAAACAGAGCATGACTAATCTAGTGGTCTACTTCATGCTAAAACATAGCATGACTAATCTAGTGGACTACTTCATGCTAAAACAGAGCATGACTAATCTAGTGGACTACTTCATGCTAAAACAGAGCATGACTAATCTAGTGCTCTACTTCATGCTAAAACAGAGCATGACTAATCTAGTGGACTACTTCATGCTAAAACAGAGCATGACTAATCTAGTGGACTACTTCATGCTAAAACAGAGCATGACTAATCTAGTGGACTACTTCATGCTAAAACATAGCATGACTAATCTAGTGCTCTACTTCATACTAAAACAGAGCATGACTAATCTAGTGGACGACTTCATGCTAAAACAGAGCATGACTAATCTAGTGATCTACTTCATGCTAAAACAGAGCATGACTAATCTAGTGATCTACTTCATGCTAAAACAGAGCATGACTAATCTAGTGGACTACTTCATACTAAAACAGAGCATGACTAATCTAGTGCTCTACTTCATGCTAAAACAGAGCATGACTAATCTAGTGGACTACTTCATACTAAAACAGAGCATGACTAATCTAGTGATCTACTTCATGCTAAAACATAGCATGACTAATCTAGTGATCTACTTCATGCTAAAACAGAACATGACTAATCTAGTGGACTACTTCATGCTAAAACAGAGCATGACTAATCTAGTGATCTACTTCATGCTAAAACAGAGCATGACTAATCTAGTGCTCTACTTCATGCTAAAACAGAGCATGACTAATCTAGTGCTCTACTTCATGCTAAAACAGAGCATGACTAATCTAGTGATCTACTTCATGCTAAAACAGAGCATGACTAATCTAGTGGACTACTTCATACTAAAACAGAGCATGACTAATCTAGTGCTCTACTTCATGCTAAAACAGAGCATGACTAATCTAGTGGACTACTTCATACTAAAACAGAGCATGACTAATCTAGTGATCTACTTCATGCTAAAACAGAACATGACTAATCTAGTGGTCTACTTCATGCTAAAACAGAGCATGACTAATCTAGTGGTCTACTTCATGCTAAAACAGAGCATGACTAATCTAGTGCTCTACTTCATGCTAAAACAGAGCATGACTAATCTAGTGCTCTACTTCATGCTAAAACAGAGCATGACTAATCTAGTGGTCTACTTCATGCTAAAACAGAGCATGACTAATCTAGTGGACTACTTCATGCTAAAACAGAGCATGACTAATCTAGTGGTCTACTTCATGCTAAAACATAGCATGACTAATCTAGTGCTCTACTTCATGCTAAAACAGAACATGACTAATCTAGTGATCTACTTCATGCTAAAACAGAGCATGACTAATCTAGTGGTCTACTTCATGCTAAAACAGAGCATGACTAATCTAGTGGTCTACTTCATGCTAAAACATAGCATGACTAATCTAGTGGTCTACTTCATGCTAAAACAGAGCATGACTAATCTAGTGGACTACTTCATGCTAAAACAGAACATGACTAATCTAGTGGTCTACTTCATACTAAAACAGAGCATGACTAATCTAGTGGACTACTTCATGCTAAAACAGAGCATGACTAATCTAGTGGTCTACTTCATGCTAAAACAGAACATGACTAAACTAGTGGACTACTTCATGCTAAAACAGAGCATGACTAATCTAGTGGTCTACTTCATACTAAAACAGAGCATGACTAATCTAGTGGTCTACTTCATGCTAAAACAGAGCATGACTAATCTAGTGATCTACTTCATACTAAAACAGAGCATGACTAATCTAGTGGTCTACTTCATGCTAAAACAGAGCATGACTAATCTAGTGGACTACTTCATGCTAAAACAGAGCATGACTAATCTAGTGGACTACTTCATGCTAAAACAGAGCATGACTAATCTAGTGCTCTACTTCATGCTAAAACAGAGCATGACTAATCTAGTGGACTACTTCATGCTAAAACAGAGCATGACTAATCTAGTGCTCTACTTCATGCTAAAACAGAGCATGACTAATCTAGTGCTCTACTTCATGCTAAAACAGAGCATGACTAATCTAGTGGACTACTTCATGCTAAAACAGAGCATGACTAATCTAGTGGACTACTTCATGCTAAAACAGAGCATGACTAATCTAGTGCTCTACTTCATGCTAAAACAGAGCATGACTAATCTAGTGGTCTACTTCATGCTAAAACAGAGCATGACTAATCTAGTGGACTACTTCATGCTAAAACAGAGCATGACTAATCTAGTGGTCTACTTCATGCTAAAACAGAGCATGACTAATCTAGTGGACTACTTCATGCTAAAACAGAGCATGACTAATCTAGTGGTCTACTTCATGCTAAAACAGAACATGACTAATCTAGTGGTCTACTTCATGCTAAAACAGAGCATGACTAATCTAGTGCTCTACTTCATGCTAAAACAGAGCATGACTAATCTAGTGCTCTACTTCATGCTAAAACATAGCATGACTAATCTAGTGGACTACTTCATACTAAAACAGAGCATGACTAATCTAGTGGACTACTTCATGCTAAAACAGAGCATGACTAATCTAGTGGTCTACTTCATGCTAAAACAGAGCATGACTAATCTAGTGGACTACTTCATGCTAAAACAGAGCATGACTAATCTAGTGGTCTACTTCATGCTAAAACAGAGCATGACTAATCTAGTGGACTACTTCATGCTAAAACAGAGCATGACTAATCTAGTGGACTACTTCATGCTAAAACAGAGCATGACTAATCTAGTGGACTACTTCATGCTAAAACAGAGCATGACTAATCTAGTGGACTACTTCATGCTAAAACAGAGCATGACTAATCTAGTGGTCTACTTCATGCTAAAACATAGCATGACTAATCTAGTGATCTACTTCATGCTAAAACAGAGCATGACTAATCTACTGGTCTACTTCATGCTAAAACAGAGCATGACTAATCTAGTGGTCTTCTTCATGCTAAAACAGAGCATGACTAATCTAGTGGTCTACTTCATGCTAAAACAGAGCATGACTAATCTAGTGGTCTTCTTCATGCTAAAACATAGCATGACTAATCTAGTGATCTACTTCATGCTAAAACAGAGCATGACTAATCTAGTGGTCTACTTCATGCTAAAACATAGCATGACTAATCTAGTGATCTACTTCATGCTAAAACAGAGCATGACTAATCTAGTGGTCTACTTCATGCTAAAACAGAGCATGACTAATCTAGTGGACTACTTCATGCTAAAACAGAGCATGACTAATCTAGTGCTCTAATTCATGCTAAAACAGAGCATGACTAATCTAGTGGACTACTTCATACTAAAACAGAGCATGACTAATCTAGTGGTCTACTTCATGCTAAAACAGAGCATGACTAATCTAGTGGTCTACTTCATGCTAAAACATAGCATGACTAATCTAGTGATCTACTTCATGCTAAAACAGAGCATGACTAATCTAGTGGTCTACTTCATGCTAAAACAGAGCATGACTAATCTAGTGCTCTACTTCATGCTAAAACATAGCATGACTAATCTAGTGGTCTACTTCATGCTAAAACAGAGCATGACTAATCTAGTGCTCTACTTCATGCTAAAACAGAGCATGACTAATCTAGTGGTCTACTTCAAGCTAAAACAGAGCATGACTAATCTAGTGGTCTACTTCATGCTAAAACAGAGCATGACTAATCTAGTGGTCTACTTCATGCTAAAACAGAGCATGACTAATCTAGTGGTCTACTTCATGCTAAAACAGAGCATGACTAATCTAGTGGACTACTTCATACTAAAACAGAACATGACTAATCTAGTGCTCTACTTCATGCTAAAACAGAGCATGACTAATCTAGTGGTCTACTTCATGCTAAAACAGAGCATGACTAATCTAGTGGACTACTTCATGCTAAAACAGAGCATGACTAATCTAGTGGACTACTTCAAGCTAAAACAGAGCATGACTAATCTAGTGGTCTACTTCATGCTAAAACAGAGCATGACTAATCTAGTGGTCTACTTCATGCTAAAACAGAGCATGACTAATCTAGTGGACTACTTCATGCTAAAACAGAACATGACTAATCTAGTGGACTACTTCATGCTAAAACAGAGCATGACTAATCTAGTGGTCTACTTCATGCTAAAACAGAGCATGACTAATCTAGTGGACTACTTCATGCTAAAACAGAGCATGACTAATCTAGTGGTCTACTTCATGCTAAAACAGAGCATGACTAATCTAGTGCTCTACTTCATGCTAAAACAGAGCATGACTAATCTAGTGGTCTACTTCATGCTAAAACAGAGCATGACTAATCTAGTGGACTACTTCATGCTAAAACAGAGCATGACTAATCTAGTGGTCTACTTCATGCTAAAACAGAACATGACTAATCTAGTGGACTACTTCATGCTAAAACAGAGCATGACTAATCTAGTGCTCTACTTCATGCTAAAACAGAGCATGACTAATCTAGTGGACTACTTCATGCTAAAACAGAGCATGACTAATCTAGTGGACTACTTCATACTAAAACAGAGCATGACTAATCTAGTGGACTACTTCATGCTAAAACAGAGCATGACTAATCTAGTGGACTACTTCATGCTAAAACAGAGCATGACTAATCTAGTGGTCTACTTCATGCTAAAACAGAGCATGACTAATCTAGTGGACTACTTCATGCTAAAACAGAGCATGACTAATCTAGTGGACTACTTCATACTAAAACAGAGCATGACTAATCTAGTGGTCTACTTCATGCTAAAACAGAGCATGACTAATCTAGTGGTCTACTTCATGCTAAAACATAGCATGACTAATCTAGTGGACTACTTCATGCTAAAACAGAGCATGACTAATCTAGTGGACTACTTCATGCTAAAACATAGCATGACTAATCTAGTGGACTACTTCATGCTAAAACATAGCATGACTAATCTAGTGGTCTACTTCATGCTAAAACAGAGCATGACTAATCTAGTGGACTACTTCATGCTAAAACAGAGCATGACTAATCTAGTGGACTACTTCATGCTAAAACAGAACATGACTAATCTAGTGGACTACTTCATGCTAAAACAGAGCATGACTAATCTAGTGGACTACTTCATGCTAAAACATAGCATGACTAATCTAGTGCTCTACTTCATGCTAAAACATAGCATGACTAATCTAGTGGTCTACTTCATGCTAAAACAGAGCATGACTAATCTAGTGATCTACTTCATGCTAAAACAGAGCATGACTAATCTAGTGGCCTACTTCATGCTAAAACAGAGCATGACTAATCTAGTGGTCTACTTCAAGCTAAAACAGAGCATGACTAATCTAGTGGACTACTTCATGCTAAAACATAGCATGACTAATCTAGTGCTCTACTTCATGCTAAAACAGAGCATGACTAATCTAGTGATCTACTTCATGCTAAAACAGAGCATGACTAATCTAGTGGTCTACTTCATGCTAAAACAGAACATGACTAATCTAGTGGACTACTTCATGCTAAAACAGAGCATGACTAATCTAGTGATCTACTTCATGCTAAAACAGAGCATGACTAATCTAGTGGACTACTTCATGCTAAAACAGAGCATGACTAATCTAGTGGTCTACTTCATGCTAAAACAGAGCATGACTAATCTAGTGGACTACTTCATGCTAAAACAGAGCATGACTAATCTAGTGGACTACTTCATGCTAAAACAGAGCATGACTAATCTAGTGGACTACTTCATGCTAAAACAGAACATGACTAATCTAATGGTCTACTTCATGCTAAAACATAGCATGACTAATCTAGTGGTCTTCTTCATGCTAAAACAGAGCATGACTAATCTAGTGGACTACTTCATGCTAAAACAGAGCATGACTAATCTAGTGGACTACTTCATGCTAAAACAGAGCATGACTAATCTAGTGGACTACTTCATGCTAAAACAGAGCATGACTAATCTAGTGGTCTACTTCATGCTAAAACAGAGCATGACTAATCTAGTGGTCTACTTCATGCTAAAACAGAGCATGACTAATCTAGTGCTCTACTTCATGCTAAAACAGAGCATGACTAATCTAGTGCTCTACTTCATGCTAAAACAGAGCATGACTAATCTAGTGGTCTACTTCATGCTAAAACAGAGCATGACTAATCTAGTGGTCTACTTCATGCTAAAACATAGCATGACTAATCTAGTGGACTACTTCATGCTAAAACAGAGCATGACTAATCTAGTGGACTACTTCATGCTAAAACAGAGCATGACTAATCTAGTGCTCTACTTCATGCTAAAACAGAGCATGACTAATCTAGTGGACTACTTCATGCTAAAACAGAGCATGACTAATCTAGTGGACTACTTCATGCTAAAACAGAGCATGACTAATCTAGTGGACTACTTCATGCTAAAACATAGCATGACTAATCTAGTGCTCTACTTCATACTAAAACAGAGCATGACTAATCTAGTGGACGACTTCATGCTAAAACAGAGCATGACTAATCTAGTGATCTACTTCATGCTAAAACAGAGCATGACTAATCTAGTGATCTACTTCATGCTAAAACAGAGCATGACTAATCTAGTGGACTACTTCATACTAAAACAGAGCATGACTAATCTAGTGCTCTACTTCATGCTAAAACAGAGCATGACTAATCTAGTGGACTACTTCATACTAAAACAGAGCATGACTAATCTAGTGATCTACTTCATGCTAAAACATAGCATGACTAATCTAGTGATCTACTTCATGCTAAAACAGAACATGACTAATCTAGTGGACTACTTCATGCTAAAACAGAGCATGACTAATCTAGTGATCTACTTCATGCTAAAACAGAGCATGACTAATCTAGTGCTCTACTTCATGCTAAAACAGAGCATGACTAATCTAGTGCTCTACTTCATGCTAAAACAGAGCATGACTAATCTAGTGATCTACTTCATGCTAAAACAGAGCATGACTAATCTAGTGGACTACTTCATACTAAAACAGAGCATGACTAATCTAGTGCTCTACTTCATGCTAAAACAGAGCATGACTAATCTAGTGGACTACTTCATACTAAAACAGAGCATGACTAATCTAGTGATCTACTTCATGCTAAAACAGAACATGACTAATCTAGTGGTCTACTTCATGCTAAAACAGAGCATGACTAATCTAGTGGTCTACTTCATGCTAAAACAGAGCATGACTAATCTAGTGCTCTACTTCATGCTAAAACAGAGCATGACTAATCTAGTGCTCTACTTCATGCTAAAACAGAGCATGACTAATCTAGTGGTCTACTTCATGCTAAAACAGAGCATGACTAATCTAGTGGACTACTTCATGCTAAAACAGAGCATGACTAATCTAGTGGTCTACTTCATGCTAAAACATAGCATGACTAATCTAGTGCTCTACTTCATGCTAAAACAGAACATGACTAATCTAGTGATCTACTTCATGCTAAAACAGAGCATGACTAATCTAGTGGTCTACTTCATGCTAAAACAGAGCATGACTAATCTAGTGGTCTACTTCATGCTAAAACATAGCATGACTAATCTAGTGGTCTACTTCATGCTAAAACAGAGCATGACTAATCTAGTGGACTACTTCATGCTAAAACAGAACATGACTAATCTAGTGGTCTACTTCATACTAAAACAGAGCATGACTAATCTAGTGGACTACTTCATGCTAAAACAGAGCATGACTAATCTAGTGGTCTACTTCATGCTAAAACAGAACATGACTAAACTAGTGGACTACTTCATGCTAAAACAGAGCATGACTAATCTAGTGGTCTACTTCATACTAAAACAGAGCATGACTAATCTAGTGGTCTACTTCATGCTAAAACAGAGCATGACTAATCTAGTGATCTACTTCATACTAAAACAGAGCATGACTAATCTAGTGGTCTACTTCATGCTAAAACAGAGCATGACTAATCTAGTGGACTACTTCATGCTAAAACAGAGCATGACTAATCTAGTGGACTACTTCATGCTAAAACAGAGCATGACTAATCTAGTGCTCTACTTCATGCTAAAACAGAGCATGACTAATCTAGTGGACTACTTCATGCTAAAACAGAGCATGACTAATCTAGTGCTCTACTTCATGCTAAAACAGAGCATGACTAATCTAGTGCTCTACTTCATGCTAAAACAGAGCATGACTAATCTAGTGGACTACTTCATGCTAAAACAGAGCATGACTAATCTAGTGGACTACTTCATGCTAAAACAGAGCATGACTAATCTAGTGCTCTACTTCATGCTAAAACAGAGCATGACTAATCTAGTGGTCTACTTCATGCTAAAACAGAGCATGACTAATCTAGTGGACTACTTCATGCTAAAACAGAGCATGACTAATCTAGTGGTCTACTTCATGCTAAAACAGAGCATGACTAATCTAGTGGACTACTTCATGCTAAAACAGAGCATGACTAATCTAGTGGTCTACTTCATGCTAAAACAGAACATGACTAATCTAGTGGTCTACTTCATGCTAAAACAGAGCATGACTAATCTAGTGCTCTACTTCATGCTAAAACAGAGCATGACTAATCTAGTGCTCTACTTCATGCTAAAACATAGCATGACTAATCTAGTGGACTACTTCATACTAAAACAGAGCATGACTAATCTAGTGGACTACTTCATGCTAAAACAGAGCATGACTAATCTAGTGGTCTACTTCATGCTAAAACAGAGCATGACTAATCTAGTGGACTACTTCATGCTAAAACAGAGCATGACTAATCTAGTGGTCTACTTCATGCTAAAACAGAGCATGACTAATCTAGTGGACTACTTCATGCTAAAACAGAGCATGACTAATCTAGTGGACTACTTCATGCTAAAACAGAGCATGACTAATCTAGTGGACTACTTCATGCTAAAACAGAGCATGACTAATCTAGTGGACTACTTCATGCTAAAACAGAGCATGACTAATCTAGTGGTCTACTTCATGCTAAAACATAGCATGACTAATCTAGTGATCTACTTCATGCTAAAACAGAGCATGACTAATCTACTGGTCTACTTCATGCTAAAACAGAGCATGACTAATCTAGTGGTCTTCTTCATGCTAAAACAGAGCATGACTAATCTAGTGGTCTACTTCATGCTAAAACAGAGCATGACTAATCTAGTGGTCTTCTTCATGCTAAAACATAGCATGACTAATCTAGTGATCTACTTCATGCTAAAACAGAGCATGACTAATCTAGTGGTCTACTTCATGCTAAAACATAGCATGACTAATCTAGTGATCTACTTCATGCTAAAACAGAGCATGACTAATCTAGTGGTCTACTTCATGCTAAAACAGAGCATGACTAATCTAGTGGACTACTTCATGCTAAAACAGAGCATGACTAATCTAGTGCTCTAATTCATGCTAAAACAGAGCATGACTAATCTAGTGGACTACTTCATACTAAAACAGAGCATGACTAATCTAGTGGTCTACTTCATGCTAAAACAGAGCATGACTAATCTAGTGGTCTACTTCATGCTAAAACATAGCATGACTAATCTAGTGATCTACTTCATGCTAAAACAGAGCATGACTAATCTAGTGGTCTACTTCATGCTAAAACAGAGCATGACTAATCTAGTGCTCTACTTCATGCTAAAACATAGCATGACTAATCTAGTGGTCTACTTCATGCTAAAACAGAGCATGACTAATCTAGTGCTCTACTTCATGCTAAAACAGAGCATGACTAATCTAGTGGTCTACTTCAAGCTAAAACAGAGCATGACTAATCTAGTGGTCTACTTCATGCTAAAACAGAGCATGACTAATCTAGTGGTCTACTTCATGCTAAAACAGAGCATGACTAATCTAGTGGTCTACTTCATGCTAAAACAGAGCATGACTAATCTAGTGGACTACTTCATACTAAAACAGAACATGACTAATCTAGTGCTCTACTTCATGCTAAAACAGAGCATGACTAATCTAGTGGTCTACTTCATGCTAAAACAGAGCATGACTAATCTAGTGGACTACTTCATGCTAAAACAGAGCATGACTAATCTAGTGGACTACTTCAAGCTAAAACAGAGCATGACTAATCTAGTGGTCTACTTCATGCTAAAACAGAGCATGACTAATCTAGTGGTCTACTTCATGCTAAAACAGAGCATGACTAATCTAGTGGACTACTTCATGCTAAAACAGAACATGACTAATCTAGTGGACTACTTCATGCTAAAACAGAGCATGACTAATCTAGTGGTCTACTTCATGCTAAAACAGAGCATGACTAATCTAGTGGACTACTTCATGCTAAAACAGAGCATGACTAATCTAGTGGTCTACTTCATGCTAAAACAGAGCATGACTAATCTAGTGCTCTACTTCATGCTAAAACAGAGCATGACTAATCTAGTGGTCTACTTCATGCTAAAACAGAGCATGACTAATCTAGTGGACTACTTCATGCTAAAACAGAGCATGACTAATCTAGTGGTCTACTTCATGCTAAAACAGAACATGACTAATCTAGTGGACTACTTCATGCTAAAACAGAGCATGACTAATCTAGTGCTCTACTTCATGCTAAAACAGAGCATGACTAATCTAGTGGACTACTTCATGCTAAAACAGAGCATGACTAATCTAGTGGACTACTTCATACTAAAACAGAGCATGACTAATCTAGTGGACTACTTCATGCTAAAACAGAGCATGACTAATCTAGTGGACTACTTCATGCTAAAACAGAGCATGACTAATCTAGTGGTCTACTTCATGCTAAAACAGAGCATGACTAATCTAGTGGACTACTTCATGCTAAAACAGAGCATGACTAATCTAGTGGACTACTTCATACTAAAACAGAGCATGACTAATCTAGTGGTCTACTTCATGCTAAAACAGAGCATGACTAATCTAGTGGTCTACTTCATGCTAAAACATAGCATGACTAATCTAGTGGACTACTTCATGCTAAAACAGAGCATGACTAATCTAGTGGACTACTTCATGCTAAAACATAGCATGACTAATCTAGTGGACTACTTCATGCTAAAACATAGCATGACTAATCTAGTGGTCTACTTCATGCTAAAACAGAGCATGACTAATCTAGTGGACTACTTCATGCTAAAACAGAGCATGACTAATCTAGTGGACTACTTCATGCTAAAACAGAACATGACTAATCTAGTGGACTACTTCATGCTAAAACAGAGCATGACTAATCTAGTGGACTACTTCATGCTAAAACATAGCATGACTAATCTAGTGCTCTACTTCATGCTAAAACATAGCATGACTAATCTAGTGGTCTACTTCATGCTAAAACAGAGCATGACTAATCTAGTGATCTACTTCATGCTAAAACAGAGCATGACTAATCTAGTGGCCTACTTCATGCTAAAACAGAGCATGACTAATCTAGTGGTCTACTTCAAGCTAAAACAGAGCATGACTAATCTAGTGGACTACTTCATGCTAAAACAGAACATGACTAATCTAGTGATCTACTTCATGCTAAAACAGAGCATGACTAATCTAGTGGACTACTTCATGCTAAAACAGAACATGACTAATCTAGTGGACTACTTCATGCTAAAACAGAGCATGACTAATCTAGTGGACTACTTCATGCTAAAACAGAACATGACTAATCTAGTGGACTACTTCATGCTAAAACAGAGCATGACTAATCTAGTGGTCTACTTCATGAAGACAGGATAGCGTACACAAATTTTAATGATGAATTTTTCATTTTTCCTGTGTTCCATTTTGGAACGCTTAATGACCTTGGGTCAAGGTTCAAACTAGTAACTAGCCATTTAAACCTTCCGTAAGTACTGAATATTCTCTAATAGTTCCCATCCATCTACCTAGCATTACCATGGGAGGGGTGCTTACCAGATTGCAGTTGTGAAGGAGTCTGTTTGGAGGACTGCTGATAGTAGTGGCTCAACGGTTGAGTACCCCACCCACCCGATGAAATATCATCCCCCCCTCCCCCCTGAGAATACTGTTTCATGACCGGTGAATATTTAACCCCCTGGTGAATATTCCACTCCGGGGTGTAATGGGTGTGGTCTTGCCGAGTGGCAGGTTGTGTTGAAGTTCTATCAAATGAGGTGTGCATTATATACTGTGTGGTGGGCACACATGCACTCTCCATTTGCGAGCCAGTGTTTATATTTATGCGAGGGAGGGATGGGAGGGATGGGAGGGAGGGTGGGGGGGGGGGGGGGGATAAGGGGAATCGTGGTTTATGAAATTATAGGAGAAACTCTGATGATGGTGGTATGTTTGTGTGTGTGTGTGCAATGCAGAGATTGCTGAGACTATGGGAAGATCTCTGTACTTCAACACGTATGGAGGCAACCCTATGGCCTGTGCAGTGGGCTCTGCTGTCATGGATGTAAGTGTGCCAACCAACTCCCCCTGTCTACGCTTTTCATAGCTGGCACTCAAGACAGGATTTCTGTGCCTGCATATGCTTAGTGGACCACTGAACCATTATATGTATGGAGTGGTCAGAAAACTGGACTTCCGGTTTGAAGGAGGGGGGAGGGGCCGGGGAGACTTTAATAAGGAATTACAATAACCTTTTCAATAATCAACTTGAAGTTATACTCGACATTTAGACTAGATGCTCCAGCCTTCATCAGGAATAATGACTAGATGCTCCAGCCTTCATCAGGAATAATGACTAGATGCTCCAGCCTTCATCAGGAATAATGACTAGATGCTCCAGCCTTCATCAGGAATAATGACTAGTTGCTCCAGCCTTCATCAGGAATAATGACTAGATGCTCTAGTCTTCATCAGGAATAATGACTAGATGCTCCAGCCTTCATCAGGAATAATGACTAGATGCTCCAGCCTTCATCAGGAATAATGACTAGATGCTCTAGCCTTCATCAGGAATAATGACTAGATGCTCTAGCCTTCATCAGGAATAATGACTAGATGCTCCAGGGAATAATGACTAGATGCTCTAGCCTTCATCAGGAATAATGACTAGATGCTCCAGCCTTCATCAGGAATAATGACTAGATGCTCTAGCCTTCATCAGGAATAATGACTAGATGCTCTAGCCTTCATCAGGAATAATGACTAGATGCTCCAGCCTTCATCAGGAATAATGACTAGATGCTCTAGCCTTCATCAGGAATAATGACTAGATGCTCCAGCCTTCATCAGGAATAATGACTAGTTGCTCTAGCCTTCATCAGGAATAATGACTAGATGCTCAGTCTTCATCAGGAATAATGACTAGATGCTCTAGCCTTCATCAGGAATAATGACTAGATTCTCCAGCCTTCATCAGGAATAATGACTAGATGCTCCAGCCTTCATCAGGAAATGATAATTTTGGAAGGACCAGCCAATCCCAACATTGTCACTACATCAGCTCTACTTAGCACTGAGAATTGTTTGTGGCCTACACTGACAACACACTTTCATAACCAGGACAGTGCAACCTGACCACACCCAATAGACCTGTACCTGGGGGGGTTGCAGGGGTGTATGTAGGGGTCTTGAATTGGTTCCATTTTTTTAATTTGTACTGCAGTTGATTTATACAGCACTATCTGTGTACATGTAGCTACAGTGTATTGCAATAAACAGAGAACTATTCAGTTAGCGGAGACAGTTGCATTTTTAATTTTTTTAACTTGTGGTTACAACTTTAGAGCTCCGTAGATTCTGCAAACTTCATGTATGGACTTGATATATAGCTCAAAAGATAGGTCTCTCTGTGTGCTCTCTTTTGATACTAAAATATGTTCCATAGGTATAACTATAGGCAAGTTACTAGACCTAAAGTGGAGGGACCTCAAAACCTAAATGCCTGCAACCTCCACATAAATAACTCCAGATTGCTAAGTGCTAAAGATTAAAATTAGCTAGAGGAAGCCCTCCTCTTCTGTTTTCATTAGTACGCGGTCAAGCGCGCGCGGGTGGAAAATGAATTTCGTTAAAAATCATTTTCCACCCACGCGCTGACCACCGGTACTTACATTTTAACGCCTAATGAAAACAGTCGTTGATAATTATTATTACTATTATTATTATATTTATTTAATACATTTTTTACATGCAGTGGTATGGAATGGTGTGTACTGAATAAATAAATGAGGTATTTTTTACCCCTTTAAAAAGATGCCTTCTCCAAACTTCCGATACTTCTGCAGTACTCTAAAAACACTTGCCCCTATTGCTACAATAATAATAATAATAATAATAATAATAATAATAATAATAATAATAATAATAATAATAATAATAATAATAATAATAATAATAATAATAATAATAATAATAATAATAATAATAATAATAATAATAATAATAATAATAATAATAATAATAATAATAATAATAATAATAATAATAATAATAATAATAATAATAATAATAGTAATAGTAATAGTAGTATAGTAGTAATAGTAATAATAATAGTAATAATAATAATAGTAATAATATAATTATTAAATTATAATAATTAATAATAATAATAATAACTATACTTGGACTGACGTGGACTTGATGTTTGTGCTGTATACTTGATCAACAGGTCATCGAAGAGGATGGTTGCCAAGAGATCTCTGCCCGTGTGGGTGGGGTTTTCCTAAAGGAGATGATGCAGCTGCGGGACGAGTTTGAAGTGGTGGGAGATGTGAGGGGCAAAGGGTTAATGCTAGGCATAGAGATGGTCAAGAACAAGGTAAGTGCAGGGCAATATATGTGCGCTATGCATGTGCATAAATGTATACACTGTACTCACTCTAATAGAAGTCACCACTCCTATAGAAGTCAGCCGAACTACCGTAGGTTGGACTACCGTAGGTTGGACTACCGTAGGTTGGACTAGGTACCTTAGGTTGGACTACCGTAGGTTGGACTACCATAGGTTGGACTACCATAGGTTGGACTACCATAGGTTGGACTACCGTAGGTTGGACTACCGTAGGTTGGACTACCGTAGGTTGGACTACCGTAGGTTGGACTACCGTAGGTTGGACTACCGTAGGTTGGACTACCTTAGGTTGAACTACCATAGGTTGGACTACCATAGGTTGGACTACCATAGGTTGGACTACCGTAGGTTGAACTACCATAGGTTGGACTACCATAGGTTGGACTACCATAGGTTGGACTACCGTAGGTTGGACTACCGTAGGTTGGACTACCGTAGGTTGGACTACCGTAGGTTGGACTACCGTAGGTTGGACTACCATAGGTTGGACTACCTTAGGTTGAACTACCATAGGTTGGACTACCATAGGTTGGACTACCTTAGGTTAAATACCATAGGTTGGACTACCGTAGGTTGGACTACCATAGGTTGGACTACCGTAGGTTGAACTACCGTAGGTTGGACTACCATAGGTTGGACTACCGTAGGTTGAACTACCATAGGTTGGACTACCATAGGTTGGACTACCATAGGTTGGACTACCGTAGGTTGGACTACCGTAGGTTGGACTACCATAGGTTGAACTACCACAGGTTGAACTACCATAGGTTGGACTACCGTAGGTTGGACTATGCAGCCTCACAAGAGCTGCGGTACAACACTAGCACAGTGCTAACAAAAGCTAGCCCTTTGCATCTCATCTGCGTACACTGCACAGTGTTTTGTGGTTTTTATCACCCTAGACATAGAGCTGGCTGCAGACACTTACCGAGGTCCTGGTCTAGACATAGAGCTGGCTGCAGACACTTACTGAGGTCCTGGTCTAGACAGAGCTGGCTGCAGACACTTACCGAGGTCCTGGTCTAGACATAGAGCTGGCTGCAGACACCTACCGAGGTCCTGGTCTAGACATAGAGCTGGCTGCAGACACTTACCGAGGTCCTGGTCTAGACATAGAGCTGTCTGCAGACACTTACCCAGGTCCTGGTCTAGACAGAGCTGGCTGCAGGCACTTACCGAGGTCCTGGTCTAGACATAGAGCTGGCTGCAGACACTTACCGAGGTCCTGGTCTAGACATAGAGCTGGCTGCAGACACTTACCGAGGTCCTGGTCTAGACATAGAGCTGGCTGCAGACACTTACCGAGGTCCTGGTCTAGACATAGAGCTAGCTGCAGACACTTACCGAGGTCCTGGTCTAGACATAGAGCTGGCTGCAGACACTTACCGAGGTCCTGGTCTAGACATAGAGCTAGCTGCAGACACTTACCGAAGTCCTGGTCTAGACATAGAGCTGGCTGCAAGCACTTACCGAAGTCCTGGTCTAGACATAGAGCTGGCTGCAAGCACTTACCGAAGTCCTGGTCTAGACATAGAGCTGGCTGCAAGCACTTACCGAGGTCCTGGTCTAGACGTAGAGCTGGCTGCAGACACCTACCGAGGTCCTGGTCTAGACATAGAGCTGGCTGCAGACACTTACCGCAAGACACTTACTGAGGTCCTGGTCGCTATTATTGTCAATGAGGAGTTTGTTCAGTTCAATCTCTTCTTCGTCCTCCTCCAGGGAGGAGAATGGATTTTCTTCACCACTGTCACTCTCTTGCAACAGCTGGTGAATAGCTTCAGCAATGGCTACAACAGCTCAAGCTGCTACTCTACCATCCTTGAGCCAGTGCATCCTCTCCATCTTCAGACCCTTTCACCTCCTCAGATGTTCTGCAAGCACAGAAAGATTTCTGTATCAATTCTGTAGTGTACATAGTGCAAGAGATCTACTGACTCTGTGCTGATGCTAGGACCAGACCTGCCCACTGATGACTCGGCAATGATGCTAGGACCATACCTGCCCACTGACTCTGTGCTGGTGCTAGGACCAGACCTGCCCACTGACTCTGCGCTGATGCTAGGACCAGACCTGCCCACTGACTCTGTGCTGGTGCTAGGACCAGACCTGCCCACTGACTCTGCACTGGTGCAAGGACCAGACCTGCCAACTCTTTATGAACAAAATGTGGGCCACATGGATGCACGCACCTTCCTATGGAGAAGGAATTTGAAATGAAATGCTTTTGTTGTTTCCCTGCAGCCTTAGATAGCAAATCCCTTAATTTCATGGGCAACTGATTCACATTTGAGGTGCAGTTCATTCTGGCTTCATGGCAGTTGGAGTAGCAAGCCTTGCTTCCGGATAGGTTCAGTTCATTCTGGCTTCACGGCAATGGTAGTAGCAAGCCTTGCTTCCGGATAGGTTCAGTTCATTCTGGCTTCACGGCAATGGGAGTAGCAAGCCTTGCTTCCGGATGGGTTCAGTTCATTCTGGCTTCATAGCAGTGGGTGTAGCAAACCCTGCTTCCGGATAGGTTCAGTTCATTCTGGCTTCATGGCAATGGGAGTAGCAAGCCTTGCTTTCGGATGGGTTCAGTTCATTCTGGCTTCACGGCAATGGGAGTAGCAAGCCTAGCTTCCAAATAGTTTCTGTTCATTCTGTCTTCACGGCAGTGGGAGTAGCAAGCGTTCGCTTCTGGATGCCAACAACCTTTAGCATTGGCTTACTCAGGATCTGACCATTTCAGGATCCATGGACATTTCTTTCGCCATAGCTCAGTTTCTCCTCCAGTCTACATTGGATTGACCTGCTAAAAATGGAAAAGAAAGGAGACAAGCCTGTGCCCATATTATATAGTACAACGATTGGTAGAAGATTTTGAATGGTAAAGGGTTGTCAAGCTGTTTGTGTTCCACATGGTGCAGTCTTGTTTCCTTTCTTTATTTAGCAGGTCAATCAATGTAGTTGCAATGAAAACACTTTCGTTCTGTACATGTGACATGCGTACATACACACAGACCTACATGCATACACACATACACACATACATTCGAGAACAAACAAAAAAAAATTGGGGGGGGGGGGGGTTTAACAAAAAAGATTGGGGGGTGTTTGTGGGGGGGGGGGGTGTTTGTGCGATGTTTGAGATTTATTGGTATGTGCAACATGTCTTCCAAAATTTGGTTGGGGGGAGGGGGGGGGGGGGGAGTTTAGCCTTACAAGTGAAGATATATGCACATGTAAAATAGATGGGGATGTTTGAAGGGGGAGAAGGTGACTAGACCACCTGTTCAGAATTTGATATTTTCTTCTTCAGAGAATGGAGGATATATTTGTCTCATTTTCTCCCCTGTGGTCCTCTGTCTCTTTCCTTCTGTAGGCCACACGAGAACCACTCCCATTGGCAAGCATGAACAAGATCTGGGAGGACTGCAGAGAGGATGGAGTCTTACTGGGCAGGGGTGGTTTCTATGCCAATGTATGTTACTTAA